>OX578137.1:83054178-83654178 GCA_951213105.1 Amaurobius ferox
AAATGTACTTTATCAAAATGAAATTTTAATATGTTATTAATATGGTCTGTGGGACATACGAGAATGCAAATGAATAATATCATCCAATTAGTTTTGGATTGAACCAGGGTTGAAAAGATATTAAACCCTATGGGACCTACGTTTTCAAACATCTTTTTAAGTGAAGTTAAAATTTGCAAAGTGTTTCGAAAATGTTAGGAAATATTCAAATATTCTATAAAATATATTAAAAAAATTTAGCAAAATATGTTCAGTAATTTTTTTAAATAAACATTTAAATACTAAGTAGACCCATTTTATATGAAGAGATCACAGGACTCATTTTCACACTAAATAATTTAACTCTGGATTTTGGAATAAAAGTATTATGAGTGAAATATTTATTGATTTTACACAGAAAGCCAGATTATTTATATTTCGATGGCGTCATTTGAATAAACTTCATTTTTCTCTCTGAAGTTCCAAGTTTTCAAATATAATAAAATATTACAGTTCTGTGATAACTATAAAACATTGCCGCTGAATGTATCGCATTTTAGAAATGTTTAAATAAAGTTGCATTTCAGTTGAAAAGTGTTTCATAATCAATGCTTTATGCATGATTTATCTTTATTGCTTATATATTATGTGATATGAACGCAGGTACACAACTCCTAAAAACGTATATAGTTTAGCTAGAAAACGGAATTATGCTAAAAATGTTTATCCTCTGTAATCTCCAGATCCGCTAAAGTGATTAGGGCCAAGTTTGGGTGGTGCATTTCGTATATTATCTAGATGTGAACTCAAAAGATAAATACATTGGAAATTAAAGGTAGTTTAGCTACAAAATTATAATTTTGTCAAAAGCACTGAGGCTTCACAAACTCAAAAACATCCTTAGCAATCAGGTCAATAGGTAGGTGGTATACTGCATATACTGTGTAGATGTGGATGCAAAAAAAAATTCAAAAATGTATATAAATTGGCTCAAAGATCAAATGACCGCATGTTTTAAAGGGAAGCTCCGGGATTGGCTTGATCCTCTACTTTTAGTAAAAATATAGCATGCATAACTAGTCATAAAAGGAGTAAACTATACATCGTGTTTTATTTTAATTTGTGCATTACATTATCAGATTATATCATATACACTAAATGAAATCGCCATAGCCTAGTCTGAAATTTTAAATTTGACAATTCCCTTACTCTCCCTTATATATCTAAAGACATTTTATTGTAGTATAATGGCCGAAAGTTTTAGGCTATTTAAATGTTATTTAATAAGTACTAATTTGGTATTTAAAAATATTTATTATCTCATTGGGTTATAGCTTCCATTTTTGAAATTCATTTTGAAAAATGGGTTCTTTTATTCTTATTTGTGCCAAATTTAGTCAGCGCTAAGTTGCTACTTTGTTCTCAGAACTTTCCGATTTCAGTTTTCCCAGAAATGATTAACACTCACACTAAAATAGGGGATTTGTCTTTTGAGATATTTTAAACATGCACATCCGTTAAAACATTGATTTTTTATGTTAGACCTACTTATAAAACTTTTTTATGTAATGGCAACAGAGTCCAAATAAATGATAATAGTCGTTTGGACCCACAAACTTCTATTACTTCATATTAAAATATTTGGATATTCTAATTATATCCAGTTAAAATGTTAGTAATATGTTTCAATTTAATATTAATATGAACAGATAATGTTACAGGTTTATATTAATATGTCGAGATATTTAGAAAAACTGGATACACAAAGTATAAAAAACCAGTTATTTTTAATTAGGACAAGAACCCCTAGTTCAGCTCGGACAAGTAGCTTTAACTAACAATATTACATCCTACGACTTGCATCATAAGATCCTCAGCGGGATTCCTATATATATTTATCTAAAAAAATCTGATGTGGGCTACACATGACTTTCCTTATATAATGTAATGAATTTACTACTTTTACAGTAAAAAAATAGGTTTTTCTTATAGTAGATACTAATATTCCTTCCAAGATATTGAATTTTCGACAATTAGTCGTCATTTTCATTGATTTAGCATCATTTTTATCCATTTGGCGAGATTTTCATTAATTTGGCAACATTTCAAAAAAGTCACCAAGTTGGCGACATTCCGCCAAATTCTTCGCCAAAATCTCGCCAAGCGTTATGCACTAAGAAAAAAGTTATTCTTACAGCAGATAAATGACTATTGACGTTCAAATGCAAAAGTATTATTCAAAGTATATTTTTCCATGGATGGAACGAGCTAGATCTACGAGAATGATGTCACTCAATTTATCGCATGGTATTACATATGAAAAGTGAACATGTTTCTCAATAGGAATTTTTTTTTTTTTTATGACACTTTCTCATAATTTTTTTGAAAAATGCACAATATCTCGAGAACGGTTCATGTTAGCGTTCTAAAATTTATGCCAATCGTTTTCTAATGAAAAATTACATAAGAAATGTCTATTTGCGTAACTTTATTAGAGGTTTTGATTTTTTGACGATTTTTTCAAAATTTCATTAGAAAATTTAGGGGGGTTCTGAACATTCGATTACGTATAAAAACAATAGGCTTCCAGTGTTTACGGATTGTGATTTTTGTACCAAATTTGGTTTGAATCGGTCCATTCGTTCGTCAGTTATTGTCTCCACAGGCTCACTGACACACACACACACACACACACACACACACACACACACACACACATACTTTCTCACACACACACACACACACACACATACACACACACACACATACACACACACAGACACCCCTTCAAAAATGTTTGATTCGTGATCAGGGATGCTTGAAACGTGCTCTCCCGTCGAAAACTCGAATTCGAATTTTCGACCCCGTCACAATACTTTCCTTATACATTATGTATATAAAGAAAGTAATAAGCTCACAATTACAAATTAATAATGTAAGACATCTGCTGGTGAAAAAATGTATAATAATAGGCATCTGCTTGTGAACAAGTGAATAATAACACTTAAGAAGAGAACATTTATGCAGTAATAAATGGATTTCTCAAATAGAAACACCACATAAAAATAGGGAAAATATTTGTTAAAAGAACAGCACCTGGTTGGTGTCAAACCAGCAACCTTCGATCTAGCGTCTCAACATCCTACCATTTGGACGATAGTGACCTAATTCCTTTAAATTTAGGGGACTGAATCCCTGTAGGTACTGAATCCATCTAAATCCATCACACTAAATTTAGAACCAATAATTTGTTTGTAATCCAAATACATTAGCACTAAGCGTACTGATTACGTTTGGAACAGTAATGGTTATTTGAATATCGATGGATTGATCCACATAAATGTGAAATTTTACTCGAAAATTTCATGTAGATAAATCCAAATTTATATATTTACGCCAATATTTTTTGTATTATGTTCCCAAGGGAAAAAAAAACAGTCAGTTATTTGTCCGAATACTGATTTTTCGAACGAAATCAGGAACGGTTGTTTATTTTAGAGGGATTAAGTCCCCTAGAGGGATTAAGTCCCCCTAAATTTAGAGGGATTAAGTCACGTATCGTACAAATTATAGGATGTTGAGACGCTAGATCGAAGGTTGCTGGTTTGACACTAACTAGGGATTGTTCTTTTTGCAAATATTCCCCCTGTGTTATGTGATGTTTCTATTTAAGAATTTATTGGCCGTTGGAATTTCTTTTTTCTATTTGAATATATTGTTGAATATTTAAAATTTTTCCAAAATTCTAAAATTCCTTGCCATGTTACTTTATGGTTAACAAAGCCATTGCTTCAATATGTAACATAATAATTGAAATATATAAGGAAAAAATCTGATGTGGAAACACATGACTTTCCTTATATAATGCAATGGATTTACTACTTTTACAGTAAAAAAATCTGATGTGGGCAACACATGACTTTCCTTATATAATGCAATGAATTTACTAATTTTACAGTTAAAAATTTTTTTTCATATAGTAGATACTTATATTCTTTCCAAGATATTGAATTTTCTTCAATGAGTTGTCATTTTCATTGATTTAGCGTCATTTTTATCCATTTGGCGAGATTTTCGTTAATTTGGGAACATTTAAAAAAAGTCGCGAAGTTGGCGACATTCCGCCAAATTCGTCGCCAAAATCTCGCCAAGCGTTATGCACTAAGTAATAAGTTATTCTTACAGCAGATAAATGACTACTGGCGTTCAAATACAAAAGTATTATTCAAAGTATCTTTTTTCATGAATGGAACGAGTTAGATCCACGAGAATGATGTCACTCAATTTATCGCATGGTATTACATATGAAAAATGAACATGTTTCTCAATAGGAAATTTTTTTATTTTATTTTATATGACTTTTTGATAATTTTTTTGAAAAATGTGCAATATCTCGAGAACGGTTCATATTAGCGTTCTGAAATTTATGCCAATCGTTTTCTAATGAAAAATTACATAAGAAATGTATATCTGCGTAACTTTATTAGTGGTTTTGATTTTTTGACGATTTTTTCAAAATTTCATTCGAAAATTTAGGGGGGGGGGGGGTTCTGAACATTCGATTGCGTATAAAAACAATAGGCTTCCAGTGTTTACGGATTGTGATTTTTGTTCCAAATTTGGTTCGAATCGGTCCATTCGTTCGTCAGTTATCGTCTCCAAAGACTCACTGACACACACACACACACACACACACACACACATACTTTCACACACACACATACTTTCACACACACACACACATACTTTCACACACACACACAGACATCACTTCAAAAATGTTTGATTCGTGATCACGGATACTTGGAACGTGCTCTCCCGTCGAAAACTCGAATTCGAATTTTCGACCCCGTCACAATACTTTCTTTATACATTATGTATGTAAGGAAAGTAATAAAATTTATATCAAAATATTGCCACTTATATTTTTACTGTCCTTATATACATAATGTATAAGGAAAGTACTGTGAGGGGGTCGAAAATTCGAATTCGAGTTTTCGACGGGAGAGCACGTTTCAAGCATCCCTTATCACGAAACAAACATTTTTGAAGTGATGTCTGTGTGTGTGTGTGTGTGTGTGTGTGTGAAAGTCTGTGTGTGTGTGTGTGTGTGTCAGTGAGCCTGTGGAGACGATAACTGACGAACGAATGGACCGATTCGAACCAAATTCGGTACAAAAATCACAATCTGTAAACACTGGAAGCCTATTGTTTTTATACGAAATCGCATGTTCAGAACACCCCTAAATTTTCGAATAAAATTTTGAAAAAATCGTTAAAAAATCAAAACCACTAATAAAGTTACGCAAATAGACATTTCTTATGTAATTTTTTATTAGAAAATGATTGGCATAAATTTTAGAACGCTAACACAAACCGTTCTCGAGATATTGCACATTTTTCAAAAAAATTATCAAAAAGTCATATAAAATAAAAATAAAAAAAATTCCTAATGAGAAACATGTTCACTTTTCATATGTAATACCACACGATAAATTGGGTGGCATCATTCTCGTAGATCTAGGTCGTTCCATTCATGGAAATAGATACTTTGAGTAATACTTTTGTATTTGAACGCCAATAGTCATTTATCTGCTGCAAGAACAACTTATTTCTTCATCCATAACGCTTGGCGAGATTTTGGCGACGAATTTGGCAGAATGTCGCCAACTTGGCGACTTTTTGAAATGTTGCCAAATTAACGAAAATCTCGCCAAATGGATAAAAATGACGCTAAATCAATGAAAATGACGACTCATTGTCGAAAATTCAATATCTTGGAAAGAATATTATTATCTACTAAAAGAAAAACCTACTTTTTTACTGTAAAAGTAGTAAATCCATTACATTATATAAGGAAAGTCATGTGTTGGCCACATCAGATTTTTAAATGGTTTACCAAGTGATTAGGATTTGCAAAAGTAATGCTCTTCCCATCCTCTATATACGCGTTTCTCGGGACACAGTGTTTTAGTAAAGCTGGTAATTTGAGTTTAAAAGTATAAAAAGGTAATGCATTTTTTTCAGCTGCATTAAATAATTAATAAGATTGCTGCAAATCTTATTATATTTCATGAAAAAAAAATAGAATGAAAACCATTTTTCTTCTTTAAATTTCCGATTCGAAAACCTTCGCGTGCAAAAATAAAATGAGGTTTTTATTTAAAAGTGCGTCGTCCCATTTGTTACAAGCTTTGCGCCGTGAGTTCAGTAACTAATCATTAGAGTGAAGAAAAATGTGAAAAACACACAAAAAAAATTACGGAAAGGTAAAGAATAAAGAGTCAAAAAGATAACTTTGATTTAAAACAGAAAGTAATAACTAATTGCGACAAAATTAAAAATATTTCTGGAAGTATAAGAAAAATAAAAAAAAATCAGAAGTGCAAAAGTCATTTGCTGCAAGATAAATATTAGGGGGAAGCATATGTAATTATTTACGCAAGGGCAGTCACGATGATTAAAAGTAAGCCATCCTGAGAGCATATATAATATGTTTCACTGAAAAGTTTTATACAACTTTTAGCTGAAAAATTTTAATATGCTGCTTGTCTAAGCTATAAAATTGCAGATCATAAAATATAACTGGAGTATTTTGTAACAGTCATTTTAATTTGTATTCAAAAATAAAATTATAAATATGTGCGTCTGTTTGTGTCATCGCCACGGGATAACGGCAGCAACAAATTTTATGAAATTTCGTGTGTAGACTTAGAGTAAACCCAATTAAAATTTAGTCTATGTCTCGAGATTTTAGGACAGTGGTTGTTAATATATATTGATAGAAATATGAAGCTTCCATAAAAATAGCATTATCTAGAGGATGCATTTTTAAAAAATTTATTTGAATTAAATAATTTTATATTTCTCAGCAAATCAATTACATAAATTGTGTTCATATGGCAGACGATTTTCATTTGTTTTGTCCGATTTAAATAATAAAATAATGGATATAAACATAAATTTGATAAATGAAAGATATTTAATTTTTACTGGATTTACGGGAATTATTGATATTTTCAATTTCTTATATCATCTGTTTTACTTTGGCAAAGGTAATGCAAACTCATATTGTGTTTAGCCCCTTTTTTCATATATTATGTTTAGTCAATTGTTGAAACAATAAATATGGTGTGTGTGTATCTGCTAATGTCAATCACTTTCAATTTGGCACATATTGATCACATTTCCTATTTTCTCAAAAATGGGGTTCTTACAAACGGGATTAAGATGTTTTTCTAGTCAAATATTCCTGTGAAGATAAGCAAGAAAATATATTATTATACTCGCTTTTAGAGAATTAAATTAAATATTTTGCTTGAATGTTTTGAATACCAATGCCATATTGAATATTACAGGGCATTGCACATCATTTAAATCAATAACAAAGTCAGGCAGATTTATCATTATCTATATAAATTGCATTATAAGGTGTTCCTCTATTCCTCTGTTTATTATATCAGCATGGCAGAACTCACCCTTTCCCGTTTTGTATGAACTATTATAAAATAAAAAAGCGCCTATAAGAACGGAAAGAAGAAAATACTAAAAGAAAAAATTAAAATAATTTCTCTAAGAAGAAAACATTAAAATTTCACCGCGAGTTGTGACAATTAAGTGTCTCTACAGTACACATTCCATACGATAAGCTGCTATACTGTTAGTACATAAAGTAAATTTAAGTACAAAATGTAACTTTGCTCACAACAATAAATACAGCAAACATAAATTAAAATGCTTCGCCAATAATCAAATCATATGGTCATTGAAACACGGGACAGATCAACAGATTGATCAGATATAGGCAACTTATTTTATATTTTTTAAGTTACAAATCGTTCATTAAATATTTGTTTAGCCCATTTTGTCTTTAATTCTGAATTGTTTCTTCAATCGTTACGATAGTATTCCATATTATTTTAACCATGTGGCTTATGCAATAAAGCTACGGAATGATGTATATCTGTCAGGAATATGACCGTGATCGTTTCCTATGCAGAAAAATTGTATTGTATATATGGTTGATAAAAATATCCGCATGGTCAGTGGACGTTTACAGTGGTTTAATTTTGTACAGATGCATCCATGAATGCGGAAGTTTATAAAAGTTATCTCTAAGGCAGTAATTGCAATTTCATTTATAGGACATATTTTTATGACCAAATAATTTCAAATGATCGCAGCTGATGTTTTTTTGGCCTTTGTTCCTGTTTTCATCTATTTCTGTCCATATAAAACAAAATAATAAACACATGAATGATCGTGTTCCATAATTCATCCACCATCATTTGTTTATTAGAGGAGGTATAGTTGCATGCCAACAGCACACAGATAGGCTAATTTTATATGCACTGCTCAAAACGATTAGGGGATATTACGATTTTAGAAGTCAAATGCGGTTGACAAAATTTTTGGTGACTGATATATGATCCATAGGTAATGTAATATATTAGAAAAGAAAATTACGCACAGAACAAGGAATTATTATTTTTATCTTATTGTATTCTTATATATCTTACATTATCTTTTCATTTTATTCTTATTTTTGTCGGAAAAAATGCACATTTTGTACATGTTATGAAAACGAACAAAAAAAGTGAATTCTCGGATAAGAATAAGTTTTAATGAGGAATATGTTTTCTTCTGATCGAAAGCAATGTTGCACATCTGTGAGGCATGAAATCAATGAGAGTATCAAACATGTACTGGGGTATTCTCGCCCATTTTTGTAGAAGTTCGGTTTCCAGCTGCTGAACTGATTCTGGGGGTGATAAGGGACCAGGATTCCCTTATCACTAGAATTTCCCAAACGTGTTCGATTGAGTTCATGTCTGAGAAACATGCTGACCAGTCCATTCGAAGGATTACTTCGTTGAAAAATAAGTTGTCCACTAGCAGAGCACGATGCAGCCAAGCGTTATCATCCATGAGAATGAATTTATCCCCGATTGCTACAGCGTAATAAACCATAAAATGTCTGAGGATATCATCCCTATATCTTTGAGCCGTCAGGGATCTATTTCTGATGATGTGAAGTTCGGTACGACCATTAATACAGATTCCAGATCAGGCCATCACTCCGCCTCCTCCAAATAGGACACTTTCATTCACAAATTCAAGAATATTCTGAGTGCCACGTTCTATTCAAATGATAATATGTCTATCGTCAGGTTGTACATTAAAGGGGGACTCGTCTGAGAATGAAATATTGATGCCATTTCGTTTCCATCTGAGATGCATTCGTGCGCACCATCTGCGAGCAGCGCGTTGATCCGGTGTTATAGAAACACAAACCATAGGTCTGCGAGCATACAAATCAACACAATGGAATTGATTTTGAACTGTTTGAGTTGAAACGCTAGTGTCAGTAGCCCCCCGAATGTGCTGTTAGAAAAGAGTAGTGGCGTTCATACTACGATTTATTCTCGTCGTTAGTGTTAAATACCGGTCTTCATTTTGTGTTGCTGCATGCCTACGACCTTGTCCTGGTCTTCGGCTAACATTTCCAGTTTCCAAAAACCTATTCCATTATCTGGAAATGAACTTGGAAAACTCCAAGGGATTCCGCTACAACGGGTTGCGAACGGGACCCGCCTCTGAACGACCGGTTTACCTCCAGGTTACCGACTTTGTCAATGGTCAAGTCATGTTATTGAGACATCGTATTTACTGCTACGAAGCATTCAACGCATGTCAATTATTTCTAATCTCTTAATAAAGAATGCTGCAGATAGTTTCTCATTCCTTATCTAAAGCGCGTAATTTTCAACTTCACAGACAAAATTTACATATTCCGAAGTTTGTAAAAGTGATAATTTTTCTTTTTAATATCTTCTCCTTCATTTTTGTTAAAAAATATATTGGATTATTTGGCTGAATCACAATATCCCCTAATTCTTTCGAGCACTGTATTCAGCATTATATAATTCCTCAGATCTTTCATAAAAATCAATTTCCCAGTTTTAATATATTTTGTTCTTATCCCCTAATGTAATTCCTGATCACTGAAAATATGGAAACAATATTTTATGTTAAGCGTTTGAAATAAATCAACTACATGTGAGACATTATTAATGGAAATTTAGCTGCAGATCTTGCAAGATATCTTGACAGAAAATTTAATTAATTATGAAACTCTTAATGATTAAATATTAATCATCAGAATTCTGAGGCTTCTCCTGAAATTATGAACATTTCAAGATGTGATGACATGATTACTAGTTCATGAAACTATGCATATAAGACTTGCTACTAGAACGGCGCAATTTGACATGCAAAAGTGAATATTGTTTCGAATAAATTGATAATGTGTTTTGACGTTGAAACTTGTCCTGCTGTTATGATTGAGATATATGGAAAATTTTGGAAGGAAAATTAATAAATTGGTATATGAATACAGATGTATTTATATTTATTATGAAATTAAATGTATTATATGTTCTTATAATCAAATACATATAATTGTATACGTTTTACATGACACAAAACTTCGACTTGTGTAGATTGTAGCAGTAGATCTCAACCCTTTTCGTTATCCCTTGAAATACGCCACTTGCATATTTGTAAACGTAGAAGCTGTTTCTGAGGTACGTTTACAAATACATATAGTAAATTTAATACAAATTGGTAATTTAATACATATTGAAAAATATACACATTTTCCAAATAAACCACGCAAGTGTGAATAAAAGGACAGTTATTCAGTGAAATACTTGCTCCGACAAATTTTCAGGGTTTTGTGTGCGTTTAACATATATAATTGACATCAAAAATCTATTGAAGAAACAAGTCCATTTCCTTTTTACTTTTCTTGCAATGCATGGTAATGTATAGGGTAAGTATTGGAATCATTGCTGAAAATCGCGACTCCAGTTTTCGACGGATCTACACGTTCCGAGACCTGTAGAATACGATTAAACCATTTTTAGCGTGACGTCTGTGTGTGTGTCTGTGTGTCTGTCTGTCTGTGCAGATTTTGTATCTACTCTAACTAAAAAAAATATAGACCGAATTTCATAAAATATGGTAGGTAAGTCACTTGTGGGTCACTCTGGAGCTGATCCGTTTTGGATATAATTCGGGATAGAAGAACCCGCCTTTTTTTTGCGAAATAGCCGCAAAAATGGCTGTACCCACTCTAGCTCAAAAACTATTGGACCATATTTCACAAAAATCGGTTGTTACGTCACGTGTGGGTTACCCTGCTGCTGATCAGATTTTGGTACGATTCGGAAAAAAATAACCTGCCTTATTTTGCGAAATGGTCCTTAAAAATCGTCAAAATCTAAACTAAAAAACTACGTACGCTCAAATATATCCATTAAATGCTTGTGTTATACGTAATTTTGAACGACGAAAAGAATAAGATTAATCATATTACACTAGAACTAGCGGTTCTCGATATATTTTAGTTTTTCTTATTTTCTCTACGCCACCTTTGAAAATAAGTCCAGTTACCAAATGACAACTAAAATTGAAATAAAAGTGAATTAAATTTAATTAAAATAAAGAGAACATGGATATAACTTTGCAGGGAAAGTCATATGCTGCCCACATTAGATTTTTTTATTCAGTTTATATTATAATATTTGTATAACACTCACACGTATGATTAATGGCATGTGGTTTGTTGAACTCCAGTACAAAAGCCCCAATTTGGATTTTGGTAAAACGCTAATAAAGCTATTGCCAAAACTCCAGTAAAGCTATAGCAAAATCTCCAATACAGCTTTTGCTAAAACTCCAGTAAATTTATCGCGAAACTCCAGTAAAACTAGTGCAAAATGGCAAATTTAAATTTTGCTATAACGCCAGTAAATTTATCACGGAACTCCAATAAAGCTATGGCAAAAACTTCAGTATGAAAATTCCAGTAAAGATTTAGAAACCCCCCCAATAAATCTATTGCGTAATACGAACAGACAGACGAATAGAACAGCTTTGTTTACCTGGGTGTATGTATACACTAGGGATCAAGCTGCTTTCTAAATATATATGTAAATTGCACACTTTGCCGCCCAACACACGGTAAAAGGTTTAATAAAGGTATTAACTCATTTCAAATGAAAAAAAAACTGCTTGACAAGGATAAGTGAGATAAAGCACCAGATCGAACAAAAGACTGACGCGTTTTTGCCTTTGTTGGTATTGATACATACTTAGTTTCCTTTATCATATCGAAGACGCACTTTTGTCTTTGAAACCTGTTAATATCTTTATCCAACATTGTATTTCGTGCAATACGGTATTTTTACTTTGCATATTTTCTGTAATGTTCTTTATGAATTTTAAGCAGAAATGTAAAATATTTATTAAAATCCCGTCAGAACACAACTGGCAACCGTATTAAAATGTTAAGGATGTTAAAAACAACCAGCCTTATTCAGGAAATAAAAATAAGGCAACTACATCGATACTGTTAAATTTGCGCCTATCTACCTTTCCGAATGATTGGTCTGTCTATGTATCCTGAAGCATACGGATGTTTTTGTGGCCGAAACCGCTTGATTCCATTACTTGTTTGATTTATACTGTGATACTAAGATTTTAATATTTAGCTACTTTTGTCTGCAATTTGATCGATTTACCTTAAATACAGGTATTTACTTTGACAACTGTCAATCTTTCTCAGTGTTAGAAACTAATTAATAATACTTAAATATACCTAATACTATCTATGTTAAAAAGTAATTTGTCGTGCATTTGTACCCCCAGATGAGTAGTTTATCAAAAACGCGACAAATTAAGCGTTAAAAAGATTGTGAAAAACTAATTGAAAAAGCACTTGACCCAGAACTGCCAACTAAATACAGACCATCATCCTGAGTATGTCTGGAGATGTTAGACATATGATTAATGACAGTTACTAAGAATAATCAATGTTCTTTATGTATTTTAAGCGAATTACCTACGGGAATTCTTTGACAGATTTTATGATGGAAGTAAAATATTAAAGGTTCAATTAAGTGCTAAATAATTTTTAATGTTTCAGAATTAAGAATTACATTTAATTAAAATATTATAATTGAATACAGTTTGATATACTGATTCTAGTTATTTTATATTATGCATAAATTTCCATTTATAGTTAATTTTTATATTTTACGCATAATTGCGTAAATTTGTACTTAGGTCGATTTTCGTATTCTGCGCAACATAACTGCGACGCAAAATATAAATTGTATTTATATAATGAACATATTTAATGCTTATGTTTAAATTTTGCATTTTATTTGAACATCGCACTATCTAACGTGTCTGAACTCGCAAAACCCACCATTGACTCCAGAAGCAATTTTTCAGAGAAAAGATATACTTTTAACATAACTGTAGTAGCCGAATGTAATGACCAAAATAACTAATTTGATTATCTATCCAATTATTTTTAGTATTCGATATCAATTATGCAGTATATAAGAATACAATATATCAATATATCAATTATACAGTAATAATACAAGAATAATGTAATAAATCAATAATGTAAGAATACAATATATCAATTATGCAGTATATAAGAAGTACATCACATACTCAGTATTCCACGATTGCATATCGGAACGCTGTGGCACATAGACACATCCTGTTTCAGTATGTTTGGTTTTCACAAATAGTCTCTCTTTTCAGCCTCCATTAACATTTACTAAGCACTCTGTCTACAATTATAAATCATACTTTTATGTTGGTTTGTCCCTTATATCAGATGATTCAGATAACTTCATGAAAATGTGTTATATTGTATGCTTAAATAATTTCAACTAAAATGCTCTTGAAATGATTATACGTAAATTCAATGCGGAATTAAATTGCATATTAATCTCCACAAACATTTTATACACTTTAAAATGTAATCACATTAAATATTAAATAGTAACATAATGTACCCCCTATATTTTATTTAATTTCCTTGTAAAATTAAAAATCTCAAAAATTAGCCACGTCTATAACTCTAAACATTGAAATGTTTCGGAATTATAAAACTTAACATAAAAATATCCATTGTATTTTATTTTGTACTTCGTATTTTTGTTTCCGCATGATATTAATTTTAAATCCAGGAGAAAGAACCATTGTTAAGTAAACAAAGCATTATTATAAGGAGAAGATTACTTTTAATTGCTTGTAATGGTATGCACAGGCACGTATGTTCCATAAATGAGATAATAATTATCAGGATGGAAATAGGATGTATTTATTCTTATAGCACAACGTCCCGAAAAGCAAAATAACTTACTGTGAGTTTATTGTACTGTGAGTTTATCGCACTGTGAGTTTACGTAAGTTACTGTGAGTTTATCGTAAGAAGTTCATTTCCTATTTCAGAATAACACACAATATAGAAAATATCCACATGCATCCCCTTTAATTTTTAATTCACGAGTAAAAGCAGTAAAAGCAAGGTCTAAAATGCAAAAATGAAAATTCGCTAATGATTGTGCGCGTTTACAGCTCCTGCAGCGGCAATGAAAGGAGTTAGAAATTGCAACTCGATAAAGTAGGACGATTGTCGAATGTTTTCAATTACAAAGTAATAGAGCGTTCTCTATTCGGCATGAATAGATGTGAGATTCACAGAAAACATGTATGCAGAATATAAGGAATGAGGTAAGGCAAGTGCGATAATTATGCAAATGTCCCGTTATATTGAAGTGTCTTTTTAAGTAAATGGTGAGAAATACAAAGGAAAAATACTATTTCGTGTAATGAGCTTATTTTTATTTATTTACAAGTATATT
Organism: Amaurobius ferox; assembly: GCA_951213105.1. Lineage (NCBI taxonomy): Eukaryota > Metazoa > Arthropoda > Arachnida > Araneae > Amaurobiidae > Amaurobius > Amaurobius ferox. The sequence goes on from OX578137.1 coordinate 83,068,893, forward strand.
TTTTGCAGTAAAAAAATTAATTAACTTGTAGCTCAACTCGAATTTCTCATACCAAAATCATTTTTTTTTCAAATACTACAAGAACAAATTTAAAAAATCGGTATTGTTGATCTAAGTAATTACAGCTTCAAAGGACTTGAGAAAATCTTTCAATTGATATCATACTTGACAATATACTCCCGGGGAGGGTCGAAAACTCAGACCACTCGACTCACTTTAGAGTACGAGTTGCTGATTGAGTGGCCGGCATCCGGGGAGGGCTGTGGTTGTTGAGACTCAGACCATCTGACCTACCACAAAGGTGTAAGGTAACCGTTTCCCGGGGAGGGTGTAACTTGAACTCTAAAAGAGTCGGAAATAACGTCACAAAGAAAAAATATTGTATCGCAGCCATTTTTCTTAACAATGATAGAAACTTTGAAGTCTCGTGATCATAGGGCGATAAATAAACTATAAAGAATAATCACACACGCACACACACACACATATAAATAAATATATATATATATATATATATATATATATATATATATATATATATATATATATATATATATATATATATATATATATATATATATATATATATATATGTGTATATATATATATATATATATATATATATATATGTATATATATATATATATATATATATATGTATGTATACAGAGAGAGAAAGAGAGAGAGGGAGAAAGAAATAAAGAAAAATATCTGAAGAATACAATACATGAATACATTATCATGATACTGCTAAATACTGCAAAATATTAAGGCGCAATTCCGCACTCTCATTTTAAGCATGACATCATATAACAGTGAATCATGATGTACGCATGCGTTAATAAGATATACGTTAAGAGGTGGACTTGTGCAAATTCCGGTTCATTTGGTTATCTTATCGACATTTCGATGTTTCAACATCTCTTCATTCTTAGTTTCCCGTCGCCCTCCATTTCTGTCTTCGATCGAGTGCCTTCAATTTTGCACATATACGGGGGACCTGTCATTGTTTTGCATTGGTTCCGTGAGCATTGCCTGGGCAAAAAGTGCTTTAAACGGGAATGAGAGGTCGTCATCCCTCTCTGCCATTTTTATGCAATATATCTGACAACCCCACTTCATATATGTATATAAATATATATATATATATATATATATATATATATATATATATATATATAGAGAGAGAGAGAGAGAGAGAGAGAGAGAGATATCTGAAGAATACCATACATGAAATACATTATCATGATATTGCTAAATACGGCAATATATTAAGGCGCAATGTCCCACTTTCATTTTAAGCAGATATATTATAGTAAATACAATAACAGATTTAAAAAGGGGGGCAGAAAGGAAGGGGGAAAGGAGAGGGGAAAAGAAGGGAGAGTGTTTACAAGAACGACAGTGAAAAGGCCGGGGGGTTGTGACCCCCCGTTCCACGTTAAAGTGATTTTATTCCCAGGAAACACTCCCGGTGCGACTGTCTTCCCAAAGCATCCCTCCGTCCTATGAAATCAATGAAACATCCCGAAGTGAAAAGTACAAGAAGCACAAAAAGGCTCAAGATATGAAAATAAACCAAACCTGACCCAACAGCAAAATTCTCGATGACTACGAGAAACGTCAAGTAAAGATACTGCACCGATATACAATCATCATGTAATACCGCTTTCCTTGTTTAAGACCAAGCGTACATAGTGCCTTAGATATCGAAGTGGATAATGGCGCCTTTCTGCTTCTTTAGTAATTTAGGAATACAGTGTTGCATTTCTTCTTTTTCTGCATTGAATCTTCTTTTTCCGTATTCATCAGACGGAGGGATGCTTCGGGAAAACAGATGCACCAGGAGTGTTTCCTGGGAAGAAAAGCGCTTTAACCGGGAACGGGGGGGTCACAAACCCCCAGCCTTTTTAGTGTCGTCCCTGTAAACACTCTTCCTCCTTTTTCCCTTTTTAAATCTGTTTTTGTATTTACTATAATATATATATATATATATCTGTGTGTGTGTGTGTGTGTGTGTGTGTGTGTGTGTGTGTGTGTGTGTATGTGTGTGTGTTTGTATGTGTGTGTATATTTATATATTTCATCATGCTCGTTTAAGGCGTATCAAATGAGCTTATTTATTGCAAATTAAAGAAACCTAAGTAGTGCGTATTATGTCCGCGTTATATAATTGGCATGGGTGCCCATGGAAAAAATGAAGAGAGATAATAATAGTGGTTCAAATCGTGTGATTTGGAAATTAGCAGGTGTTATCTGTATATTTATTTTTTAAACAGCAGACGCTTCTAGTATTTAAATAATTTACAAAATATTTCTTTATTTTTATAGTTCCAGAATATTATCGTGATCGCTGACAAAATATCAGAATCGTTTAGTGTTTTGTGAAATATGTGTAAATATTGAATATTAATGATAGCAAACATGTTCGCTTAATTTGACAAGAAAGCAGAATATTATAATGTATCTGTTATAAAAAACATCTAACATCCTATAAGACCTTTAATTATTAATGAAATGCATTACTTAACCAGATTTAGTTTTCAAGTAATATGCTCCCACAAGGATCATACATATTTTAACATGCAAAATCTTATTTTATAATTTGTGCCGCAAAAAACAAACTAAATTACTTTAAAAGCTCATTAATTTAACATTTATGATTCTTAAGTAACATTCACTCTGCTTTATCATAATCTTAATTTGAAATTAAAAACAACAAAGGATATTACCTGTTTTTTTTTTATAAATTATACTCTAAGTCTTTCCCATTTCCAAAGTACTTACAGCATTTTTAATTTTAAGATATTTAGAAGCTCGTATTTAGAAGCTCGTGGAAGTTTCGAGAGGATAATAATTTAAATTCTAATTAGTTTTACAATACATTTAAATGAATATCTTTTAATATTTATAAAAATATTCATTCTTATGCATACAGAATTGAAATATAGCAACTGAAACTCCTCTTAATTACTCGTGATGATGTGCAGGAGCACGTAAAGATCATAAATGCGGTCGTCATTAAAATGACAATAAAAACGTTTGCGAATTCGTTTTTTTACAGCACCAATTTACGTGAGTCATATATTTAAATATATATTTCTACTTGAAGTGCAGCGACAATACATTGGAAATATTTAATTTCAGATTTAAGACGATGCAAAATGTATAACATACCATCTATAATGTCAACGAGAAAACACTCTCTCAATTTACTTGTCGCAAGCTTAACGTTATAGGTTTTGTGAACCAAAAATATTTTTTACTCTAGACCTAGACCATTTAATGATGCAAAGGTCAACATTCGATAACCAAAACAGTCTTCACTTTAGACCATTTGGCAGTTCCTAGGTCAACATACGATAGCCCAAAACTTGTTTACTTTAGACTATTAGCAAATGCTCAGTTCAGCATACTTTGGATACAAACATTACTCCTCACAGACATATTTAAAGTTGTTAATTTAACCTTCTAAAGCAAACTTTGAAATCTTTATAAATCGTGCATTTCAATTAAGTTGCGGTACAGGGTGTCATCATTGGCTTCATTTTAGGTCGAAGAACATTCAACACAGGATGGATGGAATTGACCCATGAATAGTTTATATTATTTACAAGGGCGTGTTCAGTTCCTTTATCATTTAAGGGAGGGTCCGCAGTGATTTTTTTTTCGGCGGGGATCACTTGCTTGGTTTTAAGTTCACAAAGCTGTTAAACCCAATCAATGTTGTTCATATAAGGAAAAGGTCGTTTTCTGTACGCAAAGCACCCCTCCATACATGTAAGAGAGCTTTTACATTTTAGGATACCGAGAAAAGAGACCAGCCAAAAAATTCCACTCACTCAATATGCTATTGATGACGTACTTACAGCTATATATGCTATTATCTTTTTAAATCACTGTAGTGTTCAATGAAAACCAATCTGATTGAACTCTAGTCAACACAAAGAGATTTCCTCTTTACGAAACATATAGATATTTACCTATAAATATTTACCTTCCCATAATTATCTAGATTATCTATTAAGTGAATTAAATAATTCCCATTACACTTCTTTCATTAATCGTGATTATTTTAATCGGTATCGTGATTGCTTTAATAGCTAATAATGCGTATATTAATTTTCAGTAAGATGTAATTGTAGGAAAGCTATAACAAAGGTTATTGTGTTCCAACGACAATACATCTTTATGTTACCCAACAAGGAAAGACCTGTTCAATATAATAGATATCTATGTACTGTTTCTTAAAGAAATAAATACATTGGGGGAATTACTGGAGAAAATATTGTAAAGGACCTTGCTGCTCCCAGCAGGAACTCGAACCAAGGATCTTTATAATAGCCAGTCAATGGTCTGCCAATTGAGCTACTGGAGCGGAATTGCAAGCTCTTATCTCTGATTTTGCCTTTGCAAAGTTTAAAAATGTTGTAAAAAAAGTTAAAAAGGGAATAAATTGTGTTTGAAAAAAATATTTTATTACTGCGTTTGAGGAAGTTATTTACAGCTATCCAAATGTTCGAGAATCTTTTTGCGAGAAAGATTTAAAAAGTGTCATCTTTCTGAGGACAGTGTAACAAAAGTTGAAAAAAGTATATCTCGCTTTACTTTACGGATGCAATGAAGCTAGGTTCTGGCCGCAAAACACATAAAAATACTTTATAACTTTAAAAAATGAAAATTCTAAAAGAAGTGAACGAATAGAATTTGAAGATGTTTTATTCGAAACAAGGAATGGGCTGTGATTGTTTGGTAAGAAATGAAATACTGGCGAACTCATCTTTCTATTAGTTTTTAAAATCCGATCACAGTTGTTCTCTTCTAAGAGAAAAATGTATGTTTGACATTTTGTCATGATTTTTTTTCATCGATAATATTTTTAACTTTCTTCATATATAAAGATGTGAAATAATAATATTTTTGTAAAAATAAGTTTTTTAAAATGGAACTTGTGTTAAAGGTTTAAAGAAATGATATAAAATAAATCATTGATATTCCCATTTAATTATTATTTGTAAAGTAAACACTGAATTGCATTTTTGCTATTGCTTATATTAGAAACGAGAAAAGATAATATATTAATTTTTATGAAATTAATGATTAAAAATGCAATGTACAACAAAGGTGTTAAAGTTTTAATTTACAACATAAGTAAAAATAAGAAATTAGATATAGTTATATAGTTTATTATTTTTAAAGATACAATTAATTTCAACGAAATTTATTTTACAGCTATATTACCGGGATTATGATGCATTATAATATATATCTTGTCATGCATTTGATAAAATAAAATTTCATCCAAAACCATCAATTAAGGTCAGCTATAAGATATCAGATATGTTAGTATAATGCAGAGTATGTCAGAAACTGTGTCACATCAATCAATGTTTTACCATCTTTGGATAGTAATAAACATATTTTGATAAGTAATTTTGTAGACTATAAACATACTTTAAATTATTAAAAATGTTTATTTTAACATAAAACAGTACATAAAATATTTAACATAAAATATTATAATATTTAACATAAAATTTTCAGAGACTAATAATTTAAAGCCATACATTATATTCACGAACACATTTAGCCAAAAAATGCGATTGTGTTTGATTAACATTTGATCTTCAGAATTAAATTATTCAATTTTTACAAGTAAAATAATCTCCAATTCTATAAATCCCCACTAATTAAAAATTTATGTTTTTTAAGTATTACTTATTATTCTTCATTTTAATCTTCTTCTAAAATTAAAAACCTCAAAGAAGATTATTTCCGTTTTCAAAACTATTCTTTACGTGTTTCTGTTTCTTAAATTACTTACAAAAATTTTCATTTTATGGTATCATGAGGCTCATATTTGTCGTTGCAAGAAGATAAGAGTTTTAAATCCATTAAAAAGAACCTCTATTGTGTAAACAAAACTTAATTATAGGGACTAAAATTCCGTTTAATTGCTTGTGACGATGTGCAGAAGCACGTAAGGAACATAAGAGCAACCATTATTATGATAAAGACAGAAAATACTGGAGTATTGTTCTTTTAGTATAATTTCAGGTGCGCAATAAATATAAAACCCTATTTTCAGACATTGTACGTTCAGTGAAACATATCATAAAATGTTTATTTAAAGTTGTAGGATTGTACGAATTGCTTTATATATAAATGTGTGTGTTTCCAAAAAATTACAGTAGAAATTTTCATATGTAATGTCTTTACATAAATGAAAATTGTCCATTAAGGATTGACAACAATTTTTACTAATATTTAATGAACGTTATAGATTAGTCAAACTTATTCAGGTAATGTTGATTATTCGAATGTATTTTTCAATATGTTTATGTGTTCTGTAGGAAAATAAAATTATAATATATTATTATTACAATGTAATTTTTACTATACTACCGCATGTGGCAAAAATCAGAAATTTAGCTCGGAGTTCTTTTATGGGAATTCCTTTCAGACTACAGAATGGATTCTGAAAACTGCAAACTCGGATGGAGTTAATAAAAATATGTTAATAACTTTTAATTACAGAAAATTTTTCTAAAAAATAATTATATGTTGACATATGATCTTAATAAGCAGATAATACTTAAAACGGGATACCAAAAAGCAATGCCAGCAATTCAAGAACAAGTGTACGTGAAAAAGTTCTAGCCAGATTGGATTATGTGAATACTATACGTTGCGTGTTATCTACATAATCTAGCTTTGCTCTTCAATATGGACAGACTTGCTGAAAAATGTTTAAATCACATTTAGCTATTGGAACATAGCAAAAAGAAGCAAAGGAAACCGTATCAAAGGGACTAACTATAAAGTTAATAATTACGTCAGGTCTAGATAGTCCATTCATGATCATACATCTTGTCTTAAAAAAAGAAATTAAAATGATTTCCGAAACTTATTGTTTACTCATTTGGTATTATTTGTATTTTACTTTGTGCAGCAAATCCTTATTAATTGTGCGAAAAACCCATTTAAGATATTTACTAAAGAGTTGCAGTGCATTTTCCAAAATATGTATATGACACATATAATAATGACATAAATATATATATATATATATATATATATATATATATATATATATATATATATATATATATATATATATATATATATATATATATAAAATTGTAAATCCAATGTTAGAATGTAAGTAGTAACTCATAATACACTATCCCAAAATTTTCTACAAAATACAAATAAACAAGAAAGATCAATCATGCTTAAAGCATTGATTATGAAACACTTTCCAACTTCAATGCAATTTTATTTAAAAAAGTCGAAAATGCAATACATTCCTCGGTAATATTTTAAAACTTATCACAATATTACATTGATTTATTATATTTGAAAACTTAAACCTTCATTGAAAAAAATGAACTTCATTCAAATGACGGCATTGAAATATAAATTGCGTGGTTTAAATATCCCTAAAATGCAATACATTCCACGGTAATATTTTTAAATCTATCATAATACTACGATAATTTATTATATTTGAAAACTTCATCGAAAACAACTGAAATTAATTCAAATGACGTCATAGAAAAAATAACACGCCTGGATCTCTCTATAAAAGCAGGATTTCATTCATAACTTTCTCCATTTCATTCATCACAATACTATAATAATTTATTTTTTTTAAAAATTAAGACCATGGAGCTACAATTCATAAACTTTATGCTTAAAACTTCATCGAAAAAAATCATCCTTCTGTTTATAAAATCAATTAATATTTCATTCATATCAACCATGCAGACTCCATGGACTCAATTATTTTGTGTTAAAGAAATACAGTAATTCTAATACAACTCATTCCACATATTTTGCTGTTTACATTTTACATAGATGAAAAATAGGCTTAGTTGTAGAAATAATCAAATTTGAATGAGAATTTAAACTCAAATATATTGCCATTGTGTTGTTTTAGTATGTAGATGCACAGAATTTAAGCAGAAATAAAGTAGTTTTAGGATGGATACAACACTCAATATGAATTAAAAAGAACTTTAAAAAATCACGAATTTGAAACAAGATGGATGCCATATATCATTTTCAAGTGGGTCATGTGATCGTTTCATATCATGGTCACGTGATCGTTTCATATAAGATGTGTAATTATTATTTTAATTTTTATTTAAAAAACTACTGAATATATTTAGCTGAATTATTTTTATGTATTTTATGGAACAATTTGACTATTACCTAAAATTTTCGAAGCAATTTGTGAATTTTAAATCCGCTTATAAAATGTTAGAAAAATTAGGTCCCATAGGGCTCAATGTATTTCATTTTTTCAACCCGGGTTCAATCCAAAACTAATTGTGTGATATTATTCATTTATATTCCCATAGGTCCTACAGACCGTCTGAACAACATACTAAAATTTCATTTTGATTAAGTCATTTTTACGGCAGTTATCGTGCTAACGGACAGACAGACAGACAGACAGACAGACAGACAGACAGACAGAATGAACAAAGTCATAAACACTTTTCAACTTTGTTGTAAAATGTTAATAAAAAGAAATTCAACCATAAAGAGGAAATTATAAAGCGTAATGCAGGTCATAAAGACAATCAACACATTTCAAAGGTGAGGAATGAAAATAGGAAAACAAAAAAATCAAGCAAAAAAAACTTGCACGTGGAAGAGCTTTAGACTTAAGATTAGTTCATTTCGAAAAAATTCTTGTCAGGTCCATATATCCCTTCGAAATGAACACAAAAATGCTTGTTTCTGAAACACAAGATTGATTTTATCTATAAACTTGTGTTATAATATATATTTAATGTGTTATAATATATATATAATGCGTCAGTCACAAAATCAAATATTCGATGTTGTTTAGATATATTATTGTAGCTTTTCAAAGTTATTCTTTCTTTTTTTCTCTTCAGTATCATTATAAATATTTCCATGCAAGGCATATATTTGATGAAGCTGGTTTTTGCAGTTCAGAGAAGTAATCCAGTCATTCTTGTACATTGAAGTCTAATGATTATTTCAACATTTGACGCAAATGTCTATGAGTTGTGAGAATGTGGATATATATCCACTCCACATTCTCATTACCTTGTGTCTCGGTGATCTCAATTTCCTCTAGCTCAATATAAGTTTTCTTGGAACCCTTACATATTTTATTCCTATACTTTTATATTTTATATTTCGAAAGGATTTTTCGGTTTTCTCTGGTTATTAAAACTTCAGCAAATTGCTATGTTTGTCGATTACCGAAAACTTCAGGTAATGGATGTAGTTTTATGAAGGGATTTTTAGTTGGGGCAACTACATCTTTGGAATTTCTGAAGATGGATTGTTCAGAATTTTTAGTATTGGGTATATGTCAGAAACCTTCAGAAGCACTATTTGTGGAATGGAAACACCAGGACGTACTAGGTGTTGGTTTAAAATCATTTGAGGCAGTAGCTTTTGTATTTTCCGTAAGGACGGAAGTGCGTCCATCATTAAGTTGTGGATTTTCCTTTCTGTTGAGTAAAACTATAATTAAAAATTTGAAAATAGTGGTCAATATGGGCTTAACCTTTTGCTTACGGGTGGGACAGCATCAATCCAAAACGAATAACCTCCCAAAAAGGCAGGTATTTGACATACCCTATCCCAAATAGTTCGATCCTCTCTTTGCAGACATTGGTGCCCGAATTCATGTTATTTTGAATCCATTAACAGTGGTGCGTTTGTGACCCAAACATGTTCTACTAAATTAATGGATTCGTATCTTGATATATTTAGGTGATGTTTTTCGCTGTCTCGTGAGTTTAAGGGGATTTGTATGAAACATACCTTGAGTTGTCCATAGATAGTGGCATCTAGTGATTGTAATCTATGCATATAGTGTGAAAACTATTTACACAAAGATACTTAAAATTACCTTTGTCAGAAATAATTAAAAAATATTTCTGGTTTTTAAAAGACAACGTACAAAATGTTTAGAATCGTTTAGTTTGTTATGTATTAGGAGAAAAAAATATCCCCTCAAACAGGTATGAAGTGCATTGTAATTTTAAAAATACTACATTTTTAAGATATAAATAAATAAAATCTTAGGATGTTTATTTGAAACAAGTAAAATATTTCGATTGACAAATATCAAAGAAAATACAGAAGAAATAATATTTCTTACATTTTTCAAAATCCAATCAGAGTTGTTTATTTTAAAGTATCTCTGCCATATTGTAACGATTTTGTTTTTATTTGATAAAAATAAACATTTTATTTTTATGTTAGAAAAAGTAAATTTATAAATGTTTTGCCCAATAATATTTTACAAATGTAATATGAGTTTAATATCAGTTAAAATAAATCTTAAACTTTTTAGGAGAGATGAAATCGTTGACCTCGACATTTAATAAAAGGTGGTAAATACTAAAAAATAATTTCATTTTTGGCCCTCTTGCTAATAGCATGAGCAAGAAATATAAATAATTCACATTTTTTGTATATTAAATGTAGAAAAAATATTGTAATGAGAACAGTGTTTCGCAGTTTATTTTGAGTCGTTTCACATAAGTCAGCATTTAACATAATTTTTTTTAATTATTTCATCCGTATTATTTTTACAGCTATAACTCTGCAAAAATAGTAAATTATATCATGTATCAAAAATATTTATATCAAAATTATAAATGCCAGTTATAAGCATTACAATGACATCACGAAACACACGCTACAAGATACTGAATCTGTGGTGTAATCGTGAAGTTGTGCATAAGGCACACACAACTCAAATATAATTACGACTATTGTCTTTATATGCATATTTTATTCCTCGGTGATATTTAACATATCTACTACAAGAACAACTACGCGCTACTATTTACATATTTACATGGAAAATTCTTGAGCAAACGTAATATCAACAGGACGTCCCAATACGCCATAGCAACCTAGTTGCTGCGTGCCATGCTTATCATCTTCTTCTCACTTCAATCACAAAGAGCGCACCACTTACCTTGTGATTGCGCAATCTCCAGGCACTACAAAATCTATGATATTATGTGTAAAAAATACTGATTAGATATCAGAAACAATATTCTTGGTATACCGAATTTTGTCAAGTTCATAAATCTATAGATCTATATAGAACGGTATACGTTTCTATAGATTCTATGATGCTCAAACATTTTCAACTCATGACACATTATTCCCGGTAATGAATATTACGGCATACTGGTACTGTGGTTGGGAAGCACTGCACAAGTGGAATTTCCTAAACCTAGGTCTACATTGGATAATCTTCAGGATCCAATGTCAATCCTTAAGTTACATTGGAATCCAAAGTAGGATCTTTAGGATCCCATGTAGACCTAGTCGCAACTAAGGCCGATTAAGCCAATCGCAGTTTAAGAAATGTCTCGAAAGCCCCCCAAACCTATCGGGAAGTACACAAAGTTGTCTGCACGCATCGCGTGTTAATATAAAAATAAATATTACATATTTTAAATTTCCCCCTTTTCAATAAAAATATTTTTCTTGTTTTTCTCGTGACAATGTCACATAATTTCGCGGCACAGCCATTGCCTCACCATGGCGTTTGATAATTATTGTGAACAAGCAACGCTCCACTGGTTCGATTCTTCAAAAGTTCAGAACTGCAATCTGACGACTATAGACGGACGGCTGTAAATTGCTGGTTGATAATTGTTGTATATGTAAAGATGAAGATTATAATAACAGATGAAGTAACAATGTACAACCACTGCAGAAGGCAGCAACCGTTGACTGGTTTTTAGTGTTTAGTGACATTCAGCATGGTTTTTAGTGGTTAGTGACATTCAGCAATTTCAAGTTATCATCATGGAATTGATGATAACTTGATAACTCAAATGGTAATGCAGTTTACTTCACATTTAACGAAGATTCAGCTCAGACTGCTGAGCTTGCAGTCACTGAATAACCACTAGACACAGTAGCAAGGATGTCTTCAAAACTATAAATCACGTATCCGTTGATATGCGCAATGAGTAATGATGCGCAACCCAGGTAACTTGTGAAATCCTTGAAAAATGACTTTGATTCCAAATTTTCCCAAACTCCCTTAAAATAGTCAGAGTCGTCAGATTTGTAACTAAGGACAAATTGCCCACTACTTCCTACAATAAAAGTGGTATGGGTAAATGTTACATTTAGGCTAGGATATAGTTAGGACAGAGCAAAATATATCAGGCATTGTAATAATATGTTACACATAGTATTAAACTACTCACATATTTCAATATAATCACTGTATACAGGGTGTCCCAAAAAGATTGAAACCCGCTTTAATTCTTTACCTGTTGGAGATAAGAGGGCAATGTAAATTGCAAAAATGTTGAAAGTAAGGTAGGACACAGTTACACTTTTTTAAATTTTTATACGATCCCCTTAGACAAATTTGGTCAATCAGAAAACTTTTATTTTTATAGCAAATTTAATTGAAAATTGAATAGTGTGAATGAGGATCATATAACAAGTTATAAATTTGAATTTGTGACATATCACAGAAAATATAAAACTGGATGATAATACATAGGATACTCAACCGCGTAGTGAGTACCACTGCTTTATATGATCACTGTCTGTGTAATGCTTTATTTAGATGCATTTGTGATAAAAAATTTTTGACACGTATTAACGTATTTTTGATCTAAACAATTTCCATCGTCAATTTGTTTAAGATCCCTATTTTCACTGATGAAACAGCCTTTTAAATGGTACGGAAAAGTGGCATAAATCAGATTCCTTCCTTTATCATAATGTAGTTGATTTCAAAGATACAGATATGCGTTTTTTTAATGATATTGTTGCATTAAAAATAAAAACATTCTAATTGACCAAATTTGTCTAAAGGGTTCGTATAAAAATTTAAAAATTATAACTTTTTGAAAATTAATAGGAGGACTATTTCATTAACGCAGTCTTAATTCCTACCTTACTTTCAACATGTTTGCAATTTACATTGCAGACTTATCTCCAACGGGTGAAGAATTAAAGCGCGTTTCAATCTTTTTGGGACACCATGTATAATTGTCTAACGTGCCTAGAACATTTTTGTCTTTCTATATCCCCCAGAAGACTCCTGGTGCACTAGAAGGCGGAATCTTTTCCTCACACTTACAGTATCGACTACAGTACATAACCTAATGTTGCAGGTTTTTCTATTTGCCACCTAGCAGTGAAGAACATACGGGTTCGAAAATCTCTCTAGATCTTCCAGAAGTCCCTCCTTTGTGTTAGAATGCTGGATCTCTGCACACATAAAGTATTAACTAATTTGTCCGGATTTGCTTTATCCTCCAAGGGTAAAAGTATATTTCCATATCGAAATCTCTAAATACCCTCAAGAAGTCCCTTGGTAACTTAGAAGATTGCATTTTTGTACACATTATATCAACCATCGACAAATAACGAAACAACGTAGTGCGATTTTTAATCTCACATTTATACACACACACAATGTAAGAATATACAATTCTTGTAAATGTAAGAATTTATACAATTCTTGTTAATGTAAGAATTTATACAATTCTTGTTAATGTAAGAATTTATACAATTCTTGTAAATGTAAGAATTTATACAATTCTTGTAAATGTAAGAATTTATACAATGTCTTACCAGACCCTCAAGCAGCCCTCCGGTGTGTCAGACGATTCAATATCTTTACACTTAAAGTTCCAGCCACTGAACTGAAACTAAGGAAGCTGGATGTTCGATATTTCCCTCAGAGTGGGCAAAATGGGGTGTGGGAGTAACAGGTAATTTCGCCTACAACACTTCCAAAGCTCTCGACTGTGATGTAAAAGACTGAACCCGGACCAGGTGGAAAACTTAACTAGACCAATTTTTAATTGAGTTTCAACGTTTGCACAATGCATTGTTAAACAACAAAAAATTATTAAAAAGTTGCAGGTTATTTTTTAAGAGTGTTAGATTATTTTTCTTTGACAAGTTTAAATACTAGTTAAAAGTATATTTTTAATAGCGTATTCATTAAAAATATAGGAGCTTTTTAATTATAATTTACTCATCTGCATATTCTTTTTGAATATTATAAACTTTTAAGAAGATAAATTATGCTTCTTTAGAAAGCTTTATATTCAAGTCTTTCATCGTGCTAAATTACTTACATATATTACATAAATTCCCCTTTTATGTTTATCCAACACTCATATTTTTTCTTCTTAAGAGGGTTTATTACGAGAGAATAAGAATTCTAATTTTAATACAAAGGACCGCTTTTATGTAAACAAAACTTAATTATAGTCTAAAATTCCTTTAAACATTTTATTATAATATATAGAAGAAAGTAAACATCCTCAAAATGATCAGCAATTTAATGGCGACAAAGAATACTGTGGGATTCTTTTTTTTATCAAATGACCAGGCACTTGGCTTTCATCATTCGCCTTTGTCAGCAGCAAGAACGTGAACCATTTAGCCGCCCTAGGACGTTGCCCCAGGCGCACCAGAGGGGGGGCGGAACACACTGCGCTCACAACACAAAACATCCATGCCTTACGTGGGACTCGAAACCACAACGTGGCGGTCGAGCGATTGCTGTGGAAACGCTCGGCTTGACCACTCGACCACTACGTCGGCTACAGTGGGATTCATCTTATAACACGTTTTCATGTCATTTATAAATGAAAGTCTGTGTATAGTATATTTAAATGCGTATTTATCTGAAGATTTCAAGAGTTAAAATGACATAGTGTCGAAAAGTTAAAGCATTTATTAAAACAATTGGCGGTATCCCCAGTTCTATAAATTTGAAAGGCTTTTGCATGAATAAGATCTTGTAAAGTTAAATTCAAAATTGAACAAGTTGATTTGTTATTTTATGTGTAATTTGTTTAGTTTACAACACAAAAGGAGCCTATGGTAATTAAAATAGACGCAAAATTGAAACAGCTTGAAATTTCAAGTCCTAACAATATTTTGAAAATATTTCAAATATTAAAATATCGATATTATAACAACAAAATCTACGAACTCGACCCAAAATTAAGTTATATTTTCTTTTGGAATTTTTTAAAGACATCTTACTCTCTTACCATTAATAGCTAGTACTTTTAATTACATTTGTATTTTTCGAGATATAAACATTACAATCTTTAAAAGCGGAACATTTTCATTATTTTTGGGCTTACTCAAACGTCTACTCAAAAACCATAAAAGCCTTACAAAAACAAATTATTGATCTAGAAAATAGGTTTCCGCTGAATATTTTGTCTCTATTTGTTTACATATACAGAGGCATTATAATTTAGAGGTGTGAAGGTTTAACCTATTTGCGGTCTAAATTTAGGTTACTAATTGATTCGTCACTACAAAAGATCAATTTGAACTCAATCGTAAACTATCGTGATCTGAAATTGAAACTAAAAATGAACTCCAATCTCAAACAAGAATCGATTTTTTTAACGACTATCATTCTACGTTAAATACAGCGACTAGAATTCTACGTTATATATACTACATAATATCCAAATTATTTACAATACAATATCTACCAGGACATACTATTCTATACACGTAAACTAAATCTGAATCATCACCCGACTGAATTTCAACCATCATCAAAGATGATAAATTCGACATATTATAAACTTACGATACTTTGGCGAACGATCAGACACACACGCGAAATCTGCAGAATGGCAGATGCTGAAATTCTAGACTCTGCCGCTTTATATATTTGGCCAGAAACGAGATTGCGGTTCTTTAGAATGGAAGTTGAGAAGTTCGGAACTTTAATTAGAATCAGGCGAATGTAGAATTATAATAAAATAATAATAAATAATAGAAATCTCTCAGAAGACATAGAATAAATTTAAGTAAGGTGAAGCGAAGACTCACTTGGATTTTTATTTACAAAATATTTTTGTTTATTTTTCTCGAAAACAAAAAGTTTAATATATTGGAAATATTTTTATATATCCACTAGCCGAATACCCATTGAAAATCAGCGGTCTCAATAAGCAACCCTTGAATAATGCAAATTTTTGAATAATTCACGTTTATTCGGCAAATCGATAATTTTGGTGTGCAGAACCTCCTAAGAAGAAAACGTTGAGAAGGTTAAATTGCGAACTTCTTCCTTTCGAACGAACTACCCCTACACCAAGTCTTTATCTCATCCCGAAGCATACTATTTTATCATTTCCCCTTTCAAACTTTTTCCTGCGGAATACAACCATAAATGAACATTTTTGAAAAACTCTGCTCGTCTTGGGTATTTTATCAGATGATTGTCCCTTATACCAAATATCAAGCAATTATCATATTTTGAAGGAAACATGAGCCATATATTCGGAAACTCGAACGTATTTGTATGCAGTACCCCTTAAAGTAGTAAATATTGGAAATCTGAAATTGCACACTTTCTTCCTTTCAAACTATCTAACCGTATTCGTTTTGGATCTTTTTATCAAATGATTAGCCCAGATACAACATTTCAAGCTTTTATCACACTGTAAAGGAAAAGTTTTTCATTAGTTTGCAAAATCGAATATTTTAGTGAACGGCAACCCCTACAATAGCAAATGTTGGAAAACTGAAATTGCACACTTTCCTCCTTTCCAACTGTTTTCCCGTACACCAAATTTGATGTCTCTAGCTCATGCGCGACGCATGCCTTTTGTAACATTTCACCTTTCGAATGTTTTTGTGTGGAGTACCCACACCCTTAAATATACATTTTTAAAAACTCCCATCTTTTGTATTTGTTATCAGATGATTCGCCCAAATACGAGCGTAGCAAATATCAAGCCTCTATCACGTTTATAAAGGGACGTTTCACCTTTATTCCGAAAACCGAACAGATTGTTGTGCGGCACGCCCTAAAGTAGAATATAATGGGAAACTGAAATTGTACACTTTATTCCGTTCAAATTACCTACCCGTACACCAAATTTAAAAACCATATCTCATACTGAAGCATGTTTTTTATCAATTAACCTTTCGAACGATTTTCTCTGGAGCACCACTTAAACGAACATTTTTGGAAAACTATATTCGACTTGGATGTATTCATCAAGCGGTTAGCCCATATACCAAATTTCAAGCCTTTATCAAATTTTAAAGGAGGCGTTTACCATTTATTCGGCAAATCGAACATTTTGGTGTGCGGCATCCTCGTAATTAGAAAATGTTGTTAGTTTATTGAGTATAATTTTCTTCCTTTTGAACGATTTACCCATACACCAAATTTGAAATCTCTATCTCATCGCAAAGCATGCTTTTCTACCATTTCACTTTTCGAACGTTTTGGTGTTGTTGTTGTTGAAACCCAAACCGTCCGACCTACCAGAAGAGCACCTTCTTTACAGAACATTTTTGGAAAATGCGATTTTTCCAGAGGGTTTTATCAAACGATTAACATGTATGCCAAATGACTAGTCTCTTTCTATTTAACATACGTTTTGAAAAATTCCATTCTTCTTTGGTTTCCTATCAGATGATTCGCGCACATACCAAATATCAAGTCTCTATCACGTTTGGAAAGAGTCGTTTCTTCTTTAATCCGAAAATCAAATATTTGGGCTTGCGGCGCCCCCTAAAGTACGAAATATTGAAACACTGAAATTGTACACTTTCTTCCTTCTAAACTGTCTACCGTTACACCAAATTTGAAATCTCTATCTCATCCCGGAGCATAGTTTTTATTATCAATTGATCTTTCGAACGTTTTAATCTAAACACCCCCTTAAACGATCGTTTTTGAAAAACTATATTCGTCTTAGCCGTTTTCGTCAAATGATTAACCCGTATACCAAATTTCAAGTCTCTATCAAAATTTAAAGGAGGCGTTTCTCATTCATTCGAATAATCGAACATTTTGGTGTGCGTCACCCCCTAGAATAGTTATTATTGGAAATCTGAAATTGCAGATCTTCTTTCTTTCGAACGATCTACAAGTACAACAAATTTAAAGTCCCTATTTTATAGCTAAGCATATTTTTCTATCATTTCACTTTCCGAACGATTGTGTGTAGGACAACCTCTCTGTAGAATATTTTCGAAAAATTCGATTTTTCCAGGTGTTTTTATCGAACGATCGACCCGTGTACCAAATTGCCAATCTCTATCTACTTGAAAAGTGCCTAAAAAGCGTGACTGACAGACAGGCGGATAGACATACGGAAACTTGGCAATTAGTATATAAGAACATAGTACGCTTATCCGATAAGATATGTATCAATTGTTTAGATTTGTATATATTAGATTCAGGTATATGAGTCTAAAGAGTTACAGTTTTGTACGTAATATACACCGATTTCAGCCGGAAACATCACCATAGAGGTTAGAGTCTGTATTCACTTCAAATGATCTAATTAAGGAAAATGTTCTTTTAGTTGCTTTGTCAAGAGTGATATTGCAAATTATTTTACATACATGTATGTCACATTAAATGTGACAATAACTGGAGGAAAAGCGCTTCGACATTAAGAGCTTGCAGTTCAGAAAAAGCTCAATGATAGATCGTGACTTAGAACGTACGAATATCAGTGGTTTGAGTCCCAATCGGAGCAGCAAAGTTTCTTACTAATGTCACGTCTGCAAAGGTTCATCCACCAGCTAAATAGTGTCCACCCACACACACTCGCATTTCTCAAACGTAAAACTGGCTTTGGCGTTGAAACTATTTCGTGGTTAGACATATTCCCATACAAATGCATATATCCAATCGAGAATATCAAGGACGTGATGGGATGCCAATTGCAGCTATAAAGGAATAGCAGAGATTTGAAGAATCATTTGTAGAACGTTCGGCATCAACTGCCACAGATAACTTAAGAGTTTTTTTGTCAACGACGTGAGGCATGCTTCGCGGTATATACATATATATATATATATATATATATATATATATATATATATATATATATATATATTTGTAAATAAATATGTAATATAAGTGTGAAAGTTATAAAATACCAGAAATCACACGAATAAGACGCGATGCTGCACTACAACGTGGATTTAAATATCATACCAGAAAAATAGACAAGTAAATGGAAGCAATATACTAAAGTATGGCCGGGGGGTTGTGACCCCCCACTTCCCGGTTAAGCAAGCTTTTCGTCTAGACAACACTCCCAGTAGCCGATATATTGCACAAGAAATGAGTACCGAAGTATCAAAATTTAAAAAGATGTAAAAAGAGGTACCAGAACACAAAAGTGTGGAATAACCCACAAGACATGTAATCGAAAATATGCATTACAGTGTCTTAATTCCACAATTTAAAAGGCATTAAGAATTAAAAAGCATAGCTTATAAATACATAATCAGATACTGTACTATGACCTCAATACTTCATTCAGCAAGACGAATACGTATCAATCTATCCACACGTCTATATTTATCATATAGGAAAGTATACACGGCATTAACCTGTATAATGAAGGCACGGGCACCCAGTCGTGATCAACACTTTACCGGTTCTGTATCTAAATATATACGGTAGCTTTCAGTTACGTTTAAACCATAAAATCTGCATATGATGTTGCTCAGAAAACGCTGCGAAAATCCTAGTGTAATAGAACCATGGAGGAAGCCAATATCGCTGTTATATATATATATATATATATATATATATATAAAGACTTTCCCATGTAACGCCGGCGGGCCTGCGATTAAAACAGCCATGCACACATGTATAATTCTTGATTTTTTTTAAAAGAATTTAAAGTAAAACATTTTTGAAAGAATTCATTCATTTTGAACATTGTACAGAATGTAAAGATATGTATAATTTTTTGTATCATCGATCCCTTCCGCAACGAGATACGAAGTACTTTTTAACTCAAAAACGTTAAATTCTTCAAAAATGAAAACATACAATCTGGGGATGTTTTATTTGAAACAAGAAAAGGGATGTGAATGTCCGGCAAGCAGAGTAATAAATGACAATTTATCTTTCTTCTATTTAAAAAAAAAATCGTATCATGCTCGTATTTGTTTCCTTTTCTAAAAGAATGTTTGACATTTTGCCTGGAAATATCTTATTAGAAAAAAGTTACTCTAACTTTTTCACTATATTTACAACAAAGTGAATGGTTCACATTTTTTGGCCCAATTATTTTTTTTCCAAATAGAATATGAATTTCAACTTCAGAGAAAGCTATGTTTGATTTTTATGAAAAGAAATGCTGATCGATATCTTTATTAAATATTGTATAAAATAAAAAAATGCCTTTTGTGTCTCTTCTGTGTGAAAAGTCGAACGAGAGAATGTTTAAATAATCAATATAAGGTATGTAGGATGTATATAATAAATAACAAAATGAGTATTTAAATTTCTTCAAGTATTTAATTATTTTACAAAAAGTACTTAATTTATTTTGTATATAAGCTATAATTTAAATCAATTTTCTGAAATATCGCATTTATCTGATATTTCTTTTAAGCCTAATAATAATATAAATAGTCACTCCAATAATAGTATATATCTCTCAGACTAATAATAGTATAAATTAACACTGCGGAATTCCAATTTTAACTTTTTCAGCAAATCAGCATTCAAAACAAACCTTACGAAGCAATCAAAGGTAAATATTTCTATATTCTTGACAAGTGCAATATGAATAGAAGATTAAAACCGGATCCCCCTGTGCGGCATATAAAGCGATTATCCCTCTCTATTAAAGCTAACCGTTTCAGTCTGTACGGGGAGACAGCTTCCGGAAAAAAGTGGAACTCTCTGTTAAATAAGTCGGCAGGAATACCCAGTTCCTTGCATAGAGCAGTTGGCGTGGCTTGCTTTAGACTTTCCACAAGTCATGATTACTTACAGAGTCATATGTATCGAATGGGATTGACAGATACAGATGTCTGTCCTCTTTGCGACCAAGAGCACCTCAACATTTGCCCTGCTGTTCTTGACTGTTTTCCTTTATGTGTTACTGACAAGGCTTTTAGTGACTTTTTTATCATTCTACTTTGTATTGGGCTGCTCGTCGACTTATGACCGAGAGTTCGGATGCGGGCATATGAAAAAAAAATCAACGATAAAAGGGAGGGCGAGGAATGGTACCCTAGAAATAAAATATATTGTTGAAATACAAACATATAAAAGCTTACTTCTATGTTTCGTAAACACATTTAGTAACAAACAAAATACACACATTTTGTAAATTTCGTTTAAAATGAAAATTTTTATAACCCGGAATTTCACATTTAAATTACTCATAAATATTATCTCATTTAATTCCAAACTAAATATATTATCTATGGTCTTTTTCTGACATCTCATAATAAATTACGAATACGCTGATGAATATAGGTTCCAAAAATTATTTAGTCGCACCTGCCCCTTCATATTTTGTATTTACATTATGATTGATTTAAATACACCAAAAATATTGAGAAAATAAATTTTATCATTAAAGTAGTACACTTCAATAATATTAAAGATCGACTAATGTCCCATTCATTTCTTTTCCCTTTATAATCAAAACATAAACAAGGTAGTGATATTTGGATAATATGTCGATAATATTTTTGTCTTTAAAATTGAATAATTTTACTCCATGGTTTAATCGTTTGCAGTTAAAATCTTATCGTTTCAACTTTTCGTCATATTCTAACTTTTAAAAATGATTTGCAGAAGTGTCTGAACAGGCCCCACTTTGTTGTAAAAGTAGGTTAATCTAAAACCCACTAAAATTCCCCATAATGATATGTGGGTAATAAGTTCATCATATTTTCGCCTTTATACTTGAATAATTTTACTCCATGGTTTAGTCGTTTCTAATCTTTTGTCGTTTCATTCAATAGCCATTTTCTGAGTTTTAAAAATACTTTCTGAATAGTCTAAACTTTTTGTAGGAAACAGATACACTAAAAATTCTCATAGTGCGAAAAAAAAATCTGATGTGGCAACACATGGCTTTCCTTATATAATGCAATGAATTTACTAATTTTACAGTTAAAAAAATGTTATTTTTAATGATAATTATATTCTTTCCGATATATTGAATTTTCTTCAATTAGTCGTCATTTTCATTGATTTAGCGTCATTTTTATCTATTTGGCGAGATTTTCGTTAATTTGGCAACATTTAAAGTCGCCAAGTTGGTAACATTCCACCAAATTTGTCTCCAAAATCTCGCAAAACGTTATGGACGGAGAAATAATATATTCTTATAACAGACTAGCAGCATACCCGTTCTTCGTACGGAGTATATAATATAAAGAAACTTAAATTTCACAATCATGTGCAAATTCCTATAGTATACTAAATGGCATTTTTAATCAAAATATTCTGCTAAAATATTTAACATAATGCTCCTAAAAAGATGTTAAGGAATGTCTGTTCTCGCTATTCAAAATTATCTTCACGGGCAGATCTGAAGAATAAAACATCCTGGCCTCTTTTGTAAGCAAATTTACCAAAAATATGGAGTTGAATTAATATATGCAAAATAAGAGCGTTAAAATTGTATGGGACCCATACTACTTATATACGCGAATACTAGAAGATATAACCTGTATTAGTAGATTACATGTATAAATTGGAAATATCAATAAATCCGTAATCTTTAAACCAGAAGGCAGTAATTCATTCTAATATGTGCCGAAACGAAAGTGTTAAAATTATATGGGAAGATATACCAGTACTATTATAATGTCGTAGATTAGAAGATATGTCCTAGTGTTAGTAAAAGATTACCCGTATTATAACATGAGTCTTAAAAATCTCTGCCAAAATAAAACAGATTAATTAATAAATTAAAAATATCAATAATCCCCGTAATCTTCTTACCAGAAGGCCGCACTTCATTCCAATATGTGCCAAAATATATTCCAATATACCTGTACTATTTATATTCTCATAGATTAGAAGATATAGCCGTGCATTTGTAGAAGATTACTCGTACAACGTACAATATATGAGTTTCAACAATTTTTGCAGCAATAAAACAATGCATAAGAAATTGAAAATATCAATAATATCTAAATCAATAATCCCCGAAAACATCAATAACAATAATGTTTAAATCTGAAGATCGTAATTGATATTATCCAGTCAAAAATACGATGGCAATGAAATTCATTTTATATACATATCTTCATTATTAAAATCGGAAAATATTTAATAAAATTAGTTTTCCTCATAAGCACACTGGATTTAAATCCGTTGCTAAGCGACATGATATGATTTGCTTCAAATAAATTGGTGGTCAAAATATCGTCTGAATAATGAGATCTCTAATGAAGGTTTGGCGGCATTTTAAAAAATCGTCTAATTTATTGCCAAGTGGGACAGTCCCACTTGGCGATAAATTGAAGAACCATCATCAAAATATTACCTCCCCCTAAAAAAACACAATTTCATTTATTTAGCGCTATTTCATCTATTTCAATATATTTTTATGGATTTACAAACATTTTTCTTAATTTGGTGATATTATCAAATTCGCTAAATGTGTTACTAAGTAAGACGGTTGGACTGACAGACAAATGCTAACGAAACACCAGTTCAGTACTTTCTTCTAGCAAAACAAAATAAATTTCATTGATTTACATCGTTTTTATCAATTTTGAGAAATTCCAATCAATTTGGCAACGTTTGAGAAATTTGGCAAGTTTGCGATATCCAGCCAAATTCGTAGCTCTAAATTTGCAGATCTGAATAAATTATCTTGATTCAGTTTGTAAATACTAAATGAAAACACTAAAATATTATTAGAAGATATACCCATTCTACTCTTTTTAACACTTTAAGACAAAGTTGGAAAGTGGTTATGATTTTGTTCATTCTGTCTGTCTGCCCGTCTGTCTGTCCGTCCGTTAGCACGATAACTGCCGTAAAAATGACTTAATCAAAATGAAATTTCAGTATGTTGTTCAGACGGTCGGTAGAACCTATGGGAATATAAATTAATAATATCACCCAATTAGTTTTGGATTGAACCCGGGTTGAAAAAATGAAATACATTGAGCCCTATAGGACCTAATTTTTCAAACATTTTTTAAGCGGATTTAAAATTCACAAATTGCTTCGAAAATTTTAGATAATATTTAAATTGTTCCATAAAATATATAAAAAAAATTCAGCGAAATATATTCAGTAGTTCTTTAAATAAAAATTAAAATAATAATTACACCTCTTATATGAAACGATCACGTGACCATGATATGAAACGATCACATGACCTACTTCAAAATGATATATGGCATCCATCTTGTTTCAAAATCGTGATTTTTTAAAGTTCTTTTTAATTCATATTGAGTGTAGTATCCGTCCTAAAACTACTTTATTTTTGCTTAAATTCTGTGCATCTACATACTAAAACAACACAATGAAAATATATTTAGAGTTTAAATTCTCATTCAAATTTGATTATTTCTACAACTAAGCCTATTTTTCCCCTATGTAAAATGTAAACAGCAAAATATGTGGAATGAGTTGTATTAGAATTGCTTACCCGTATTGCAATTTGAGTCTCAAAAATATTTGCCAAAATAAAAAAGATGACGTAATAAATTGAAAGTATCAAAAATCCCCGTAATCTTAATACCAGAAGGTCGTAATTGATTCTTATATATGCCAATATATATCAAAATATATGCCAATATACCTGTACTACTTATATTCTCGTAGATTAGAAGATATACCCATGCATTTGTAGAAGATTACTCGTACAACGTACTATATATGATTTTCAACAATTTTCGTCATAATTAAACAATTCCATAATAATTTGAAAATATCAATAATCCCTGAATCAACAGTCCCCGAAAATACCAATAATAATGATGTTTAAATCTGAAGACCGTAATTGATCCAGTCAAAAATGCAATGTCAATGAAATTTATTTTATATACATATTTTTATTATTCAAATCGGAAAAGATTTAATAAAAATCGTATGCCGCATAACATATTGAATCCGCTGCTAAGCGACATGATATAATTTGCTTCAAATAAATTGATAGAAATCATATCATCTGAATAATGCAATCTCCATGGAAGGTTTGGTGACATTTTCGCAAATTTAGCGATAACTTAAAAAATCGCCAAATTTATCGCCAAGTGGGACTGTTGAACTGATAGTCCCATTTTGCGACAAATTGATGAAGCATCATCACAATACTGTCCCCTAACAAAACACAATTAATTTCATTTAGTAAGCTCGATTTCATCAATTTCATGATATTTTTATGGATTTAAAAATATTTTTACCAATTTGGTGATATTAAAAAAATTCCTTCAATGTGCTACTAAGTAGGATGGATGAACTGACCGACAAATGCTGCAGAAACATCCTTTCAGTACTCTATTCTAAGAAAACAAATTTAATTTCATTGATTGATTTGGGCCATTTTTATCAATTTGGAGACATTTCCACTGATTTGATAAAGTTTAAGAAAAGTCACCAAGTTATTTAGAGATATTCCGCTAAATTCGTAGCTCTGAATTTGCAGATCTGAAGAATAAAATATCCTGATCCCTTTTGTATATACTAAATGAAAACACTAAAATTGTATTAGAAGATACATACACCCGTTCTACACTTTTTCTGCTTCAACAATCGGCTAAATGAATTTATTGGGTAAACACAATAGATGAGTTTATTAGCTAAACACAATATATAAGCTTGAAACCTCTTTGCTTAATTAAATGAAAGTGATGTACGCAGTCCGCAATATATATAATTAAAATAACAATCAAACCGTTCATTTATAAAATATATTTTCACATCCATTTATTTATTATACAAATAGAAAAAATAATAATAAATATTACCAACACATTTAATTTCATTCCATTGCCGAACAACATGATATAAAATAGAATCTTCCTCATAAAATTTGAAATTAAATAGCCATTTTGATTTCTTTATACTCTTGATACTCTTTATACTCTTGATACTCTTCTTTATACATCGTTGAGTAAAAATTTGTGAAAGATGAACCATGGAGGTAGATTTTTCCATTTAAATTCATGTTTCAAACAATTCATGCTTTCCTATAGTGACTAATTAATGCAAAAATCCTGTACTAAACTCGGAAATGAAGTTTTATTTCATTTTGGCGTTTTAAACAAACGATTTTCATCCTTTCCGTTTGGATAAACCACGGAGTTGGAGAGTAGATCTCCTAAGAAAAAGTTCCGTTTTTCATTAATATCTCAACAACCCCTAGTCTTAGAAACTCGAAACTTGGACAAAATTTATGGGGAGCTATTTTAAGGCTCTCCCCAAAATTTCATTAAATGCGGTTCAGCCGTTTTTTCGTGATGATGAGACAAACAAAAATTTCGTTTTTTACTAATATCTCGAGAACCACTGGTCGTAAAAACTCAAAACACAGACTAAATTTTAAGTGGGGCTATTTTTAGGCTATCCACAAAATTTCATCAAATTCGGTTCAGCCGTTCTCCCGTGATGATGGGACAAACAGACAGACAGACAGACAGACATATTTTCATTTTTATTTATATACTAGCAGCATACCCGTTCTTCGTACGGAGTATATAATATAAAGAAACTTGAAATTCATAATCATGCCCAAATTCTTATAGTATACTAAATGACATGTTTAATCAAAATATTCTGTTAAAATATTTAATATAATGCTCCTAAAAAGAAGTTTAAGAATCTCTGTTCTCGCTATATAAAATTATCTTCATGGACATATCTGAAGAATAAAACATCTTGGACCCCTTATGTAAGCAAATATAAAAAAAAATATGGAATTGAATCAATATATGCAAAATAAGAGCGTTAAAATTGTATGGGACCCGTACTAATTATATACGCGAATATTAGAAAATATAACCTGTATTAGTAGATTACATGTATAAATTGACAATACCAGTAAACCCGTAATCTTTAAATCTGAAGACAGTCATTTATTCCAATATATGTCAAAATTAAAGTGCTAAAATTATATGGGAAGATATACACGTACTACTTATAATGTCCGATTATTAGTAGAAGATTACCCGTATTGCAATATGAGTCTCAAATGTTTTTTGGTAAAATACAACAGACGACGTAATAAATTGAATACATAATTAATCCCCTTAATCTTCATACCAGAAGACTGTACTTGATTCCAATATATATGCCAATATATGTCAAAATATATGCCAATATACCTGTACTACTTATATTCTCGTAGGTTAGAAGATATACCCGTACATTCCTAGAAGATTACTCGTACAACGTACAATATGCGTGTGTCAGCAATTTTTGCCGCAATAAAACAATGGCGTAATAACTTAAAAATATCAATAATCCCTGAATCAATAATTCCGGAAAATATCAATAATAATAATGTTTAAACCTGAAGAGTATAATTGATATTATCCAGTCCAAAATGAAATGGCAATGAAATTTATTTTATATACATATCATCATTATTCAAATCGGAAAGGATTTAATAAAAATCGTCTGCCGCATAAACACATTGGATTTAAATCCGTTGCTAAGCGACATGATATCATTTGCTTCAAATAAATTGGTAGAAAAAATATCGTCTAAATAGTTATATTTCTATGGAACATTTGGCGACAGTTTCGTCAAATTAGCGACATTTTAAAAAATCGCCAAATTTATCGCCAAGTGGGACTGTAGAACTGACAGTTCCACTTTGAGACAAATTGACGAAATATCATCACAATACTATCCCCTAACAAAAAACAATTAATATCATTTATGTAGCGTAATTTTATCAATTTCAAGATATTTTTATAGATTTGAAAAAAATTTTATCAATTTGGTGACATTTTAAAAATTCGCTAAATGTATTACTAAGTAGGATGGTTTGTCTGACAGATAAATGCTAACCAAACATCATTTCAGTACTCTCTTCTAACAAAACAAAAAAGAATTTCATTGATATGTAGAAGACCCAAGCAACACGACCAACCCGAAGGTTTATGGCAGCTGTTTGTGTGTCGTTTATATCAATTTGGCGACATTTCCGTCAATTTGGCAAAGTTTAAGAAAAGTTGTCAAATTAGCGATATCCCTCCAAATTCGTAGCTTTGAATTTGCAGATCTGAATGAAACATTCTTATCCCGTTTCAATATACTAAATGAAAACACTACAATTGTATTAGAAGATATACCCGCTCTACTCTTTTCCTGTTTCAACAATCGGCTATATGAATTCATTGGCTAAAAACAATATATGAGTTTAGTAGCAAAATACGATATAAGCTTGAAAACTCTTTGCCAAAATAAATGAAATTGATGTACGCAGTCAGCAATTAATATAATTAAAAGAAAAATCAAACGGTCCATTCATAAGATATACTTTTATATCCATTTATCCATTTATTTATTACTTAAATCGAAAAAAAATAATAAAAACATTAACAAACACATTTAATTTAATTGCGATGCCGAGCAACATGATATATCCTCCTAAAATGTTAAAATTTATTAACCACTAACAGCACACCCGTTATTCGTACGGAGTGTATAATTTAAAGAAACTTAAAGTTCGCAATCACGTGCAAATTCTGTTAAAATATTAAATTTATTGCTCCTAAAGAGAAGTTTAAGAATATATGTTCTCACTATGCAAAATTATCTTCACGATCAGATCTGAAGAATAAAACATCCTGCCCCCTTTTGTAAGCAAATTTACAGAAGAAAAAATAGGAATTGAATGAATATATGCAACCCCGTACTAATTATATTGTCGCAGATCAGAAAATATGCCAATGTGTTAGTAGAAGATTACCCGTATTACAATATGCGTCTCAAAAATATTTGCCAAAATAAAAGAGATGACGTAATAAATTGAAAGCATCAATAATATCCGTACTCTTTATACCAGAAGGTCGAAATTGATTCCTATATATGCCAATATGTTAAATATGTCATGTCTTATAACATAAACTGCGAAATTAAATAACGATTTTGATTTCTCTATACTTCTCATTGTTCCGTAAAAGCTTGTTTTAATTAAACCATGAACCATGGAGATAGATTTCCCCTTTAAATCATGTTTCAAACAATTCATGTTTTCAGAAAGTGACTAATTAACGCAAAAAATCTCCCATCAAACTCAGAGATTAAATTTTAATTCACTTTCAAACGATTTTCAAGCTTTTCGTTTGGATAAACCACGGAGTTAGGGAGTAGAACTCCTAGGAAAAAGTTCCATTTTTCATTAATATCTCGACAACCCCAGGTCTTAGAAACTCGAAACTTGGACAACATTTATGGGGGGATATTTCAAGGCTATTCACCAAATTTCATTAAATTCGGTTCAGCCGTTTTTCCGTGATGATGAGACAAACGAAAATTTCGTTTTTTACTAATATCTCGAGAACCACTGGTCGTAGAAACTCAAAACACGGATATAATTTTAAGTGGGGCTATTTCTGGGCTACCCACAAAATTTCATCAAATTCGGTTCAGCCGTTCTCCCGTGATGGTGTGACACACATACAGACAGACAGACAGACAGACAGACAGACAGACAGACAGACAGACAGACAGACAGATTTTCATTTTTATTTATATAGATAGGTAAATGACTATTGGCGTTCAAAACAAAAGTATTACTCAATGTATCTATTCTCATTAATGGAACGAGCTAGATCCACGAGAATTATGTCACAAAATTTATCGCAGGATATCACTTATGAAAAGTGAACATGTTTCTCAAAAGTTATTATAATTTTTTTAATTTATGTTTTTTTTTTATAAATTTATTTTAAAAATGTGCAATATCTCGAGAACGGATCTTGCTAGCGTTCTTAAGTTTATGTCAATCGTTTTCTATGGAAAAATTGCAAAAGAAATGCCTATTTGCCTAACTTTATTAAAGGTTTTGATATTTGGTGATTTTTTTCAAAATTTCACTCGAAAATTTATGGGGTTCTGAATATTCGATTGGGTTTACAAACAATAGGCTTCCAGTATTTACGGATTGTGATTTTTATACCAAATTTCATTCGAATCGCTCCATTCGGTCGTGAGATATCGTCTCCACAGTCTCACTGACATACACACACACACACACACACAGAGACATCACCTCAAAAATGTTTGATTCGTGATCAGGGATGCTTGAAACATGGTCTCCCGTCGAAAACTCGAATTCGAATTTTCGACCCTGTCACAATATTTTTCTTATACATTATGTATATAAGGAGAGTAAAAATGTGTTTATTAATTAAATATTGTTACATAATTATTACGAGTCTTATTAAAAATTATTTTTCTTGTACATTTTCATCTTTTCAAGTAAAAACTTGAAACCGAAACCTGGCTTCTTAAACGGATACTTTAACTCCAGCAGGAACGCAACATCTCAGAAACACAATAACCACGATAATCATTGAAAATATTATCATGTTTCGAGTAAATTATATGGTACACATTGTTAGAACAAAGTCAACGATACGTTCCATTCTGAATAAATGCAAACATTGTATTTTCATTTACTCACATCACTCCACTACAGTGGCGCCTCGTCAGGTGACGTAGCTGAATCACCGAAGCACTTAAAGTTAATTGTTGAATGGATTATTATTATTATTATTATTATTTGGCGAATTTTTCAGACTCGTTTGGCTATTTCTAGATAATACTTAACTACACTAATATCAGTAGCGCGTTGTGTTTTGATGATGCTCGTTGTCGAGGAGGAGGGAAATCCCGCCACTGACTCTGCTTTACTTTTACCTGAAGTCACGAGTCGCCACTGCTCCAACACTTGTGACCTTTTAAATTTTCAATCACTATCACTCTTACAGATCGGTCATCACTGGTGACCTTTTAAATTCCATTTAATAATAACCAATATTATTATTACATTAAAATATTATAACTGTTACTGCATTAAAAGGCTTTCAAATTATATAATCCATACCACATAGTCTGCTTCTACGGTTAAAATACAGGGTGATCCAAAAGTCATTGACACATTTTAAAATTGGATATAAACTCAAGTAATTAATTGCCTTAAGATAGTGAGGTTTGGATTAAAATGCTTTTCATGTTGAAAAGTTTTGGTCAAGCAAATAAAAATATAGTTACAAACTTTGCCTATAGATGGCACTACTTCTTCAAATGTTTATATAACTGCGTTGGAATTGGAGTACCGTTTGGATGTGGTTCGAGCAACAAAGGGCGCACATATTGAAATATGGTAGCGGATAAAAAAAAAATGCTCTGCAATTACTCGTCTCCAGTTTTTATGCTTTTTAACACTTTACAACAAAGTTGAAAAGTGTTTATAACTTTGTTCATTCTGTCTGTCTGTCTGTCTGTCTGTCTGTCTGTCCGTTAGCACGATAACTGCCGTAAAAATGACTTAATCAAAATGAAATTTTAGTATGTTGTTCAGACGGTCTATAGGACCTATGGGAATATAAATGAATAATATCACCCAATTAGTTTTGGATTGAACCCGGGTTGAAAAAATGGAATACATTGAGCCCTATGGGACCTAATTTTTCATGCATTTTTTAAGCGGATTTAAAATTCACAAATTGCTTCGAAAATTTTAGGCAATATTCAAATTGTTCCATAAAATATATAAAAAAAAATTCAGCGAAATATATTCAGTTGTTTTTTAAATAAAAATTAAAATAATAATAACACCTCTTATATTAAGAGATCACGTGTCCATGATATGAAACGATCACATGACCCACTTCAAAATGATATATGGCATCCATCTTGTGTCAAAATCCTGATTTTTAAAGTTCTTTTTAATTCATATTGAGTGTTGTATCCGTCCTAAAATTACTTTATTTTTGCCTAAATTCTGTGCATCTACATACTGAAACAACGCATTGACAATATATTTCAGTTTAAATGCTCTTCCAAATTTGATTATTTCTACTATTAAGCCTATTTTTCACCTATGTAAAATGTAAACAGCAAAATATGTAGAATGAGTTGTATTAGAATCGCTGTAATTCTTTAACACAAAATCATTTAGTCCATGGAGTCTGCTTAGCTGATATGAATTCATTGATTTTAGAAAGAGAAGGACGATATTTTTCGATGAAGTTTTACGCATAGAGTTTACTTACTTGCAACTCAATGGTCTTAATTTTTAAATAAAATAAATTATTATAGTATTGTGATGAATGACATGAATGGGGGAATTATTTATGAATGAAATGTTGCTTTTATAGAGAGAGCCAGGCGTGTTATTTTTTTATGACGTCATTTGAATGGATTTCAGTTGTTTTCGATGAAGTTTTCAAATATAATAAATTATCGTAGTATTATGATAATTCTAAAATTATTACCGAGGAATGTATAACATTTAAGAGATGTTTAAACCAGGCAATTTATACTTTAATGCCGTCATTTGAATGAAGTTAATTTTTTTCGATGAAGGTTTAAGGTTTCAAATATAATAAATTAATGTAGTATTGTGATAAGTTTTAAAATATTACCGAGGAATGTATTGCATTTTAGATATGTTTAAATAAAATTGCATTGAAGTTGGAAAGTGTTTCATAATCAATGCTTTAAGCATGATTAATCTTTCTTGTTTTGGTATTTTTTAGGTACAGCGTCACCTATGGGCAATGTTTGGAACTAATTTTTTAACACTTTTCAACAAAACAGTTACCTTACACCTTTCTGGTAGGTCGGACGGTCTGGGTAACAACAAAGTTGAAAAGTGTTTATGACTTTGTTCATTCTGTCTGTCTGTCTGTCTGTCTGTCTGTCCGTTAGCACGATAACTGCCGTAAAAATGACTTAATCAAAATGAAATTTTAGTATGTTGTTCAGACGGTCTGTAGAACCTATGCGAATATAAATGAATAATATCACCCAATTAGTTTTGGATTGATCCCGGGTCGAAAAAATGAAATACATTGAACCCTATGGACATAATTTTTCAAACATTTTTTAAGCGGATTTAAAATTCACAAATTGCTTCGAAAAATTTAGATAATATTCAAATCGTTCCATAAAATATATAAAAAAAAATTCAGCGAAATATATTCAGTAGTTTTTTAAATAAAAATTAAAATAATAATTACACCTCTTATATGAAACGATCATGTGACCATGATATGAAACGAACACATGACCCACTTCAAAATGATATATGGCATCCATCTTGTTTCAAAATCGTGATTTTTTTAAGTTCTTTTTAATTCATATTGAGTGTTGTATCCGTCCTAAAACTACTTTATTTTTGCTTAAATTCTGTGCATCTACATACTGAAACAACGCAATGGCAATATATTTGAGTTTAAATGCTCATCTAAATTTGATTATTTCTACAACGAAGCCTATTTTTCACCTATGTAAAATGTAAACAGCGAAATATAAAGAATGAGTTGTATTAGAATTCCTGTATTTTTTTAACACAAAATAATTTAGTCCTTGAAGTCTGCATGGCTGATATGAATGAAATATTAACTGATTTCATAAAGA
Organism: Amaurobius ferox; assembly: GCA_951213105.1. NCBI lineage: Eukaryota > Metazoa > Arthropoda > Arachnida > Araneae > Amaurobiidae > Amaurobius > Amaurobius ferox. The sequence goes on from OX578137.1 coordinate 83,102,296, forward strand.
GAAGGACGATTTTTTTCGATGAACTTTCAAGCATAGAGTTTAATTTTTTGTAGATCCATGGTCTTAAACAAAATGTTTAAATAAAATAAATTATTATAGTATTGTGATGAATGAAATGAATGGGAGAAAGTTATGAATGAAATCCTGTTTTTATAGAGAGATCCAGGCGTGTTATTTTTTCTATGACGTCATTTGAATTAATTTCAGTTGTTTTCGATGAAGTTTTCAAATGTAATAAATTATCGTAGTATTATGATAATTCTAAAACTATTACCGAGGAATGTATAACATTTTAGAGATGTTTAAACCAGGCAATTTATATTTCAATGCCGTCATTTGAATGAAGTTCTTTTTTTCGATGAAGGTTTAAGTTTTCAAATATAATAAATTAATGCTGCATTGTGATAAGTTTCAAAATATTACCGCGGAATGTATTGCATTTTAGACTTGTTTAAATAAAATTGCATTGAAGTTGGAAAGTGTTTCATAATCAATGCTTTAAGCATGATTGATCTTTCTTGTTTCATTTGCTGAACCAGAACTTTTCAACGTGGAAAGCATTTTAGTCCAAACCTCACTACCGTACGGTAATTACTTGAGTTTATATTCAATTTTAAAATGTGTCAAGGACATTTGGATTACCCTGTATAATTCACCAAAGACATCAAAATTTTAAATAGCATTAGAATATATTTTTGTTTTCAAAGGTATAAACAAACATATAGAGGAAAAACTAGAAACAGATAAGTTCCGCCATCTATTGGAAATCAAAGATACTATATCAAGTGTTATGCGTTCTAGACGCAATATTAGCGGCCATTTTTTCAACAGAACTTTCAAGAATGAATAGTAACCTACATCATTATATATATATATATATATATATATATATATATATATATTATATATATATATATATATATATATATATATATAATATATATATATATATATATATATATATATATATATATATATATATATATATATATATATATATATATATTATATATATATATATATATATATATATATATATATATATATATATAATATATATATATATATATATATATATATATATATATATAATATATATTAGGTCGTAAATGTAATGTTTTATGGCTATTGCTGCTAACCACAGCGCCGGAAAACGATAAAGTGTGCCTATGCCCATTTTACTATTTGTCAGCCCGTAATACACACAAAAATTTAAATTTTGAGAAACAGAGCGTGCAGCATGATTTCGCAGTAAAAAAAACCCTATTAAAATTACGAATAAACCAATCCCTTTCAGCTAGGTGGAAGAAAATTTATTCGCGAAATATATGTCTTATATTTATATTTTGAGAAAATGAAACGGGTTTCCCCAGTCAGAAAGCCACGCCGGCGAAACATATTCAGTTAATACACTCTCTGATTAAATTCACGATTTTATTCTTTGGATGCTGCATTCCTGAAATAAAATTAAGTCCGAAAAATAAAAATGAATTTCATTAAAAATTTAGCTCCAGTTTCGTTCCGAACTAAATATTTTCATTTCCTGAAGAATGCTGAGATTTCAATTTACTCAGTTAAGGATGTAAATATGCATTTTTGAAGAATAAAATGTTAATCTATAGCATATCCTTCGAAGTAAAACTTTCATTGTTACAAAGCGTAGACATGTAGTTTAAGTAGGAAAAGAGAATAGAATATAAAGAAAGCATTATATTTTTATGTACATTCCCTACAATACATGATGATGTACAAGAAAATCATTGGAATGGTGTCGAAAATCGCAACTCGAGTTTTCGAAGGATCTACACGTTTTACAACCTCTGGAACAAGGAAACACAAATTTTGACATGTGTCTGTACATTGTGTGAGTGTTTCTCCGTGTAATGTATTTATCCACACTAACTTAAACACTAATGGACCAAATCTTATAAAATTTTATAGATAAGTTACTTAAGATTACCCTGGTGCTAATTAGATTTTGGCACGTTTCGAGATCAAAGAACCTAACGTTTCAGCTAAACAGCCCACAAAAATTGTGTGCATCCACTCTTATTTAAATACTAATACACCAAATTTCTCCATATTTGGCAGATAAATAGTTTGTGGAATATCCTTGGACTGACTAGATTTTGGTACGATTTATATTTTTAATATTTATATTGTGCAATTTACATTTTTAAGTTGTTATATGCTGAGTAATATTATTTAAATACTACAATAATTAAATACAACTTCAAATATCGCATTATGTTCAATACAGATTTCTTGCTCCGAGATAATATATGCAAACACTTTTTAAAAAGAACCCGTATGCAAAATAGAAACTTTAAAATATGTTATATTATAGAAAATTGCAAAGTGTAGAAACATATTGAATCCATAACTTTTAGGACATTTTAAGAATGAAATCGAATGATAACGACAATTGACTTCTTTTAATAGATAATAAATTTAATTTTGTTTCAAAATAAGATACTAATGGCGTATGAAAGTGAACTTCGGCTAGCACTAAATATGTTTGAGCCAACACGAAGGCAAATTAAATGTTCTTTTGTTGTCGATTGACTTCTTTTAATATGCAGTTTCTTCTCATATCATTACACAATTAACTATATAAGGTCGTTTTGTTTTAATGGAGGTAGGGAGATGCAATCAAGCGTAGCATCTGCTAAAATAGTTACGGTGAAAACCATGTAATAACCGCATTTTAAAGATATAGTTAAAATATAGAGTATTTTTGAGGGTGATACCACGGTGGTAGAAACAATTTTGTCCTTAAATTAATTATATTTCAGTAAAGGTATGTCTCAATTTATTTAGAAAGTCCAGGGAAATATCCATAACGAAATTCATAGCTTTATTTAGAAAATTTGTCTCGCGACGCAGAATTACAATAAACTTGTTTGGATGAGACTGTGCAAACAACACATTCCGATAATAAATTGATCAGACTACTTTTGTACTTTTGGTTGTTTTATCTGTGTCTTCTCAAACAAACAAGTGAATCCCATTATGTTTCGTTTGTCATCGTTAAGTTTAGGCTGTCGTTAAGATTTGGTTGGCACATCACTACCTAAGTGTAAGTCCAGAATGCAAAATTTGCTGCATTCCTTCAATGACTACGTTACAAAGTAACATTATAATAAAAAATCCAAATTTGCTTATCTTTAAAAAGGAATTCAAAATATGTGGTGGGACTCGCATGCAAGAATGCGATTTTATACATTCTCTGACCGTCTGTAATAACGTGATAAGAATGGATTTATGTGTTCATCATAAAAATCAACCTCATACATCTATATGCAAATGCTGCGTGATAATTTGTGCATACATGTCTGGTCAACGTATAAAACATGCTTGATAATGTAATTTAAACACACATTAGGCGCACGATTTTCAGAAACTTAATTGCTTCTTTATTTTCCTTGCTTCCTTCGTGAAGTATATAAAGATATCATTAAGTATACATTAATAGTTCATGTTGTAAAAATTACTTTCTAAGATACGTGAATTAATCCATCGTAATTATTCTCCTAAATAATTAACTCACATCACACGTATTAATTTGAGCAGAAATTGAGTGTTTACCCCGTGGTATATATCAGCCTGGCTTCAATTAGCGAACCCAGCTGGATCAACCTGCTGATGTATTAGTCTTTCAAAAGACCGGCATGAATTGCTAATATGTTAAATTTATATTCGAGTCGTCCGTCACCTTGACAACTCAACTTATTTTACGACAAAGCCTCGCGCACGCCATCTTTCGCAAAAAAATGCTTGAACTTTTGCAGCCATGATTTGTAATTTAGTGTGTTTCTGAAGTTCGTGACTCATGGTGAAATTAGATTTATTTTTAATCATCGAAAGGAAGAAATTTTACCGAGAGGTTTAGAATAATTTGTTAGTAATTGGGTATGTCGTTACCATGTCAATTTGCAAGTATAAAGTTTTTCACCATAAATGTTTCAATTAGAGAATCTAGTCGGTCACTTCAGGAAATTACGCTATTAAAGGGTGTGGGATTTATAACCTTTTCTACATGCATAGTATATTGCACGAATAAAATTTCGTGGCGGGATTGATAATAAATATTGCTTTTTTTACGAATATTCGCAGAATGAGCACCTACTGAACTCAATTTGAACGGCATTGAGGGAAGAAATAACTAGAACGTTGAATAACGAAACGTAAGAATTCTGCCCAACATAATGTATCGTAAGCATACTATCGCTTTAAAAGCCGATGATGTGTTTTTTGTACCGGTGCAATTGGGTCTAACGCCACACACCAAACGAAATAAACCACGTACTAAAATTTAAAATAAGCAGACGGTGGTGTCACCGGATGATATTTAGTAGAAGTAATTAATTAATACAAGAAAAAATCTACCCCAAAAGTTGAAGTACAATGTCAAAATGCAATAGAAACAGAAATAAAAAATGGAAAACAACGCAAAACTAGAAGAATAAGACATAAAGATGCTTGACCAAGTCATAACTTTGAGAATTATGGAGTCATCAACAAATCATTAACCAGAGTACGGAATGTTGAAAGTTCCAAAGAAATCTAACTAAAAACTGAATAATATTTTGAATAATCAAGCCACCAGAAATATACAATGATAGTGGGTTAACTAGCAGAGATTATGTATTGCTGTAGCTAATCACTGCTAGATAACAAGCTGTTGTTTAGATATTGTTTTTTCCTCGATTACTATAAAAATTTATCAGTTTTGGATCTGGATTTCAAAATTGTTCATATCAATAAATATTCCAATAATCATGTTTAATGATTTATCTGTGACACTATATTTCAGCACTTACGACAAACCAGGCTTAACGGGTTCCTCTATGTCGGTCCCTATGCTCTCTTTTTCAATTAGATTTTTCTTTTCGTGTTCAATTTCCTTGGCTTTATTGTTCTGGTTTAAATTAATATGTCATTTATTTTATTTTATTTTATTCAGTTATCTTGCCTTTCTGACATCCAGAGGCGCACTACTTATTTATTACTAATTTAAGCATATTCTTGCACGCTGTTTAGTTTAACATATGAGCATAAGTTCAAATGCTCCTGACATGTTATTTACATAGCATTTTATTTTGGACTCTAATTATTTATTATGTGGTGTAAAGTCACGTTCTATAGTCATTGAGATAATTTTATGTATATGAATGTATGTGTACCTGTAATTGATTTTATTTTTGAGCTTGAAATCAGTAAAAATATTTGCACACAGGTCTCCAAGATTATGTCAGGCACGCTACTTACTACATCATTCTGGCAAAGTAAGGAAATACTTGAATTGCCTTGCATAACTTTTACTTTAAAAATACCAAATATCTGTCTAACAAATAACGGCACATATTTTTTGGCACAAAGGTTTATAGGACGATAGAATGTGGTGCCAAATGAAGTAATTTCAGAGATTTATGCAGCGTTAAAAATTACAAAAGTACCTGTTTACAAACCTGCACCTGTTACCAAAGTACCTTGTACCTGTTACCAAAGTAGTTGCTGTTTTATCTAAGTTCCGAAATTCCCCTGAGCAAGACTCTTTGTCATTTTGTGGATTATACCATACATATTTAATTAATTTAAATTCTGAAGCAAATGGTATAAGTCTTGAGACATGTATGTAACCGGTTAATTGTAAATAACTGGAAATATATAATTTTTTTAATTTTTCGAATGTTATATGAACTTCTTTAAGAACATTACCTTACATTTAGGAAAACTTTCTCAAATTTAAGACTTCTTTAATTTCAACTAAAGACTTTTCTATACCCAAAATTCGTGATTTGGATTTCCAATATTATAAAAAGTTTCGAAACTTTAGGATTTGTGTCGATTTTTTTAAATAATAATAATAAAAAATAAAAAATCTGATGTGGGTAGCACATGATTTTCCGTACATAATGCAATGAATTTACTACTTTTACAGTAAAAAAACCAGATTATTTTTAGTAGATATTTATATTATTTATTGAAGAGTTATTGAATATTAAGTTATTGAATTTTCGTCAATGAGTCGTCATTTTCATTGATTTAGCGTCATTTTTATCCATTTGGCGAGTTTTTCTTTAATTTAGCAACATTTAAAAAAATCGCCAAGTTGGCGACATTCCACCAAATTCATCGCCAAAATCTCGCCAAGCGTTATTGATGGAGAAATAAGAAATTCTTACAGCATATAAATGACTATTGGCGTTCAAATACAAAAGTATTACTCAAAGTATCTTTTTTCATGAATGGAACGAGATAGATCCACGAGAATGATGTCACCCAATTTATCGCATGGTATTACATATGGAAGTGAACTTGTTTCTCAATAGGAAATATTTTTTTATTTTATATGACTTTTTGATAATGTTTTTGAAAAATGCACAATATCTCGAGAACGGATCATGTTAGCGTTCTAAAATATATGTAAATCGTTCTCTAATGAAACATTACATAAGAAATGTCTATTTGCGTAACTTTATTAGAGGTTTTGATTTTTTGACGGTTTTTTCAAAACGCCACTCGGAAATTTAAGGGCGTTCTGAACATTCGATTGCGTATAAAAACAATAGGCTTCCAGTGTTTACGAATTGTAATTTTTTTACCAAATTTCGTTCGAATCGGTCCATTCGTTCGTCAGTTATCGTCTACACAGACTCACTGAGACACACACACACACACACACACACACACACACACACACACACACAGACATCACTTCAAAAATATTCGATTCGTGATCAGGGATGCTTGAAACGTGCTCTCCCGTCGAAAACTCGAATTCGAATTTTCGACTCCTTCACAATACTTTCCTTATACATTATGTATATAAGGAAGGTAATAATAATTGTTTAGGTTGTCAAATGAACCTTAGTTAAGTGTGTATAACATTATTTTGAATTGTATGATCCTGTGACAAACATAAAAATAACATGCACTGAACTGTTGGGCTGATCGAGAGCGTGATGCAGCGATGTGTCAAAATCATCGGGTACTTGCACTGCAACGAGAATCCTGTTTTAAATATCATTCAATCCGTTTCTGCTAACCAAGAGGAAAATCTCAAATTCCAAAAATTAAATTCACGGTTGTTGGTGCAAAAGCATAATCATACAACCCCAGCCACTTTGTTTAATTATTGACCATTTCTACTCTAACTAGAATCTTGGTTTGGGTCTCATTAGATGTTTCTTAGGTTTCAAGTAAACGGATATATTCTAATATGTATTTCAAAAATTTGAATCAAGTGGAACGATAAAGAGTAACAACCCAAAAATTCAAAACTAATTTTAAAATTGATCCATAACTTCCAGTCTAGCTGGAATCTATATTTTTGCCTCATTCCATCCGGCTTAGTTTCCCAACAACGAGAAAATCAAAAATTAAAAATAATTGAATTAGAAATTTCAAATAGCGTACATTGCTTTGCGTGTCAAAAAGTGCGTCCTTCCACCTTTATGCTTAAATTTGAAACAGTTTTTGCTATTCAGTATTTTTATTAAGTGTATAACCGTTACATTTAGTAACCCCTAGCCTTTGCGACTGCGTGAAGCGTGTGTAAAATGGCTAGTGATAACTAAGTAACGGGATCATAGGTAGTATTCGTCGTTTAAATTGTATAAATAATAGATAATCAAAATGGTGAGAATGACATTTCTTCATTTTTTAGAGACAGAGGATATAATTTAATGGATTAAAGCATATATTTTCTTCAAAAATACGTTCACATTTTCTCTACATAGTTTTGCAATAAACTGTCTTCTACGTATACGCTAGAGCGGCATGTTTGAATAGAATGTGATATATCGTACTGTGATATAGATGGTTTAATTCCTATAGATTAATACCTTCAGCTCACATATTATATTTATAAAATAGGCATCCGAAATTTTGCTTAGGCTTTATCATAAACTGAAATAACATCTCGATAAATATTTATGATGATTTCTTGGTCATTATATCTAACAAAATATATAGCAACATCCAGCTTTGCTACTAGTGTACTTTAAAAATAATCATTGGATTTTTTACTTTCCTTATATACATAATGTAAAAGGAAAGTGACGGGATCGAAAATTCGAATTTGAGTTTTCGACGGAAGAGCACGTTTCAAGCATCCCTGATCACAAATCAAACACTTTTGAGATGATGTCTGTGTGTGTGTGTGAAAGTATGTGTGAGAGTAACCTTTTGCTCACAGGTGGGACAGCGTCAGTCCCAAATGAAGAATCTCTCAAAAAGACAGGTATTTGACATCCCTATCCCAAACAGTTTGATCCGCCAATGCAGACATTGGCGCCAAACAGGCGCCAATGCAAAGGCGGATGTCAAATACCTTTCTTTTTGAAAGGTTCTTCATTTGATATTGACATTGTCCCACCCATAAGCAAAAGGTTAAGTATTCTATTCCAGGAACTCGCATTAAAGAAAACAAGAAAGATCAATCACGCTTAAAGCATTGATTATGAAACACTTTCCAACTTCAATGCAATTTTATTTAAACATGTCTAAAATGCAATACATTCCTCGGTAATATTTTAAAACTTATCACAATACTACATTAATTTTTATATTTGAAACCTTAAACATTTATCGAAAAAAATTAACTTCATTCAAATGACGGCATTAAAGTATAAATTGCCTGGTTTAAACATCTCTAAAATGTGATACATTCCTCGGTAATAATTTTAGAATTATCATAATACTACGATAATTTATTATATTTGAAAACTTCATCGAAAACAACTGAAATTCATTCAAATGACGTCATAAAAAAATAACACGCCTGGCTCTCTCTATAAAAGCAACATTTCATTCATAAATAATTCCCCCATTCATGTCATTCATGACAATACTATAATAATTTATTTTATTAAAAAATTAAGACCATTGAGCTACAAGTAAGAAAGCTCTATGCGTTAAACTTCATCGAAAAATATCGTCCTTCTCTTTCTAAAATCAATGAATATTTCATTCATATCAGCTAAGCAGACTCCATGGACTAAATGATTTTGTGTTAAAGAATTACAGCGATTCTAATACAACTCATTCTACATATTTTGTTGTTTACATTTTACATAGGTGAAAAATAGGCTTAATAGTAGAAATAATCAAATTTAGATGAGCATTTAAACTGGAATATATTGTCATTGCGTTGTTTCAGTATGTAGATGCACAGAATTTAGACAAAAATAAAGTAGTTTTAGGACGGATACAACACTCAATATGAATTAAAAAGAACTTTAAAAATCACGATTTTGACACAAGATGGATGCCATATATCATTTTGAAGTGGGTCATGTGATCGTTTCATATCATTGACACGTGATCGCTTCATATAAGAGGTGGTATTATTATTTTAATTTTTATTTAAAAAACTACTGAATATATTTCGCTGATTTTTTTTTATATATTTTATGGAACAATTTGAATATTACCTATAATTTTCGAAGCAATTTGTGAATTTTAAATCCGCTTAAAAAATACTTGAAAAATTAGGTCCCATAGGGCTCAATGTATTCCATCTTTTCAACCCGGGTTCAATCCAAAACTAATTGGGTGATATTATTCATTTATATTCCCATAGGTCCTATAGACCATCTGAACAACATACTAAAATTTCATTTTGATTAAGTCATTTTTACGGCACTTATCGTGCTAACGGACAGACAGACAGACAGACAGACAGACAGACAGACAGAATGAACAAAGTCATAAACACTTTTCAACTTTGTTGTAAAGTGTTAATAATGGTGGGTTTTAATAGCTGCAAACAACGAAGTGTGCTTAATGTTTAAATGCTATAACGATCAATGAGTTGCGATAATTACGGACATTTGCTAAGATTAATTAAATATATGTTTTTAACACTTTACAACAAAGTTGACAAGTGTTTATGACTTTGTTCATTCTGTCTGTCTGTCTGTCTGTCTGTCTGTCCGTTAGCACGATAACTGCCGTAAAAATGACTTAATCAAAATGAAATTTTAGTATGTTGTTCAGACGGTCTGTAGGACCTAAGGGAATATAAATAAATAATATCACCCAATTAGTTTTGGATTGAACCCGGGTTGAAAAAATGAAATACATTGAACCCAATGGGACCAAATTTTTCAAACATTTTTTAAGCGGATTTAAAATTCACAAATTGCTTCGAAAATTTTAGGTAATATTCAAATTGTTCCATAAAATATATTAAAAAAATTCAGCGAAATATATTCAGTAGTTTTTTAAATAAAAATTAAAATAATAATTACACCTCTTACATGAAGCGATCACGTGACCATGATATGAAACGATCACGTGACCAACTTCAAAATATAATACGGCATCCATCTTGTCTCAAAATCGCCATTTTTAAAGTTCTTTTTAATTCATATTGAGTGTTGTATTCGTCGTAAAACCTCTTTATTTTCGCTTAAATCCTGTGCATCTACATACTGAAACAACGCAATAACAATATATTTGAGTTTAAATGAGCATCCAACTTTGATTATTCCTCTAACGAAGCCTATTTTTCACTTATGTGAAATGTAAACAGCAAAATATGTAGGATGAGTTGTATAGGAATTGCTGTATTTTTTTTTATGCAAAAGAATTTAGCTCGTGGAGTCTGCATAAATGATATGAAAGAAATATTCATTGACTTTACCGAGAGAAGGACGATTTTTTGCGATGAAGTTTTAAGCATAGAGTTAAATTACTTATAGCTCCATGGTCTTAATTTTTTAATAAAATAAATTATTATAGTATTATGATGAATGACATGAATGGGAAATTATTTATGAATGAAATGCTGCTTTTTTAGAGAGAGCCAGGCGTGTTATTTTTTCTATGACGTCATTTGAATGAATTTCAGTTGTTTTAGATGAAGTTTTTAAATATAATAAATTACCGTGGTATTATGATAATTCTAAAATTGTTACCGAGTAATATATCACATTTTAGAGATATTTAAACCTGGCAATTTATATTTCAATGCCGTCATTTGAATGAAGTTCATTTTTTTGAATGAATGTTTAAGTTTTCAACTATAATAAATCAATGCAGTATTGTGAGAAGTTTTAAAATATTACCGAGGAATGTATTGCATTTTAGACATGTTTAAATAAAATTGCATTGAAGTTGGAAAGTGTTTCTTAATCAATGCTTTAAGCATGATTGATCTTTCTTGTTTAAATTTAACTTTATGTTACGTCTTTTGTGCACCATAATCAGATTCTAACATTACTGCCACAATGTCAAAAGTCAAACTACTAGGTGTTTCACTCGCTCTTGGGCCCTGATTTTCTCTTGTAACTTTCAAACTAGTGGACGTCATTCAGTGAAATTTGACACGGACATATAGCTTGATATATGAGAAGTAGGTCCTTTTTGTAGCTCGTTGACATATGCTTGACATATGACAAATCCCCCCATCTTCTGCGACAGTTTATACAAGGACTTTTGTGGGGTGGCCAATAATCTTTTTTAACACTTTAGAACAAAATTGAAAAGTGTTTATTACTTTGTTCATTCTGTCTGTCTGTCTGTCTGTCTGTCTATCCGTTAGCACGATAACTGCCGTAAAAATGACTTAATCAAAATGAAATTTTAGTATGTTGTTCAGACGGACTGCAGGACCTATGGGAATATAAATGAATGATATCACTCAATTAGTTTTGGATTGAACCCGGTTTGAAAAAAGTAAAATACATTGAGCCCTATGGGACCTAATTTTTCAAACATTTTTTAAGCGGATTTAAAATTCACAAATTGCTTCGAAATTTTTAGGTAATATTCAAATTGTTCCATAAAATATATATATAAAAAATAGCGAAATATATTCAGTAGTTTTTTAAATAAAAATTAAAATATTAATAACACATCTTATATGAAACGATCACGTGACCATGATATGAAAGTATCACGTGATACACTTCAAAATGATATATGGCATCCATCTAGTCTCAAAATCGTGATTTTTAAAGTTCTTTTTATTTCATATTGAGTGTTGTATCCGTCCTAAAACCACTTTATTTTGGTTTAAATTCTGTGTATCTACATACTAAAACAACGCAATTACAATATATTTGAGTTTAAATGCTCATCCAAATTTGATTATTTCTACAATGAAGCCTATTTTTCACTTATGTAAGATGCAAACAGCAAAATATGTAGGATGAGTTGTATAGGAATTGATGTATTTTTTTAATGCAAAAGAATTTAGCTCATGGATTCTGCATAGCTGATATGAAAGAAATATTCATTGACTTTACAGAAAGAAGGGCGATTTTTTGCGATGACGTTTTAAGCATAGAGATAAATTAATTGTAGCTCCACGGTCTTAATTTTTTAATAAAATAAATTATTATAGTATTGTGATGAATTACATGAATGGGAAATTATTTATGAATGAAATGCTGCTTTTTTAGAGAGAGCCAGGCGTGTTATTTTTTCTATGACGTCATTTGAATGAATTTCAGTTGTTTTCGATGAAGTTTTGAAGTGTAATAAATTATCGTGGTATTATGATAATTCTAAAATTATTACCGATTAATATATCACACTTTAGAGATGTTTAAACCAGACAATTTATATTTCAATGCCGTCATTTGAATGAAGTTCATTTTTTTCGATGAAGGTTTAAGTTTTCGAATCTAATAAATCAATGTAGTATTGTGAGAAGTTTTAAAATATTACCGAGGAATGTATTGCATTTTGGACATGTTTAAATAAAATTGCCTTGAAGTTGGAAAGCGTTTCATAATCAATGCTTTAAGCATGATTGATCTTTCTTGTTTCACTTTTAGACTAGAGGGCAGTGTCGCTACTCGTTTCCTTCCGTATTCACATTTCTCATATATCAATGTATGTCCATGTGAAATTTCATTGATTTACATCTATTAGTTTGAAAGTTTGAAAGAAAAATCTGGGACTGAGAGCGGGTGATCGTAGTACCCTGTATCTTCATAGTACTGTACTTCATAGTACTTCATAGTACCCTGTATCTTCATAGATGTATTTTGAATATCTCTTATAAATGACGTTATAGATATACATTACAGTGGTATATAATTCAAATACATAAATATTGATATACATATAAATTTTAATTTATAATTTATAATAAAAATGACACTTACTGAAATGACAAATTCAATAGAACGATTTTGCATTTACTATATCTTCTGTATATGTGTTTATAAACATACACATAAATTGGATGCTTCCTGTAGTAATCTAAACATCAAATGGATGCGTGCGAAAAGCTACAGGATAAATTCTTCTTTAGTTTTGCAATAACCATAAAATATAATATTATATTTTTCTATCTCATACGAATGATAACTCGCTGTATGAAAAAAATTGCAATCATGATACAAGAAAAATATGTTTAATGAGACATGTATAAAATGTTTGTTATCCTCGTTTGGCAATAAGTTTTAATAACGCAAATTATAATACGCATCTTAAAAAATAAGATTCATTATTAAAAATGCAAAGATGTACCACATCATCTAAATGCATAGAAGATAAACACAAACAAACTTTTCAATAATTGGATTTACAACGAACAATTTATACATTATTTATTTAGCAAATGAAGTTATCCATTTAACGCAAGCAATAACAGATATTGCTCTTCAATTTAAATATTTCACGATTTGTTCCTTACTTATCGTCTTATGCCTCTTCCGCAGAAAAAAGTTCCGATGGCAAGAACAATGAATACTGCGCTATAACCATCATTTAATTGTGTAAACATTGAAGGATGATGTCGGGTCAGTAATTGAATCCATGTCATGAATGCTTTGTCATCAAGAAAATAAAAGAAGAGGATAACACAGCGAAATTGCTGATCACTCCATCGATTTATTTTCATATTTTTTACTTTTGTTCGACATACTTTAGTGCGGATTTTTTAGAACTTCTACTAATAGATTGTTTGCTTACAAAATGAACTAGAAAAGACGAAAAAAAAAGAATTATTTTCCCAATAATTCGACTCTTTTGAGATATTTTTTGTTCGTTACTTAATCCTCATTATGCATTTTTTCTTTCTTTGTATTCATGATAAACTCTAGAAGCAATTTTGGGTAAGATGAAGAAATCAATCTTGGATGTCAGCAACACAAGGAAAAAGAAAGGAAAAGGGGAAAAAGAAAGGAAAAAGGGAAAAAACTGTATTTACGAAAGGTTTTAATGGAAGGGGCGAGGATGCATAAATACCTTGCGTGTTAAGAGAATAAAAATACAACACTGTTGAAACTATTACTAGGTAGACTATTAGAAAGAAATATATTATTTTGGAATATGGAAGATTCATAACTTAGTTTAAAATAAACAGTTTTTTAAATATAAAAATTCGTTGAAACTATTACCTCAAATGATCTGAAATTTAAGTATTACGTTAGTAATAGCATAATCTGTTTGTTCACCGTTAATAACATCATAATTAGGTCAAAGTTAACAACAACATAGCAGTAAATCGTTAATAACAGCATAAGTAGTGGATCGTTAATAAGAGTATAAGAAGTTGATAAAAAGGTATCTGGTGCTTTTTAATTAGGCATTGATGCTGATACTAACGAATAATTTCCATTTAAAATATGGATTCTGTAAAAAGACAAATATACGTTTTTGTGGCCTATGGGCATAAGTTATTAATCATATGGGGAATCTGTTAATTTATTTTAAGTTTAGCATATATATTGGTGTCCAAATGAATGAAATATGACTTTACATAGGAAATTGGTAATTAAAATATTTTAAGTAATTAATAAATAAACAATAGTGCACTCAGTAATCAATAAATAGCATATTCCTTGTCAGACAATAAAATATGATCAAAAACGCAGTGAGATAAAAAAAAATACAAAGAATGTATTTTTACAGTCAGCCCTAAAATAATTCAACGACTGTTCATTGATCCAGCTTGTTGGATCCTGAAGTCAAACTAAAATTGTCATTAGGCTCGGAATAATGTCTATTATAAATAAATGTGCATCTAAATTTCATAAGTTGTCATCTTCATATTTATTTACTCAATAATTACAAAATTACAAATGACAACACCAATTTTTATATCATAATAAAATTTCCTATGTCAGCAGTATGCTAAAATATAAATGTATGTGAAATTTCCACCATAAAAATGCGGAAGACAAGTGAAGAAAACATGTTCGTGAGGTCCAGAACCCCTGAAATTTAGAGGCAGCGTAGATAACATTTTAACTACCATGTCAATAATTAATGAGGTGTATTGAAGCTACAAAGTGTTGCGTCCTCGGAAATACTAATTACTCTCCTTCACGGGGTTGAGTGAAAATCATAGGCATTTTATTCGAATCAAACACAAATTTATTTTCTAATTTTACTTAGGCTAACTTAATTAAAATTATATAAAGATGATTTGACTATTGACTTTTATTTTTCTAATACATGAATGTGTATCACATTAAAAAAGTATAATACATATTATCATATTAATGCATATTATCATCTGCTCAACCGACAGCTGTCTCAAAGAGAAGCCCATACATTCTAGGAGGTGAGCAGGAGAACAAGGAAGATAACAAGGACAAGCAGGAAAATATTTCTCCCCCTCTACGAATTTCATACTACGGAGGTGTCCGCTTCTAAGTCGTACCACGGCCGTTTGGAGGGATCTTGAACTCTTGTACTGCAAAGAGAGTCCAGGGCTCTTTGTGGAGTACCAGTGGTGTACAGGGGGAGTAGGTCAAGGTGAATTTATTTTAATTTTGTGGAGGGAATGAATTTCCGTAGGAAGCAAGACAGAAGAACTGGGGTAAGGGTAGTCACACTTCTTTCTAGCCAGCTCATCAGCGATCTCGTTTCCAGGCACACCGACATGTGACAGCATTCACAGATTCACACCAATTTCCTCTGACCAAGCCTCGTCAACTTGGAAATAATACTCTGACCAATCCGTTCCACAATCTTTGGCCAATATTTTGAATATGGAATGGAGCTTATGCTGTCCCTCAGGATCCAAATAGTGCCCCTATCAGAACAGAGTGTATGATCAAGAGCGCTACTGATAGCGATAAGTTCTGATCTAAAGACGGAACAATGGTAAGCGTTTCAAATTCTGTTTCTAATAACACCCTCGAAAGTGTTAACATAGATGCCACTCCCTACTCGACCCGTATCCGATCGGCTACCATCTGTATAGATTACCAAGACCCGGTCAGGAATAGCATTAATGACTTCAAGAGCCATTTGCCTGAGTAGTTCCGGATGATGATTATGCTTGGTAATACTACTAAACAAATCCTCCCGGAAATCAACATGTTTAAAAGAAGAACTAGGAGTGAGACAACTAAAAGGTATAGGTGGCTCTACGTTAGAACTAATAAAATCACGTTTCCACACATAGTTAATTGGGCTGTCACGTTTTAAACTTTAGTTACTTGTCCGGTTTAAAATGAAGATAGAGTCATATTATAGGAACCGAAACTTTTAAGTTTGTAAAGTACTTGTAGGTATTTACTTCAAATCTCATTGACAATGGCTGGATGTCCGCTTCATAGAGAACTACATTGTTAGGTCAGCTGTCTCTAAGTCCCGTGATGATTCTCGGTGCATTGAGATGCACTCTCTCTAATTTCTTCAAGTTAGTAGGAGAGGCAATTTGTAAAATTTGGTATCCGTATTCAAGGACAGGACGGACCAAGTTGATATAGGTTATTCTAAGAGTAGAGGCGTCAGATCTCCAATCTCTGACAAAAATATATTTTAAGATCCGAAGCCTCTTTCTTGCTTTATCGGCTAGTTTCTCAATATGTTTGCTTCGCAATATTGAGAAACTAGCCGAAAGTGCAATTTAGGTATAACAAGCAATTATATATAACTTTTCAACGGCTTGAGTAAACTACATAAATTTAAGAATTCGGGATGTTTTGACCGGAAGAATCAGTATCTGTTATGAAAAGTGTCTGTTACACCTTGAAAAATTTGAGTTAGATTTAATATGAAGACAACTCCTACGAAAATTAGCTTCTCGTTTATTTAAAGGAGCCATTATTATGAGTCCAATGATTCATTTGGTTTCACCGTACGATACAAGGGACTGGGATATTAACCTGTGTTCGGATTTCTTTTTTTAGACCAGCGTAAATCATCACGTATGCAAATGGGTGAGTTTAAGTGTTCAAGCGTTAAATAATTTGCTTCTCCGATGAACCGATCAAATGGTTACTAATGCAAAATATGAGAGGTGTGAAAATGTCAATTTTTATGAAATAGTTCAATTTCTCATGATTACTAAACATTTTTCATGATAATTGTATGAGAAGACTAACAAATGTGTGCGTCTACGTGCTGCAGCGTGATCGATTGGCTAGAGTTTAGCTTGACAAAGTGGTGTAGCTCGAACTGTTGATGCCTACAAAGCTGTGATACGACGCCCTTGTTAACCTTTATGTTACAGCTCCAAGAATCCATTTTTTCAACTCCAGAACGGCAAAATAACTGAAAATTCTACCCCTCTAAATAAACCCCTTCAATGATCTTGTCTTTTGTTCGTAACTCGCCCCCCCTTCAGACTGGAGAAAATTGAAGGACATTCTTCAAGGCACTGAACTGGGTACAATAGGCACTCTCCTCCTTTCCCAGAAAAGGGGGTGAAAAGGACTGGTGCAGCAGTTGAACCAGCGCCTTTCTAGAAGCAGAGATTTTCAGTGGTACAACTGTTGCACCGTCGTAAGGAAAAGGTTAATGCATATATTGACAGTGGAAATCAAGACGATTTCAGGCAAGATGCAAAAAAACTATCCACTAATTGCAACATTACCGTATGATTGGTATGAATAACTAGCGCCACAGAGTAACTGAAGCAAAAGCAATGGTATCAAATATTTTTGGTGTAATAATCAAATAGATTTGCTACAATTTTTGTGCACATCTCTGTCACACTTGCACTCTTAATCGAGTTAACTACGTTTTTTTGCCGTTGAGTGATCATAGTCTGGACCAATATAAGTGAAGCAGTATGTTTTAATTGCATTAATAACATTCAATGAGTTTAGGAGTGATAGATAACATATTTTGTATTTAAAACAAACTCAAATTCGTTACAAAGCGCTGCGTATCATAGAAATGCACCATTATTAAGCATGCATCGCATTAGTATAAGGTATCTTTAAATTTTTGTGCATGAATGACATCATATTTTGGCTTGTCCATCGGCATACATAAATTGCTATCTGGATTTCTCAGACCATGCTACATTATTCCATTCATCTTACGTCCACTTTTAGTGATTTGGTGCCCATTAAAGAAACATTTTGCGGTTTTCAGCAGATATTGATGAAACTCAAATCATCTGCTGTGTTATTCGTGCGAGTTGTAACATCTGAAATTTATTTTTGATTACAACTACTTGTGAAGTTATTTCACAATTGATGCACTAGCACTCCTATTTTTTAAATAACTTGCTATAGTCGATGTTGTTCTTGGTCAATGGCCGGTCATTATTGCCTGCAAGATGTTCTCACACTGCTTATAATATTTTTTATTATACACCCTTGGTACAGTTGTTTTGAAAAATCCAATCACATTTTTCATTTATAAGTTACTCGCACCAGCCTATTGAGATACTCGCAACAACTTGTTTCGAAGTTTCCTAAATCACGTGCCTTTCCCATGATACCGCTTTGTAATATTCTGATACGTGTAGCCAGGCTTTTATTCAAATCCATTTCACTTCACTGATGCAAACGTTGGTGACACCAGAGCGTAATCGGCCGTTATTATTTGTTCCTAATACTTTGCTGCTTGTTCAGTGTATATAATCATTTACAATTATATTATAATTCAAATTTCAACAGAAAAAAGTGTTTGAAACATCGTAGATATAATTATCAAAATTATATAATGATCGTCTTGAAAATCTGCCAATGAATTTTAAATTGCATGCCACATAATTTTTGAAATTTTTGCCTTATATTGCAGACAATAAAGTGATCTATCATAATAAAAGTTCACGTCTGTTTGTTTCGTCTGTAGAGTAAATCTAAGTGACGTATATCTATGAAATTTATTGCAGGGGTACCGTGACTCTCGAGAGAAAACTGTATTTTTAAAATTCGAATTAGCTCTTTTGCGATAAAATAATACTATTGGAAAATAACACTATTGCGATAAATTAATACATTTTAATGCTAGCGGAAATATCAAACAATTATTTTTCAAAATTATAAATAAATAAATAAATATGAACCAATTCCGTACTCTTAAGCGGCGAACTTTCGGGAATTTGAAAAAAAATGTATATGCTTTTCGTGTTATGATAGCGCAATCGTTATTAGAATTCCGATATATAAAAAATCGACTGACAATCCGATCTTTATAAATAAGGAGCTAAAATGAATAATACACACTGATTAAAAAAAAACATTGTTTCTTGAGTGATGCGTTAGCTAATTATGATTTTTAAAAGGCATTAATGCATAATTTTTTTTTTATTGTTCGAATGCTATATCATGACCTTTTATTTTTTACACCAGCATTTCCACCGTTCTCCATTAGCAATTAAAGTCTCGTATATATGTTTTTACGTTTTTGAATGAAAATAAAGTATTTCTTCTTAAATTTGTATTGCAAGATTATTATTAAATAAAATTATATATATATTGCAATTCCACTTAGAATGCAAAATAATAGACCCCATTACACTACATTATTATATTAACTTATGCTAAACGTTTTTTATAAAAAATTAAAATAACAACGTGACTGTGTTGCAAAAAATGTACTTATTTCTATAATTTGAATTTAAAAAAAATATCATCAATCTAGTTTATTATTATTTACTAAAAAAAACTATCAGAAATAAATCACTTAGTAGAAGAAATTCATTTTCAATTTAAATATTCTATTACTCGTTCTATTCAAATGAGGTCTTATAAATTTTCTGTCCTATATCCTGTTTCAAAACAATGAACGGTGGCATATCCATCGTTTAATTGTGTAAACATGTAATGAATAATTTTCCGCCAGTAATTGAATCTATCTGATGAAACCTTTGTCATAAAAACAGGAAAATAACAAGAGCAACGAAGGCGGTAATCACTCCATCGATTTTGTTTCTTTTTTTTCTTGTCTTCATTTTTTGTTTTCTATCATTTTGCTCCAGCTTTCTCGGAGCTTCTACTAATAGATCGTTTGTTTACAAAAGGTACTAGAAAAGCAGGAAAAAGGAGATTTTTTCAGAATAACTTGTACATGCTGAAATATTTTTGTTACTTAATCTTTATTAAGTGGCACAAACTTAATTTTGTATTTTTATTTTTCTGCATGACTTTAGAAGTAAATTTTCATATCTTGAATGTCATCAGCGCTAAGAGAATGAAAATAAGAAAATCCTATTTATAATATTATTCTAGTTATTGATTATATAAAAATATATATTATTAATTGTATACAACTGCTTAAGAAAGATGTCATTTGGCGATGTGTATAATGATCAATAAAAACTATTAAAACTCATATCTTGCCCACAAATCTATCGCATTTGAACTTCTTGGACACAGACCGAATATGCCTAATTTTCCAATCAATATAACCCAGGAACATATACATTTATTTTACGCAGTTTTAGCAAAACGTAATTGTTAGGAGGTCGTAATTAGGAGGTCTAACGTATCATCCCATAACAAAACACTGTCGCAATAAAAACGTTTAAAAACGTAACTGATATACGACCCCATAAAAAAGTTTGGATTCTACTATACGACCTCCTAACAAACGTAATTTCTGTTGGTTCCCCTAATAACACATGGTAACTAAATGACCCCATAACAACATAGACTTATTATACGACCCTTTAATAACTATACTGCTTTTTAAATGGCCCTTAACAATGCATGATTGTTAAATGAACACTTAACGAAACGTAATTACTACACGACCTTCGCTTTCAGCGAGCTTTCGTATACTCTGCACTATAAATGTGACATCATTGTTGCATGCATTGTACGCTTTCTGTTAACTACAAGTTTGAAAGATCAGACCCCCAAAGCATGGCCGGCCATACATGGACTGGACAATAAATGGGGGATCCAGGACCAACATTTATTGCTTTACAACATTGACTTTTTTAGGCTGATGTTTTAAGAAACAAGTTTTATTTTTGTCCCAATAATCATTTTTGAAAAAATTAATTTCTGAAACTCATATTTTAAATTCCCTTAAAAAGGTTAAATTGCTAATAATTTCTCTCGGAGGATGGAGGGATGCACACCTTTGACCGATAGGACCACGACCCCCACCCCTCCCATGTATAGTCCACAAGTGCGTGTATGACCCAAAGGTACACGTTTTGTACAATGTACGGTTATGACTGGCAGTTTTGTTATCCAACTTGTTCCTATATCCCAAACAGTAAAACATTAAATGGCTAAAACAACTGTATACATATATCGATACTTATATCGATATATGTATACAGTTGCGATGTATATATGTATACAGTTATATCGATACATATATCGATTCGTGCTTTCTTGTCGAAGTTTTGAATGTATAATTTGCACACTAAGAATTTTTACAAAATATTTTGTGACTGATACTATATAAGAAATAATCTCTAACTTAAGAAAAAACTCCGACTTTTTGCACATATTAAGTTTTGCCAAAACTAGGCGACATACTTTTATAGACAATGTACCAGTTTTTATTTTGTAAATAATATACATTTCTAAATGTTCTCTAATTTGTTTTTTCGATATATATTGTCATATTGAAATCCGATTTAGGAATTTAAAAATGAAAGATAACATTCAAACGCATTGACTTCAGAAATGCAAGATACCCTTCAAATTGATCAAATTCACATTGAATATGTTTCAGAAAATAAAACAAAAAATCTGATGTCGGCAACACATGACTTTCCTTATATAATTCAATGAATTTACTACTTTTACAGTGTAAAAAAATGTTATTCTTCTAGTAGATACTTATATTCTTTCCAAGATATTGATTTTTCTTCAATTAGTCGTCATTTTCATTGATTTGGCGTCTTTTTTATCCATTTGGCGAGATTTTCGTTAATTTGGCAACATTTAAAAATGTAGCCAAATTGGCGACATTCCACTAAATTCGTCGCCAAAATCTCGCCAAGCGTTATGGACGGAGAAGTAGGTTATTCTTACAGAAGATAGATGACTATTGGCGTTCAAATACAAAAGTATTACTCAAAGTATCTTTTCTCGTAAATGGAACAAGTTAGATCCATGAGAATGATGTCACCAAATTTATCGCATGATATTACATATGAAAAGTAAACATGTTTCTCAATAGTTAATATTTTATTTCAATTTATGGTATTGTTTTGACAAATTATTTGAAAAATGTACAATATCTCGAGAAAGTTTCATGCTAGTGTTCTAAGGTTTATGTAAATCGTTTTTTAATGAAAAATTACATATTAAATGTTTATTTGCGCAACTTTGTTAAAGGTTTTGATTTTTCGATAATTTTTTAAAAATTTCACTCGAAAACTTAGGAGGGTTTGGAACATTCGATTGTGTTTAAAAACAATAAGATTCCAGTAGTCATGGATTGTGATTATTGTACCAAATGTCATTCGAAACGCTCCATTCGTTCGTGATATATTGTCTCCACAGACTCACTGACAGACACATACACACACAGACATCATCTCAAAAATGTTCGATTCGTGATCAGGGATGCTTGAAACGTGCTTTCTAATCGAAAACTCGAATTCGAATTTTCCACCCCGTCACAATACTTTCCTTATACATTATATATATAAGAAAAGTAATAGCGTATAAACTCGAAGTTGATCTTTATTTAAAATATGTATAAATTATAAATCTATCTCACTGATTTTCAACTAAATTCCAGAAAAATGTATTAATTTACATATTTCATAAATATATAAAAATATATAAAAAAAAGTCTATCGCTGTAAAAATTCGCTGTACAAACTTATCTGCGCAGTCAAATCTAAGAATAATACATACTGCTGAAATTTCTAAACCAGTTTACAAAAATTGAAGTTTGACCACCATACTCCAAAATGAAGATAGTAAAATGGCAGCAGCCGTTTCTGCCGCTCCATTTTATTATCCTGTAACAACTATCATGTAAACATATTAGAAAATATATTTATTTATTGAAACTTCGGATAAAATAAAACAGATGACTTAAAAAATTGAAAATATCGATAATTAATGTAATGCACATTTCTTGATTGAAACCGATATATCACCATCGAAATAATAATGCTTTTATAAAATGTATTTTTCTATCAATTTCTTCAGTTTTTTAATCTATGTAGGTAAAGCAAAGAAGTTTAAACTTCATGTGAGAAAATACCAGAATCGACTGAGATTATAATTACTCTCCTTATATACATAATGTATAAGGACAGTATTGTGACGGGGTCGAAAATTCAAATTCGAGTTTTCGACTAGAGAGCACGTTTCAAGCATCCTTGATTACGAATCAAACATTTTTGAGGTGATGTCTGTGTGTGTGTGTGTATGTCAGTGAGACTGTGGAGACAATTATCTCACGAACGAATGGAGCGATTCGAAAGAAATTTGGTAGAAAAATCACAATCCGTCAATACTGGAAGCCTATTGTTTTTAAACGCAATCGAATGTTCAGAACTCCCTAAATTTTTGAGTGAAATTATGAAAAATTCATCAAAAGATCAAAACATTTAATAAAGTTACGCAAATAGACATTTCTTATGTAATTTTTCCTTAGAAAACGATTGACATAAACTTTAGAATCCTAGCATGAACCATTCTCGAGATATTGCACATTTTTCAAATAAATTTATAAAAAAATTCCTTGGATTAAAAAAATATACTAAATGTTGAGAAACATGTTCACTTCTCATATGTAATATCAAGCGATAAATTTGGTGACATCATTCTCGTGGATTTAGCTAGTTCCATTCATGAGAAAAGATACTTTGAATAATACATTTGTATTAGAACGCCAATAGTCATTTATCTGCTATAAGAATAACTAATTTCTCCGTCCATAACGCTTGGTGAGATTTTGGTGACGAATTTGGCGGAATGTCGCCAACTTGGCAACTTTTTAAAATGTTGCCAAATTTACGAAAATCTCGCCAAATAGATAAAAATTGCTAAATCGATGAAAATGACGACTCATTGACGAAAATTCGATATCTTGTAAAGAATATAAGTATCTACTATACGAATAACCTATTTGTTTTTCCGGTAAAAGTAGTAAATTAATTGCATTATATAAGGAAAGTCATGTGTAGCCCACATCAGATTTTTTTAATTGTTCTGGAGTAACATATGTTAACTATTTCTTTGGTGAAATGCTTGTATCTAATAAAATAATATTTATTTAAATTATTAATATTGCAGACATAAATTATTAGGAAAATGTAAATTAAAATTTTAACCATAAAGAACAATCCTGCGCATTCCAATTTATTTTACCTTTCGATTTATTTATGTATCCATATATTTTGTAGCATGTTTTACAACTAAAAAAAAAGGCTTTTTGTTTCATTACATTTGCTTCATAGCGAACATTAATTAAAAAATATTCAAAAATACATATAAAAAAGCACTAGTTCTTATTGTATCAAATGGAAACAGATCGGACGTTACTAACACCAGCAACACCTACATATACTTCTCAAAGCTTATGCCAGTTTGATTTTCAACCATTCATCAATAGTACTATCCATATTTTAATCAAATCAGTTGAATAAAAATTGTCTGCGTATAAACGAACACATTTAAATGTTTTTTTTTATATATGGTAAATAATTTAACTCATTTGCAAAGGATCATGATATAATTGATTTCAAATGAACCTCCGATAATAATAAAATATTCTGCGGAATGTTATTTCTTTTAAAAATTTAATTTTATAGTCTTTACTAGCAGCATACCCGTTCTTCGTACGGAGCATATAATTTAAATAAAATTATAATTCGCAATCATGTGCAAATTCTGTTAAAATATTAAATTTATTGCTCATAAAGAGAAGTTTAAGAATACCTTTTCTCACTATGCAAAATTATCTTCACCGGCAGATTTGAAGAATAAAACATCCTAACCCCTTTTGTAATCAAATTTACAAAAAACAAGAAAGATCAATCATGCATAAGCATTGATTATGAAACACTTTCCAACAGAAATTTAATTTCATTTAAAAATTTTTAAAATGTGATATATTCAGTGGTGATATCTTTTACATTATCACAGAACTACAGTAATTTATTATAATTAAATATTTTAAAATGCGTCGAAATATAAATCACCTG
Organism: Amaurobius ferox; assembly: GCA_951213105.1. Taxonomy (NCBI): domain Eukaryota; kingdom Metazoa; phylum Arthropoda; class Arachnida; order Araneae; family Amaurobiidae; genus Amaurobius; species Amaurobius ferox. The sequence goes on from OX578137.1 coordinate 83,127,593, forward strand.
ATTCTCTATGCAAAATCAATAAATATTTCATTCATATAACTTGCATTCCAGACTCCAGAGCTAAATAATTGTGTGTGAAAAAAATTCAGCAATTCTTATGTAACTCACCTTACAATCGTTTGAGATATTTGCAATCTGCATAAGTTAAAATTAGGATTTGTTGAAGAAATAATAATAGTTTAGGGATCATTTAAAATCACAACTATTGTAATTGCGTAGGCACGGTATTTAGATGCACAGATACACAGATAATATATGTGTGTGCGTATGTATGTATTCAAAGTATTGGAATCGTGACGAAGATCGGAACTCGAATTTTCGAAGGGTCTACAAGTTTTGGGACTTCCAGAACACGAAAAACATTTTTTAGGAAGACGTCTGTGTGTGTAAGGGTGTATCTGTGTGTGTTTCTGTGTGTCTGTGAGGATATTGCATCCACTCTAACTGAAAAACTAATGGACCGAATTTAATAAAATTTGGTAGGTAGGTTTTTTGTGGGAAATCCTGATGTTCATTTGATTATAGTACGATTCGCAATAAAAGAATCTGCCTTCTTTGAGAAATGGCCGGCAGAAATTGCCTTTATCCACTCTAGCTAAAAACTAATGGACCAAATTTAACACAATTTGGTGTATAATATTTCAATAGCCTACAAGTGATTTTTATACCAAATTTAACAAAATTTGTTATATGAATCACTTGTAGGTTATTCTAGTACGATTCGGGAAAAAGGAACGGGCTGTTTTTGCGAAATGGTCCGCAAAAATCGTTAAATATAAAAATAAAAGACTACGTGTGCTCAATTATATCAATTAAATTCAATTAAGCTCAATTATATTAATCATGATATGATTGTTTTCAAATGAACCTCCGATAATAATAAAATATTCTGCGCAATGTTATTCTTTAAAAAATTTAATTTTATAGTCTTTGTTAATATTTTGACTGTTGCTTGAGTTACAAACCTCGAAATATAGACGGGGTAACCTGCCGTGTTGCAAGTAATAATCATATTATAAGAAAAAAAAAATCCGTCAAAAACTGTTGATTGTATACAATCCTGATAAAGATCATGCCATAATTACATGTTTCTCTTAATATATGAAAACAAATTATTGGTCTAACGGAAGTAGTACAGTTTGCATTTCCAAAAATGCACATGCATAGTGAAGTATTTGGCATTATACTATATTATATAAAATCCAAAATACTGCGTTCAGAAAAATATGTATTTCATAACATAAAAATTATGCTTTCAACACATTTTTATGTTTCTTGCTTTTGTGGAACATCAATAAATGGCAGTAAATCTTCATCAGTCTCTAAAAGGACTAGTAAAAACAGAAAATAACAGCAAAACCTTATAATCATAATTAATGTCAATGAATCGAAGTGTCGGTATACAACTGGAAACAAACGTGTAAATAATAAAAGAATACACATGAGTTACGTATAAATGATTCTTACGATGGTATACCTGCATTTTTTTCCTTATGACTGTTTGACTGGGATGTTCTATCAATATACGTGGTCTGATTGTTATTTTGACTTCTCTCTTTCTCGATCTCTGCCTGCCACACTTCAATATCAAAAACTGCAAATATCATTGCTATCATATTTATCAGTAATAAAGCATACTTGTCACATGGGGCCCCATTTAATATCGTTATAAAATGCTCGGTGTATACGTAATTTGTATAATAAAACAAATACAACCTACCCCTATTACTCTTAGGTCACTCACTCTGAATTTACACTCTTTTGCAACAACAACAACAGCAAAAAAAGAAAAGAAAAAGAACGAAGCACTCCTGAAAAATAATCCGATCATCTCGAAATTATTTCGCATGCAAATTCCTATATACCAAGTATGCAAATGATTAAATTTGCAATACCAATGAGTGTTAACTTCGGTCATAGCGAGCTGTTCTACTCCGCAACTAGCATCCTATAACCTAGGTTTAAAATGTGGACGGTTTATCTTTGCTCGTTATTGGCGTTGTAGTACCGTGGAGATACAACCAATAACGCCGTTATGATGTTCCTGGAGACCTTAAGGGCAATTAGATGAGTTCAAACGTAGTCGTATAGTCGAGACGCATGAAGCTCGCTGGTCATACCGAGCAATAAGCCGCCACCTGCGCCGAACAAACACTGCTGTGCAGAGGTGCTGGTAGAAATGGTTGCTGAATGGAAGTCATTAGTGGAATGAAGTGTCTGGAAACCCAAGATGCAAGAATACCAGGCAAGATCGGATGATTGGCCCGAACTGGTCCAATGGCATCATTGTCCGCCATCCAATGTGTAACACCCTCTTCCATACCATCCGTGCTACCTTCCATTATCTCATGGCGCTTGGTTGAGGTGGTGTTACGCTCATGGCGGCCTTTAAGACGTCTGTCCATAACTCCACAACATAAACAGAGACATTTGGAGTGGTGTCGTAGTGGAGCATCATGGGTGCCAGGAGATTGGCATTGCATAGTGTTCATCGATAAATCACGCTTCAGTCTTACAGCATATGGCTATCAGGAACGTGTGTGGCGGCGTCAAAGTCAGCGGTTACAATCAGCCTTTGTTTTTTACATAGGCACACAGCAATTACACGTGGTGGGATTGTATGGGGTGCTATATTTTACGACAACAGGTCGCCCCAAGACACTATGCGTACAACTTTAAATGCTCAACGATATCTTGGTGAAATTTTGCGGCCATTTGCATTCTCCTTCATGGCACGTCATTATAAGGTCATTTCCCAACAAGTTAATGCCACGCCATATGCCTCGCATATCTGTGGACTATCTCCCTGCTGTTGATATGGTTCTTTGGCCAACAAGCTCACCAGACCTTTCGCCAATCGATCATGCATGGGACATGTTAGGCCGCCAGATCCGACCACTCCGAAATGTAGCAGATTTGGAGCAACAATTGAGGAATGCCTGGCAGAATGTATCACAGAATGACATTAGGAAACTTCATCACTCCTTACTTAGACGCATGCATTGCCGCTAAGGGGTATTTCACCAATTACTGATTTTAAAACTCAATGTGCAACTGCTAACCTCTGATGGGTTTTGCGGACTAGATTTGGTAATCATTACCTGGCCATTTCGTAATCATTACCTGGCCATTTGGTCATCAACACCTGTGTATGATCTGTACGCATATTTAATTTCAATAAAAACAATCAATTTCTTTATGGTGCTTCCTGTTTTTTGCAAAGGATATATATATATATATATATATATATATATATATATGCCAGCTTTAAATATACACTACTTCGGCAAAATAAATAATTCAATGTTCTGAAGTTTTAAAATTGATATAATATTAAAAAAAATAGATACTTTTTGTGCTATTTTGATGTGATAGAATATAAGATAATACTTTAGGGAATACATAAGAAGAAAAATAAAAATGTGTCCGTAGAAAATATCATGTGTTACTCACATTAATTTTTTTCAACATAGAGTAACTTACTCGTATAATGATATACAAATTGTTTCAAATTGCAAGTGACAATCAATACAATGACTTATCCATCTTTTAATTCTGCAAATATTTAATGAATAATGTCAGATCACTAATTGAATCCATGTCAAGTTCGAAACTATGGATAGCGAAAGTAGGGATCCCACGTTCTATTCATCTCCCTCTTTATTGTATTCCTTTTTTCATTTTTCACCATTTCTTGCAATTTTTTTAGAATTTCCCCTAATAGATCGTTTGTTTACACATTGTCAGGAAAGAGAGAGAGAAAAATATTTTCCCAATAATTTGAAGCTTTTCAGATATTTTTTTCCTAACTTATTCGTCATTATGCGATTTTTTCTTTCTTCCTGTGTTTTTCTGATAAACATTAGGAAAAATTTTGCGTGAAAGATAAATCTTAGACGTCAGTAACACGGGGAAGATGAATTGGAGGATAGTTTATGTAGAAAAAATTGTAAAGAACACACGGTATATAAACATAGGATATGTATGGAGAAAACCAATTATGTACCATTTTTAATGACTGTAGAAAAGTCCGTATTATTTTTTAAAGAAACTAAATTTCGTAGAACAATAACGTTAATTTTTTGATACAGTGTTCCTAAAGAAGTCCTTAAACACTTAAATAACTTTATAAGGAAAGGCCTTTACGAGTACATTGCAGATCTATCAGTAGTAAATTGATACGAATCCATTAAATCCCTAATAGATTATTTAAAGTTTAGGATAAATAACTTGGCAACAATATATTAAAAAAATATATTAGAAAATATATTAAAAAACAATTATAAAGCAATATAGCATTATCAAAATATTAGGAATATTCACACGGAACGAATAAATGGTGATACAACCGGCAATACGGAAAGCAAACGCGTACACCAGTCAAACCGAGTTGGTGGCTAGATGAACAGTAGTATAATAACGCCTGTTACCGCATTGCCCCGGCCATTCAAACAGATGCCTTCCACATTCGTGTAGGTCGCACTATCTTAGTTGAAAGGAAGAAAGGTCGTGGGTGTGCTTAATAAAAGACAAGAGCTCTGCGTGTGCTTGCGTATTCTTGTCAACCTGCTGATCTAATGACACTTCTTCAAAGGTCAATCAAACATCAATCAAAGGTTGCACGACCCAAAAAGATTGAAACATGCTTTAATTCTTTACCTGTTGGAGATAAATGGGCAATGTAAATTGCAAAAATGTTGAAAGTAAGGTATGAAATAAGACATAAGACTACGTTAATGAAATAGCCCTGCCATTAATTTTCAAAAAGTTACATTTTTAAAATTTTTATACGACCCCTTTAAACAAATGTTTTCAATCAGAATTTTTTTATTTTTAATGCAACAAGATTATTAGAAAAACCTGCATATCTGTATCTTTAGAATCAACTGAATTATGATAAAGGAAAAAATCTGACTTTTGCCACTTTTTCGTACCATTTGAAAAGCAGTTTCATCAGGGAAAATAGGGATCGTAAAGAAATTGACGATGGAAATTGTTTAGATCAAATATACGTTAATTTGTGTCAAAATTTTTTATAACAAAGGCATTTAAATAACGCATTACACATACGCAGATCATATAAAGCAGTAGTATTCATTACGTGGTTGGGTATCATATGCATTATCAACTAGTTTTATCTTGTTTGTCATATGTCACAAATTTATATTTCTAATTAGATATATGGTCCCCATTCACAATGTTAAATTTTCAATTAAATATAACTCGCTCAATTTTAAACAGACAGATATGCGGTTTTTTTTAATGATCTTGTTGCATTAAAAATAAAATTTTTCTGATTGACAAAATTTGTCTAAGGGGGTCGTATAAAAATTTAAAAAGAGTAACTCTGAAAATTAATGAGAGGACTATTTTTATTACCGTAGTCTTATATCCTATCTTACTTTCAACATTTTTGCAATTTACAGTGTCCACTTATCTCCAACAGGTAAAGAATTAAACGTTTCAGTTTTTTGAGACACCTTATATATATATATATATATATATATATATATATATATATATATATATATATATATATATATATATATATATATATGTATATGTATGTATATAAATATATATACATATATATATATATATATATATATATATATATATATATATATATATATATAAATATATGTATATATTTATATATATGAATGTATATATATATATATATATATATATATATATATATATATATATATATATATATATATATATATATAGGGATGTACTTTAATATTCTGCAAAAAATAAGCGGTGGTTGCGTTAATTTCCTTTATATCTTTTCCTTTTTTAACACTTTACAACAAAGTTGAAAATTGTTTATGACTTTGTTCATTCTGTCTGTCTGTCTGTCTGTCTGTTCGTTAGCATGATAACTGCCGTAAAAATGACTTAATCAAAATGAAATTTTAGTATGTTGTTCAGACGGTCTGTAGGACCTATGGGAATATAAATGTATAATATCACCCAATTAGTTTTGGATTGAACCTGGTTTGAAAAAATGAAATACATTGAGCCCTGTGGAACCTAATTTTTCAAACATTTTTTTAACGGATTTAAAATTCACGAATTGCTTCGAAAATTTTAGGTAATATTCAAATTGTTCCATAAAATATATAAAAAAAATCAGCGAAATATATTCTGTAGTTTTTTAAATAAAAATTAAAATAATAATTACACCTCTTGTATGAAATGATCACGTGACCATGAAATGAAAAGATCACATGACCCACTTCAAAATGATATATGGCATCCATCTTGTTTCAAAATCGTGATTCTTTAAGGTCTTTTAATTCATATTGAGTGTTGTATCCGTCCTAAAACTCCCTTACTTTTGCTTAAATTATGTGCATCTACATACTGAAACAACGCAAATACAATATATTTGAGTTTAAATGATTATCCAAATTTGATTATTTCTACAACGAAGCCTATTTTTCACTTATGTAAAATGTAAAGAGCAAAATATGTAGAATGAGTTGTATTAGAATTGCTGTATTTCTTTAACACAAAATAATTTAGCTCATGGTGTCTGCAAGGCTGATAAGAATGAAATATTAATTGCTTTTATAAAGAGAATTACGATTTTTTTCGTTGAAGTTTTATGCATAGAGTTTAATTACTTGTAGGTCCATGGTCCTAATTTTTAAATAAAAAAAATTATTATAGTATTGTGATGAATGAAATGAATGGGAGAATGTTATGAATGAAATGCTGTTTTTATAGAGAGATCCAGGTGTGTTATTTTTTCTATGAAGTGTTATTTTTTGTGTTATTTTTTCTATGTTATTTTTTCTATGTTTTCGATGAAGTTTTCAAATATAATAAATTATCGTAGTATTATGTTAGCTTTAAAAATATTACCGTGGAATGTATCGCATTTTAGAGGTATTTAAACCAGGCAATTTATATTTCAATGCCGTCATTTGAATGAAGTTCATTTTTTTCAATGAAGATTTAAGTTTTCAAGTATAATAAATTAATATAGTATTGTGATAAGTTTTAAAATATTACCGAGGAATGTATTGCATTTTAGACTTTTTTAAATAAAATTGCATTGAAGTTGGAAAGTGTTTTATAACCAATGCTTTAAGCATGATTGATCATTCTTGTTTCACCATTATTTCTTGCAAACATTTATGAAACTTCTTCTAATAGATCATTTGTTTACAAACTCTGCAACAATAGAAACTTACTTTTTATTATGTTGTTGTTGAGACCCAGACCGTCCGACCTACCAGAAAGGTGTAAGGTAACTGTATTGACGGCCGGGAAGTGCCACCCAATTTAGACCGGAACCCAGTGGGGGAGGCATCCACAGGGACCGTACCCTCCTTCCCCTACCACCAACCTCTCGGAAGGACTTACGAACCCACATGTTTAACGTGATCGTACTCCGCATGAACACGGCGGCATTTGTGGTAGCGTGCAAATCTAGCGCGCAAACCACGGGGATACCGCACCCTGGCCAACAGCACGCGGTGTTCCGAGGTGGTCACCCACCAAGTACTAACCGCGCCCGATGCTGCTTGACTTCGGTGATCTAACGAGAACCAGTATTTTCAGCACGGTACGGCCGTTGGCGGCCTTTTTATTATGTGAATCTCTTTCTATCTCTTTATTTCAGATCTCTTTATTTCAATCTCTTTATTTCATTCTCTTTATTTCTATCTCTTTATTTCAAAGGCAGTGTTACTTAAGATTTTAAATAGAACTTGGGTGTCGTCAAAGCGTTAGTGAAACAGTATGTGTAAAATGAATCTTTACAAAAAATAAATACTAATTAATGTAAAGAAGTATAAATATGTCACAAATTAATTGCAAAATATATGCAAAAATGGCATGCCAATTTAAATTAAATGTGTATTAATTATTTAAAATAAAATAATTTTGATTTTTTTTTAATATATTCAATTTATGTACTCAATACCACCTTGAAAATTGTATATTTTGTAGAAATATATTTTAACACGTTTTAACCAAAATTAAAATATTATTCTGGATATGAATGCTTCAAAAATACTTCAGAGTCTTTATGCGACTTTACCTTAAACAGTTCCCACTAAATTATTTTATGCCGAAAACACTGTGCATATACGTAAATGTAAAATGATGACAGAATATCCAAATGCAAAAAATCATGTGTGTATACCTTTGTAATTTCAAATAACTAAATTATCTACATCTTTTAATATTTAAGAAGCTAAATAAATAATTTCATTAAAAACGACAATAGAACTTATTTTTTATTCCGATTCTATTTTGCTATTTTCCTTCAATTATGTGAAAATAATGTTTTTTGTAATTTTTGTGTTTTTTGAAAAAAAATATAATGATTCCAATTGTAGAGCAGTGAATACAGTGACATATCCATCGTTTAGAATTATTTAAACATGCGACAGATAACGTTGAGGCAATAATTGATTCGTTATCGTGAACGCTGCGTTATCAAACCCGCAGAAATAACCTAAAAGATAAAACAGTGAAGAAGCAAGACCGGATCACTCCATGTATTAATTCTCCTTTTTTTATTCTTTCACACAGTTTTTCTTCATTTCGGGTGAACTTTTTTAAAGTTTCTACTAGCGGTGCGGTTGTTTACACAATGTTAGAAGGAAGAAGGGAATTATTTTCCCAATAATTTTATCTTATTATATATTTTGTTTTTAGGTACTTAGTCCTTATTATGCGTCCCCTCTTTTATTCTTTGTCTTCCTGATAAACTTTAGGATCAATTTTGAGCAAGGCTAAATAATCAACCTTGGATGTCAGAAACTTGTGTAAAAAGGGATGGAGAGGAGTGGAAGTATATTTACAAAACTGTTTAATGGATGAAAAGCGAATACATATATAATACATTAAAAATTAAGAAAATATACAAAGTTTTAATGACTGTCACTGCATAACTGTTAAAAAATACCACTTACTGCTCAATATATAAATATGAAAAAGAAATATTGAGGAAAGCTGTTACTCTTTATAAATTGATGTGAAATATCACATCATATTTCGCATATTTGGAACAGGAAAAGATGGAGTATTGTGTGTGATGATGACGCACACTACTAAGGGAAATTTTTTGTTGCTTTTAATCTAAAATTAAATTTCGTTATAATTTTTTACCATAATTGTTCTATAATACAGCTTAAAGGGTATTTAAATTCAAAAGATACAATTCATTTTCAGTTCTGATTGAAGGCGGCCGACAATTTTACTGATATCACAGTGACAACCCAACCAAAAGATGACGAATTTATATGTTCTCTGTGGAAAGTCATTCAGTTAAAATTATTGAAATACCTTTTATTCGATGAGTCCGGGCCGCTTTAATATAAATTGACCAAACTTATAATCATGAACCATTCCTTACAAAGTTATTGTGGCATTTAAAGACTTCCCTATGCATTTCAATTTTAATCCGCTAAGATCGCTGAAATCCCTTTTATGCGATAAGTTGCGACTACTTTATTATAAATAGACTTAACGTATAGTCATGAACCAGTCCTTGCAAAGTTATTGTGGCGTTTAAGGAATTTCCTGTGAATTTCTATTTTTATTCGCTGAGATCGCTGAAATCCCTTTTATTCGCTGAGATCGCTGAAATCCCTTTTATTCGATAAGTCGCGATCACTTTACTATAAATAGACCTACCGTATAGTCATGAACCAGTTTTTATAAAGTTAATGCGGCGTTTAAAGACTTTCCTATGAACTCTTCATATTTCCAGGCTTCAAAATATATTCTATATTTTTGTGAACAGAGAAAATGCATTAAACAATTTCCAAATAACTATAGAAAATAAGAAAATAAAAGTGACATTTTACATTAACTAGAAAAATCGATGAAGAATATTTTGCTCGAATTGTTCCGTACAAATCCTCCCACAACGTATGAATTCATTTTCAGAAATTTTAAAATCAGACGTTAATATTGATGTTCGTAGAAAAAAAAAGCACTTAAAATCAATATACCTTTCTAGCAAAATGAACAAGTTTTATATTCAGAATTGATTTTTCTGTCGCATATGCATTTTATTCCGGCAGCTAATATTGTAATACCCTGAACTAGTTTTATCTCAAAATATCTAGTTTTCCACCCTTCCAACACACATTTTTGCACGCTTTCCCGAACTCAAAGAAAGGAAATGAGAATTCTCTGAAAGAATTTTTAAAAATGCTTTCGTCATCCTTTTATCAGTCACTATAATGATATTCAAGTTATGTGTGTATAGTGGAAGGAAAAATAAAATCCAAGTTATCTTTTCTTTGGGCTCCTAATGTAACTTTTGACAAAATGAAAGTTTTAAAGATTAAGTGTTCTGTATCTTTGCAATTCTGCAATGTATGCAAAATTGTTGAGAATTTCAGTTGGTAATAGCATTCAAGATATCCATAAAAGTCATGGAACATGTCTATAACTCGAAAATTATTAGGGTATCGTGCATTTTTATGAAGATGAAAAGAAAACCCCAATGGTATTGCGCAGTGAGATGCATTTAGGAGGAAGATCCCTTTTAACGTGTGCCGGAGCTACTTCTTTTCCTCGTAATCATATGGCAATAACCAGTTACAAAGTTACCAGTTACAAACTGAAAGTTGACATAAATATTTGAGAAATTCAATTGGAAATAGGCAGATAATGGTCGATTTTCAAAAATTAAATTTGATAAAAATGATTTTAAAGTTTTGTAAAAGCTGTTCTGGTTGTACTTGGGTCAGTATAAACGCTAAATACCAACATTTTCTATGTATTTCTTTATGAAATTTGAAATAAATACTTATAAGATACCGTGCTTTAATAAATGTAGAAATATAACAGTTGTGTTGATCGACCTGGATGCATGTGAACATTTAATTTACTTATAAAATTATTTAATATCAAAAAATTTCGTGTATATAAACAATCTCTATATTACCATAATTTACATCTAATTTTGTAAATTTATATGTCAGACGAAGCACGTGGGTTGTTTTTGTACTGGGCAGTTAAGGAAATTGTCATTGAATAATTTTATACGCCACAGCATTGCGGTTAAAATCCACACCTTGATAAAATATACATCCCTTAAATATAATTTCTGTCCAACGGATTTCAAACTTAAAGTCACCTACGATTTGAACTATTAATAATTTATAAAATAAATGCACAAAAACATATGAATAGTATTAATAGTCTCCAAAATGCTTTAATTAAGCTAGGAAATGCAGTGAGTAATTATTCACTGTAATGAAATAAAATGGTTCAAGTAAATAAAAATTTTCCTAATACGCCAAAAGAACACTTATCAACATGTAATGATCGCAAATATTTTTATTATTGTTCTGCGTTTAATGTAAATACATAATTTCATGAAAATGTTAAAAGTAATAACCTACAAAAAGTTATTTGACTAATTATAATACTGTTAAAGTAAATAGACCGTCATCAAATCGAAGTTAATCCTTCACATTACGATCGAATATGGCGAATAATTTACCACAGAAATAAAAATAAAATCTGATGTGGGCAGCATATGACTTTCCCTGCAGACTCAAATTCATGTGTTCTTTATTTCTTTAATAATTCATTAGATTGAGTATAATTGTATCAAATAACACTAAATTTGCATTTTTAATTCAATTTTTGCTTTTATTTGGTAACTGGATATGTTTCCTATAGCGGGATAGCAAAAATGCAAGAAGTCTCAAATATTTTGAGACCAGTTAGTTCTAAAGTATAATCGAGTAAGATAGATTCTTTTCCTCAACAAAAATTGGGTATAAAACAAGAATTTAATTGATACATTTCAGCATTCGTAGGCTTTTTTTTTAATTTTGGTGATTTTTGCAGGCCATTTCGTAAAAAGATGCAGGTTGCTCTTTTCCGAATCGTACCAAAATTTAATCAGCACCAGAGTGTTCCACAAGTAACTTATCTACCAAATTTTGTGAAATTTGGTCATTTAGTACTTTAGCTAGGTTGGATACATGAAATTTTTGCTGGCCATTTCGCAAAAAGGCAGGTTGTTCTTTTTCGAATCGTACTAAAATCTAATCAGCACCAGAGTATCCTACAAGTAACTTATCTACTAAATTTTGCGAGATTTGGTCAATTAGTATTTTAGCTAGAGTGGATACATGAAATTTTTACGGGCCATTTTGCAAAAAAAGGAGGGTTCTGTTTTTACGAATCCTACCAAAAACTAATCAGCACCAGGGTTTCACCCAAGTGACGTACATACCAAATTTTATGAAATTCGGTCAATTAGTTTTTTAGTTAGAGTGGATACATACATTGCACAGACAGACAGACGAGACAAACACACAAACATACACACAGACGTCACGCTAAAACAGTTTTTTCGTATTCTAGAGGTCTCGAAATGTGTAGATCCCTCGAAAACTCGAGTTGTGATTTTCGGTATGATTCCGATACTTTCCCTATACATTACCATGTATTGCAGGGAAAGTAAAATGAATAAAATTCTTAGCATCTAATGACAACAATACAATGAGGAAATGTATATGTCACGAATAACGATCTGAAATAGAAGTATAAAACATAAAATGTTTTATTTTGCAGATCAATTCATTGGTTTTTTAAGGTAGATGAAAATACATGCACTTCTAAGCGAATCTTGAATACATCGTTGCATTATTAAATCAGTCTAAAAAGAGTCTGATTACTTGTCAACAATATTTACGCTTTTTTATGGTCACGAACTCGTCAAAATGCGACTTATACAGTTCAAACACGCAATACTGAATACGCATTCAAAGAGATTAAAGGCTGATAGTCTGTTGAAAAATATTTTTCGATATTGACTGTGAATGTCATAAGTTAAAGCAATTATTAGTTGTTGGTTCGTTATCCAATATACTCCATGCATATTGAATGTATGACAAGTCGTATAAATAAGATAATATAAATAAAATCCCGTATTATGAATAAGATAAATAATGCAAATATTGAAACGTGTAAATAACATAATTAACTTGGAAATCTATATAGTTTCGTGCAGAATTTTTAGCGAATAATTAGACTACAAAGTAGCAATATATGTACCGTGAACGAGATTACATATTCAAATGTAGACTTCAAAAAATAATATTTGTAATATTTTAATGCAATTATGTTTTAATTAAAATTACGTCTTCTAATAGTTTTTATTAATCCAGGAGGATATTCCTAGTCCACTGACGTAAAGAACCGCGTGCGGTATATAAGACCTCCTATCCTCCAAATAATAATTCTTTCCCTGCAATACATTGTAATGTATAGGGAAAGTATTGGAATCATGCCGAAAATCGCAACTCGAGTTTTCGACGGATCTACACGTTCCCAGACCTCTAGAATACGAAAAAACTATTTTTAGCGTGACATCTGTCTATGTCTGCGTGTCTGTCTGTCTGTCTGTGCAGATATTGCATCCACTCTAACTAAAAAACTAATTGACCGAATTTCATAAAATTTGGTAGGTATGTCACTTGTGGGCGAATCTTGTGCTGATTAGTTTTGGTTACTATTTGAGATAAAAGAATCCGCCTTTTTTTTGCGAAATGGCCCACAAAGAATTGTATCCACTCTATCTAAAAATCTAATAGACCAAATTTCACAAAATTTGGTAGATAAGTCGTTTGTGGGACACGCTGGTGCTGATTAGATTTTGGTATGATTCGGAAAAAAATAACCTGCCTTTTTTTGCAAAATGGCCAGCAAAAATCGCCAAAATTTAAAATAAAGAACTAGGAATTCTCAAATATATCCATGAAATGCTCTTTTAATACGCAATTTTTAACGAAGAAAAGAATAAGACCAACCCCTTTACACTAAGACTAGCCGTTCTCAAGATAATTTTAGTGTTTTCGTATTTCCACTACACCATCTTTGAAAATAAGTCCAGTTTTCAAATGAGAACGAAAATTGAATTATATGTGAATTGAATTTAATTAAAATAAAGAGAACGTGAAAATAAGTCTGCAGGGAAAGTCATGTGCTGGCCACATCAGTTTTTTTCTTTATTGGAAAGTGTTAATGAAAGTTTTACTAAATACATTGGATAACTGTAGTAAATAAGTATATGTAATCTTCATAAGAAGGCAATATTTTCAACATTTGTAATTGTGTGATTATGACGTAAAAGAATTAAATTAAAAAAAAATGCAAATTTTCCCTCAAAATGCAAAAAACAAATTTAGGTTGAAATGCAGAACTAATAATGCAACGAAAACATTTCAACTACTTGCTTCGAATCAAATTCTTTCAGATTAGTAAGATTTTAAGATCGACACGTTTTCCTGGTTCTAAACCCTGTAGACCAAAACAAATTCATTGGAACATTTCCATTTATGCTTCATCTGACAAATGATCGGCTTAATCTAGGATACACAAAAATATAGTAGGACAGGATTACTACAAGTTATGGAAAGTTGTAATTGCCACAGCTGGTAAACACAATGCCCGTCCACTTCCTCACCGGTAAAATGAGTGCATTTTTCACAAAGTAAACAAGGAATGTATTGCATAAATGCGACTAAATATGGGCAAATTTCGTGTTTTCAATATGCTAACCTTAAATAGTTTAATAGTTTCAAAAGCGAATTAATTTTAACTTGTCAGGTAAAGTTGGATGTTTGTTTCAATCAGATAGAAGTTTATAATCGATATGAGAAACTGGGATTATATCGGTCTGTGGAAAGCTTCGGAATACAAATAGAGTCGGCCATTACTTGAAGCTTTAACCATTTTTTAAACAATTCTAAAATTAACTAATTACTTTAAATATTTCAATTTGCTTCTTCTAAAATAGTTTTGCGGAATAAAATCAAAGCGTACATTACGAGGAGATAAATAGATAGATATAAATTGTTGTTCAAAGGTTGATTGTAATCTAAAAATAATTGTAAAATCGCTGATATAGAAATATTATTAATTTAGAGTTTTTGATGGCTAAAACCTTCGATTTAATGCCGAAATACTAGATTAAAATCGATACATGTACCGAAAATTATAGAAATACAGGAATAGCACGTTAAAAAGTTTTTGAATATTTGTATTTTAGGGACCGCTGCAATACCCACGAAAAGCATCTGAACTATAGCGTTTTTTAATGCTCAGTATCAACTGGTAACTTGCTACCCAGTCTCTGCTGTGTGAGTCTCAATTCGACTTCAAACACTAATACTCCATAGTATTTCGAACTGTTTATCTCCCAATCATTTTCAAAATGCAGGTAAAGCACATCTAGTATCCCCAGACACACGAAGATAAATTATTACACAACCCTCTAATGAGCATGAAGCATATACTTTTTATTAGCACTTTATGACATAGTTGATTAACACTTTACAGCATAGTTAAAAGTGTTTATGACTTTGTTCATTCTGTCTGTCTGTCTGTCCGTTAGCACGAAAACTGTCGTAAAAATGACTTTATCAAAATGAAATTTTAGCAGATGAAGGCAAAGAAAGCAGATACAATATCCTCACAAACACACAGAAACAAACACATATAGACCCTTACACACACAGACGTCTCCCTAAAAATAGTTTTTTCGTGTTCTAGAAGTCCCAAAACGTATAGATCCTTCGAAAATTCGTGTTCCGATATTCGGCACGATTCCAATACTTTGAACACATACATACACACATATATTGTCTGTGTATCTGTGCATTATCTGTGTATCTCAATTCCGTGCCTACGCAATTACATTAGTTGTGATTTTAAATGATCCCTAAACTTTTATTATTTCTACAACGAAACCTAATTTTAACTTATGCAGAATGCAAATATCTCAAGCTAATTGAAAGGTGAGTTATATAAGAATTGCTGAGTTTTTTTTTCACGCAAAATTATTTAGCTCAGGTGTCTGGAATACAAGTTATATGAATGAAATATTCATTGATTTTGTATGGACAATCAGGCGATTTATATTTCGATGGAATTTTAAATATATAAGTATAATAAATTACTGTAGTACTGTGATAATGTAAAAGATATCACCACTGAATGCATCACATTTTAGAGGTTTTTAAATGAAATTGCATTTCAATTGCAAAAGGGTTTCATAATCAATGGTTATGCATGATTGATATTTCTTGTTTTAAATTAAATTAACTGCAAATAACATGCAATTTTATTCTTGAGCATATGCCGCAAGAGAATATCAAGTATTTAAGATACAACTATGGAGGAAACGGAATCTCTAAGTCCGTAAATACTTTTAATGAAGATTTTAAACTAAAATATGTAGTAAGAGTTTCCTTTTACCTTTATCTTTTAAACCATGTAATTAAAGCTAAACTCACTGGCATTCGGCAAACTCTAATTAGGCTCTTTTTTTGCGCAAAGTAACGAATTGTTTCATATATATAGATCGCTGAAAAATATGAAAAAAAAAATATTTTACTCTTTGCCAAATTTTATTTTCTATTACTCGTTATTATATTTAATACTAATGGAAGTATTTCCTACTTATTTTTTTTTTCCAAATTTATTTATTTACTGTAATATGAAAAGAGTAGTATAACATAAAATGTTGTATTATCCAATATGTTTCTATCAGATAGTTTTCAACATTCCAAAATAGTTGAAAAGTGTTCAGGACTTTCTTCATTCTGTCTGTCTGTCTGTCAGTTCTCACGGGAACTGCCGCAAAAATGACTTTATCAAAATGAAATTTTAGTATGTTGTTGAGACGATCTGTGGGAAATATGAGGATGTAAATGAATTATATCACCCACTTAGTTTTGGATTGAACACGGGTTGTAAAAGTTAACTACATTGAACCCTAGGGGACCTAATTTTTCAAATATTTTTTAAACGAATTTAAAATTCACAAATTGCTTCGAAAATGTTATGAAATACTCTAATTATTATACCATATAATATATAAAAAAACTCCAGCAAAATATGTTTGGTAGGTTTTTAAATAAAAATTTAAATATTAATTGCACCCATATTATGTGAAGTAATCCCGTGGTCCACTTAAAAAAAATTCGGCATCCATATTTTTTACCTGTGTAAAAATCTTGATTTCCAAAGTTCTTTTTGATTTATATTTAGTGTAGCATCGTCCTAAAGCCCTTTATATTTCCGTATTATCTGTGCCAACACAATTACAATACTTTTGAATTTAAATGATCAACAAATTTTGATTATTTCTACAATGCAGCTTAATTTAAATGCATGCTGAATGTAAAAGAGTGATTGTAAGATGAATCGTATAAGAATTGCAATTTTTTTTCACTCAAAATTATTTCGCTTTAGAGTTTGGAATAAGAGTGATATGAATGAAATATTCATTGCTTTTACATAGAGATTCAGACGATTTATATTTCAATGACGTCATTTAAATAAAATTCATTTTTTTATGAAGTTTGAAGTTTCCATAATAAATTACTGTAGTACCGTGATAATTAAAAATATATCAGTGCTGACTGTATCACATTTTAGCGATGTTTAAATTAAATTGCATTTCAGTTGGAAAGTATTTCATAGTCAATGCTTTATGCATGAGAGATCTTTCTTGTTTGTTTATAGATACATTTTTATTCCGGTAAACATATTGCTCACATACATTACTTGATCTTTAGATATTTATCATTGTTTATCAAATTTCCCTTCACAACCAATAATCAAGATACAGGAAGCACGAATCTAACAGTTATTATACTAGAAATAATTACCCGTCGTTGTTCGGTTACTAAAAATATCCAGCTACTTATAATACAGATACAAATAATACCACTTATCTTGCAAATCGCCTGTTTTAGGGCATGTGTAGCCTCGCGGTATAATCGGACGCACATGCGCACATACGCCCACTAATCATAAACAAATAAATATGAAGAAATTTGTAAAGTGCCCAACCCGGAACTGAACCTTGGATCTCCGAACTGGCTAGCCGACGCTCTACCGTTGGGATGAAATTGCAAGCTCTTATCGACGAAGTGGATTCTGTGTTCTCCCCCTCTACGGTCAGATTGGCAGGCAACTGACAATTTGACTGACCACTTCCTGATATTTTTACCTCAGCTTAGCCTCCTGCTACTACTATTTTTACCGAGGTAAGTATCCTGAGTGATCGTTATCCTATCAATTTGAAATCGATGCTCAATCTTCAATATTCCACCTAATCCAGACTAGTCATACTAGGGTCACCTTCAGACCTCCGATATATTTGCACTAACCTACATGGTTGATTTGATCGGGCGCCGTTGTAAAGAGCGTTGCTGCCCCAAGCGGGAATAGAACCCTAGATCTCCGAACTGACCAGCCGACACTCTACCGTTGCGTTACTGAGACGAAATTGCAAATTCTAATATTCAAAGTGGACTCTATAATGTGTCCAGTAGATTAGGCTGAGATATCATTAGAAATAATGTTCTTCTATCTTGTTGGTGACATTAAGTTGCAAATATTTTAGATCTATAAGAAGTCAATTCCTGTGAAGATTACTCAAAATCGTGTTTCATCATAAATTGATTAAAAAACAATTACAAATTAAAAAAAAAAAAAAAAAAAACTTGCAGAGGTGCATCATCCGGTGACCTGAATTACGTCAGTGCCAAATTTCTTCGCTGTCCGATGATTCAATATTCCGCAACAGATTACACAGACGGACGGGCACATAGAAGCATGGACAAGCAAAATCTTCTGACGTGTGTGATAAATGTATTGAAACAAAAATACTTTAAATTCTAAAACTTCACATTTTGCCTATATATTTATAACTCAATTTCAATAAGTTATGACTGACTTGTAAATTTAAAATAGAGAAAATTAGCATTGACGGTAAATAGTAAATTATATTTTCATTTCTAATTATTTCTGTGAAATGCGCAATTTACGCTATTGACATACACAATTTATCACAATGTATCTTCTCTATAAATAAAATATTGCATTTTAATGATTTATCATATTCATGCTAAAATTGATACTAAAAACACGTGAAAATTACACATGAAAACTGTGAACACATTTTTTCTATATCGAACAATACAGTCTGCAATTGCATTCTTCTAAATCGTAGACGAAAGTAAGCAGCTTGAATAAATTACATTTTTCATCTTCTCTCAATTGTTTTCAATTGTTTTATTTTTCATTTTAACCGCCCCTATGAAAAATAAATTAAACTGCGTCATATATTTTTGGAATTTGATGTAACTTCATTAAAATTATACGAAGTTTAATTTTTAACTTTACGAAATTTTACTTTTTAATTACTTAAATTTTTATTTGTTAAATGTTATATTACTTTCCTTATATACAATTATGTATAAGGAAAGTATTGTGACGGAGTCGAAAATTCGAATTTGAGTTTTCGACGGGAGAGCACGTTTCAAGCATCCCTGATCACGAATCGAACATTTTGAAGTGATGTCTGTGTGTGTGTGTGTGTCAGTGAGCCTGTGGAGACGATAACTGACGAACGAATGGATCGATTCGAACAAAATTTGGTACAAAACCTACAATCCGTAAACACTAGAAGCCTATTGTTTTTATACGCAATCGAATCTTCAGAAGCCCCCTAAATTTTCGAGTGGAATTCTGAAAAACTAATCAAAAAGTCAAAACCTCTAATAAAGTTATGCAAATAGACATTTCTTATGTAATTTTTCATTTGAAAAACGATTGACATAAATTTTAGAACGCTGACATGAACCGTTCTCGAGATATTGCACATTTTTCAAAAAAATTATCAAAAAATAATATAAAATAAAATAAAATATTTTCTATTGGAAAACATGTTCACTTTCCATATGTAATGCCATACGATAAATTTGGTAACAACATTCTTGTGGATTTAGCTCGTTCCATTCATGAAAAAAGATACTTTGAATAATACTTTTGTATTTTAACGCCAATAGTTATTTATCTGCCGTAAGAATAACTTAATTCTCCATCCATAACGCTTGGCGAGATTTTGGCGACGAATTTTGTGGAATGTCGCCAACTTGACGAATTTTTTTAATGTTGCTAAATTAACGAAAATGTCGCCAAATTGATAAAAATGACACTGAATCAATGGACATGACAACTAATTGACGAATATTCAATAGCTTGGAAAGAATATAAGTATCTACTCTAAGAATAGCCTATTTCTTTTTACTGTAAAAGTAGTAAATTTATTGCATTTTATAAGGAAAGTCATGTGCTGTCCACATCATATTTTTATTATTGTATCCTTATATAATTACAAATTTATAAAGGTTAGCTATTAAAATTGTCAAATGTAATGAACCAAAAGATATATCCATGATGCTCATAAGTTGAAATATGTACAAATTGTAAAAGCATTTAAAAGAGTATTACAATTTATAATACTTTATTAAAAAATGATATATAATTTACCAATAAAAAATAAAAAAATAAATAGTACATATGGCTTTACTATACAAATGATTGTCATAATGAAATCTGAAAAATATTCCATCCCAGGTGTGTTTGTAAACCAATTCACAAAACAAAGGAAGTCTAAATAACACATGTCAAAATGAAGAACTAAAAATAGAATAAAAAAAAATCTGATGTGAGCAACACATGACTTTCCTTATATAATGCAATGAATTAACAACTTTTACAGTAAAAAAAATCTGATGTGGGCAGCACATGGCTTTCCTTATATAATGCAAAGAATTTACTACTTTTTCGGTAAAAAAATAGATTATTCTTAAAGTAGATATTTATATTCTTACCAAGATATTGAATTTTCGTTAATGAGTCATCATTTTCATTAATTTAGCGTCATTTTTATCCATTTGACGAGTTTTTCTTTAATTTAGCAACATTTAAGAAGTCGCCAAGTTGGCGACATTCCACCAAATTCGTCGCCAAAATCTCGCCAAGCTTTATGGATGGAGAAATAAGTTATTCTTAAAATAATAGTTAAATTACTTTTGGCGTTCAAATACAAAAGTATTACTCAAAGTATATTTTTGCAAGAATGGAACTAGCTAGAACCACGAGAATGATATCACCAAAATTATCGCATGATATTACATATTAAAGGTGAACATGTTTCTCAATTGGAAATATTTCTTTTTTATTTTATAATATTTTGATTTTTTGATATTTTTTTTAAATGTACAATATCTCGAGAACGGTTCATGTTAGCGTACTAAAATTTATGTCAATCGTTTTCTAATGAAAAATTACATAGGATATGTCTATTTGCGTAACTTTATTAATGGTTTTGATTTTTTGATGATGAGTTATCGTCTCCATAGTCTCACTGACACACACACACACACACACAAACACACAGACATCACCTCAAAAATGTTCATGATCAGGGATGCTTGAAACATGGTGTCCCGTCGAAAACTCGAATTCGAATTTTCGATTCAGTCACAATTCTTTCTTTATACATTATGCTATGTTTATAAGGAAAGTTATAATCCCTGTGGCATTTAATCGCATTAAAACAGTAAATTAAAGCAGTCATTAATATTTATACTTAAAACGTATTTTCCAAATTAAAAAATAAATTAAAATTGAAAATACGTCACTAGTATGCGCAACATAATTATCTCCATGAGCCGACGCGGTGGTCTTGCGGTCAAGGCGAGCGTTTACAAGCGCTCGTTCGACCGCCACGTTGTGGGTTATAGTCCCACGAAAGCCATGGATGTTGTGTTGTTGGTCGCAGTGTGTTGCGCTCCCCCTCTGGTGCGCCTGGGGTAACGTCCTAGGACGGCGAAATGGTTCACGTTTCTGGCCGATATATATACGAATGATGAAAGTCAAGCCTGACCATTTGATTTAAAAAAAAAAAAAACTATGTCCATGATCGAAACTGCTGTAACACAATTACATATCTGATGACGGCCAGCACATGGCTTTCCCTGCATACTCATTTTCACGTTCGATTTATTTCTTCAATAATTGATTATATTGAGTTTAATAGCACAGACCAAAAATTATATAAGATTACATTGTATTTGCACTTTAATTTAATTTCCGTTCCCATTTGGTAACTGAACTTATTTTCAAAGGTGCCGTAGCGAAAATGGAAATTAAAACTAAAAAATATATCTAGACAGTTAGTCCTAGTGTAATAGATTTGGTCTTATTTTTTTCATCGTTAAAAATTACGTATAAGACAAGCATTTAATTGATATTTTTGAGCATACGTAGTTTTTGTATTTTAGATTTTAACGATGTTCACGGGCCATTTCGAAAAGAAAGGCAGATCCTGTTCTCCGTAATCATACCAAAAACTAATCTGCACCAGGGTCACAAACAAATGTCTTTCCTACTAAATTTTGTGAAATTTGGTCCAGTTAGTTTTTGAGTTAGAGGGGATATATACATTGTACAGACAGACACACACACACACAGACACACACAAACACACACAGTCACAGCACACATAGACGTCACGCTAAAAATAGATTTTTTGTAGATAAAATCGAGGACAAAGCCTTTTAAAAAACGAAATGTCTTTTATTTAACACATCCTAAAAGACGTATATTACAAACTGCCAGAGCGCTTTCGGACGCATATACGCTCTTCATCAGTGACTACATGAATAGTAGAAACATGGAATGTTTATATATAGAGAGACCAGTTTAAAGCAAATTTGCATGAAATATTAAATGGTTAATGAACTTACTAAAAATAATACAATACATATACACGGGAATTACAAAATAAGTTTAAACGCTTATGAATTTTAAAATATTACAAGAAAAGAACTAATACAAATTTTAGAAAAACGGGAAGCATAATATTCCTGAGAAAGACGTCACAAATGACTTTTAAGAGGTTTGAATTGCATAGAGTCGAGAACGAGTCTCCAAGCATAACTTAAAATTTGAACAGGATCAAAATTACAAATTGGTTCAAGGTAAATATAAATAAACAGGGATTCATGAAGAAGAATACTACGTGGATTGTTGCAACAAACCAAAAGGACAGTTTTTTCAAAAACGGGAAGACATTTATCATTAACCACATATTGAGCAAGATCTGCAGAAAGTTTATCAGATTTGACATCTCGAGCATGTTCTGCTAAACGGATGCCAACAGTACGTTTTATACTGCCAATGTAAAATTTATAGTCACCAGCAGGGGATAACAGGGGAACGACATACACCCCAACAAAGCTTCTAAAGTCATCAAAATTCCTAAGTATATCGGATCGAATACGATTAAATAAAGATGTCATATTAGAGTGAGCGGATTTGAAACCAAATTCATGACAGAAATTAATAAAAGGACGGACAATCTTAGGATGGTAAGAAACACTAGATTTATGGACTAAACGATCTTTAATAGGAACAAGTTTAGTATCAAATTGAGTACATTTAAAGCGAACGTGGGCGAAGATCTTATAAATAAATTCAAAAGAATAAGCAGCCTCATGGCCAAGTTTAAAAATAAAATTAATTTCATCAGTCAAAGCGGGGATATCAGAGAACGCATTAAATGCGCGATTAAAATACGCGTTAAAAGAAGCTTTTTTAGAGGATACAGGATGGAAAGAATTAGCGGAGATACAGGAGTTAGTAAAAGTGGATTTACGGAAAACGGAAGTATGAAAACCAAAATCAGAACGGGTGACCAGAACATCAAGGAAAGGCGAGGAACAGTTAGATTCATGCTCAGCAGTAAAATTAATCGAAGGGTAAAAATCATTAACTTTATCCAAAAGGTGAAGGAGATCATTTAAATGACGATCCCAGATAATAAAAACATCATCCACGTAACGGCACCAAAGAATAGTTTAATTGTTAAAGAAGGCAAAATCTCATTCTCTAGCTCCAGTTAAGATGTGTTAAATAAAATGCACTTCCTTTTTTAAAAAGCTTTGTCCTTGATTTTATCTATTGAAATGCAGACGTGATACCATTAGACTTTTTGCATTCTAGAGATCCGGAAACGTGGAGATCCGTCGAAAACTCGAGTTGTAATTTCCGGCATGATTCCAATAATCTCCCTAGACATTATTATGCATTGCAGGGTATGTAAAAATATAATACCATTTTTTTATTAAATTTATATTTCTGTCAATTTGTTTATCATTTAAATCCGATTAATTCAATAAAATCGTCTACCGTATAATCACATTTGATTCAATTCCTTTGCTAAGTGATAAGATCTTAATATTAGTTTTAAATAAAGCTTCGAGGGGAAACCAGCTGCATAATTTTATTGCTATGGATGATTTAATTCTGCGTTTTGTTTTATTAATTTTCTAGAAAAATCTACTTCTTAAACTGGACACATATACAGGCCTACTCTTAGTGAAGTACATTAAAGTACAGAGAAGTACATAATACCCATATCAATTTTGAGGCAAATTATCAAAATATGTTATTTGCATGTAGGATAAACAGATTTTCAGTTGTATATGTGTAGTTAGTCTTTTTCTGAAATTGCATTGCCCTGAGTTAATACAATAAAATTTGAAAATACGTTTAAAATCGTAGTAGATTTGTGGTTTTAATTTTAATTTGACTGTAGTGTAGGACTGTAGTAATTTTAATTGGACTGTAAGAATCTTTCATCGTGCAAAGTTCGCAAAAATTTGACTATATATATTTTTATATCCCTATGTTTATAAAAATGATACATGTTTAATATGATCTGATTAAAAAATCATAATATTTTATCGTAATATATGTCTCTTACTTCATTTCATTAGATTTAAAAATATATATATTATTTTGAGAAATATGGGAAATAATTTACCAATTTTACTTAAGAGAATAATTCTTAAAAATTAATCAAAGTCACGTGATACTATATGTTACTTTCTCGTCAAACTTACTTCATCCTTTATTCAACAGCATGCATCACCATAATTTTAACAATATTTGTGTCTAGTTATGTGCTTTCAGTAGGCTTAAATCTAGTACAGTTAAATCAAAGTCCAATGTAGAAGTAAAGGAATAAAGTAACATATAATAAAGTAAATCATAGAATTCAAATTTTCCAAAAGAAATGAATTTCATTCGAATTATCCAAAACTGGATTTTGATAATCGTCACAAACATAGGAGTTTTAAGAGTAATAAAATCGGGTTTAAATGATCCTACATTTCAAACTAAACTAATTTTACTGCAATTGTATTTTAACTCTAATTGCTATGACGATTTCGCTTCCTAAACGGAGAATCTAAGAATTTGAAGAGTTACAGAAGTTTATTAGAGTATTAAACAATGATATTGCATATTCGAACATTTAGGTGAATATTAAGATAAATTTCATATATAGACATATTTTAGAACATGAAGAATTTTATTATATATATTTTAAAATTTTTGAAGAATATGACGATAATTTTGCAAACCTTCACACTAATAGAAGTATTTCAGAGAACTCAAGAATTATTTTAAGTATTTAAATATTTATATAAATATTTATATATTTTTTCTAAATTTTCTTATTAATAGAAGTACAGCATTAAACAAGAATTATATTACATATTTAAATATTTATATGAATATTAACATAATTTTACAAATTTTCTCAGTAATAGAAGTAGACCATCAAATTACAATATTATACATTCGAATATTTAAATGACTATTTACATATTACAATTATTCTTGTTTATATAGTAAAACGTTCCAATAGAGCTCTACTGACCGCATTTCGATCCCTATTTATTTACTTATATAGTTATTTATACTTATTTATTAATTCAAAGCTAACTAATATCAATTATTTAATCAATTATTTAAACAATTACTTAAAACCATTTAATCTAATAAAATATAACACATTGCACAAGTAAAATGTGATGCATTTTTACTATTCATCGGCCTGTACGAGAATATTAAAGGGATAACTTTACCCGTGAAAAATTTTTCGATAGCAAAATTTAGACTGTTGATAGCAGCACCGTTATAATATACGCACATGCGGAATACCAGTTACACATTGCATATATTTTCAGAGGAGTTTTCAACATACTTTACTTTCATACGCCAGACACCCATTAGAAATACATTAGTGTTTCTTTCAACGTCTAGGTATTAAAAGGATTTTACTAATGTGTATCGTGCTACCTGGTAAAATGCGCATGTTACATTTTTTGATGCGTTTAGAAATATAAGTGATTTGACACAGTTACAAATATTTTTCTATAATATAAATAAACAAAATATATTTTGCATCAATATAAGAAGCAATCATGCCTGGCTTTTATGTCATATATTAGCACAATTTTTGCCAAACAAGTATTTCAAAAAATGAAAAAATGTGTGAAAGAAAATTCAGCGCAAAACTGTTTCGAGGATATGCTGGATCCCTGTCATCTGTGTAAGTCAAAAAGTCAACAACCGGAGTCAAAAAGACGAAATATGCACATATAAAAGAAGCGTATGGATTTATATACAAAAGTCATGGATTAAGAATCCACCTGAGTTAGCTAAGGTAGGCTTTTATACCAGGACGTTAGTGTATAATCTGTCTGCTTTTTCCATTATGCTTTTTCCATTTCGCCCTTTTGTCGACAAGTTTGCTGTTTCTCTAGCACTGACGAAGGAGATCTAGAGTATCCTCAAAACAGCTGGATGCTGCATTATCATTTTATTTATGTTTAAATACGTGTCAATACGTCACTCAAGTTTTTTTATCCATTCTACAAAGTTTTTTTTTTTACTTACTACTGTAAATAATAACTCTCTAAACTTCATATATAGTACATTTACAACTGACTATAATATTTACAACAAACAATTAACATAGTTGAGTATATATTTTGTATTTTTATTTGTATGCCATGTTATAATATAAATAAAACTGCGATTATTCTACGATACATTTATAATTGATTTTAAAACAAATACTGCACTTACGAGTAGTCTTCATCTTTCTTCCCACATTTATCTTCTATTATCACGTGTCATAAATGTCACATGACAATTTCTGTCGCAAATACAAATTATTCAGACAATCTCAGTAAAATCCATACAGGTGAACTATTTTATATCTGTTAGTCCGACGATAAAGTCCGGGAGAAATTCCCCACTTCCCAGTTCTCCCAAGTCTTTTTTGAAAAGCGTAAGATCCGGGATTCCGATTTTAAATGTCCACTCTCCTGTATTCGCGGCTCAATTTATTGGGAGCGAGCTCTTCGCCATCTATCGGCGAAAATGTCATCCATTGGCGGGATCTTACCTCTCGCCCCTGTGAGAATCATTTCACTTTGCTTTCGCATCTGAGATACAGCTTACAGAGACTGGGGATTCCCTCGCTGAACAACAATTGTAGGCTTGTTAAATTCATAATATCCTAATGTCAATGGTGTCGTACAGGTAGCCTCAAATTTATAAGCAGTAGCTCACTTTGAAAAGGTAGAAGGGGTTTTGGTGGGTGTTTCGTCTTGGAAGGGATTTTTTCTTGTGTTATTTGTCTACACTGCTTTCTTCTCTGTGACACAGCTTAAGGAATCTGGGGATTTTCTCACTAAATAAGAAAACAATTCTCAATAATTTAATTCCCAATGCATCATACGTGATGCCTCAAATTTAAAGGCAGTAGCATATTTTGAACAGATATTTAAGAGGGTTTTGGGGGGACATTTGTCTTGGGAGGAAATTTAGTATGGGGGAATATTCATTTGCATTTATCAAAATCTGATGTGGACAACACATGACTTTCCTTATATAATGCAATGAATTTATAACTTTTACAGTAAAAAAATAGGTTTTTCTTAAAGTAGATACTTATATTCTTTCCAAGATATTGAATTTTCGACAATTAGTCATCATTTTTATCCATTTGACAAGATTTTCGTTAATTTGGCAACATTTCAAAAAGTCGCCAAGTTGGCGACATTCAGCCAAATTCGTTACCAAAATCCCGCCAAGCTTTATGGACGGAGAAAAAAGTTATTCTTATAGCAGATAAATGATTATTGGCGTTCAAATACAAAAGTATTACTCAAAGTAACTTTTCTCATGAATGGAACAAGCTAGATCTACGAGAAAGATGTCACCAAATTTATCGCATGATATTTCATATGAAAAATGAACATGTTTCTCAACAGTTAGTATTTGTTTTTAATTTATGGGTTATTTTGATAAATTTATTTGAAAAATGTGCAATATCTCAAGAACGGTTCATGCTAGCGTTCTAAAGTTTATGTCAATCGCTTTCTAAGGAAAAATTACATAAGAAATGTCTATTTGCGTAACTTTATTAAAGGTTCTAAAATTTTGATGATTTCTTTCAAATTTTCACTCGAAAATTTAGGGGAGTTCTGAACATGCGATTATGTTTAAAAACAACAGGCTTTCAGTATTCACGGATTGTGATTTTTGTACCAAATTTTATTGGAATCGCTCCATTCGTTCGTGAGATATCGTCTCCACAGACTCACTGACAAACACACACACACACACATCATCTCAAAAATGTTTGATTCGAGATCAGGGATGCTTGAAACGTGCTCTCCCGTCGAAAACTCGAACTCGAATTAGCAAATTAAATAATTTTGAATGGACAGTTTTATAGAAGAGGAAAGTAAAATTATTTACTAGGATATATATATGATTTTGTATGACAGACACTGAAAGGGTTTCTGTAACATACCACCTGCCTCCATCATCAAAATATTATTCTGGCTTAATTTTACTGTCTTGAGTTATATGTACAAAATTATGATTACAGGTGTGAACTGACGAAAACGTAACCGATGATTATCGATGGAACGTTAACCTTCCGTTATTTATGCGGCTTATCAGAAATACCATTTTCGCGCTGGGTCTGTTAAACTCAAACAGAGCAAATTTTAATTTACGTCGCTTGAAGCAGCAGATGCATTTTAGTTTAAAGCATACATCTTATAAATATGTATATAATACCTGAAGCCTTTTCTATTTAAACATTCTAGTGATACGTTAATTTAGTACAGTATACTGGTTTCCATAAATAAAATTGTGTAAATAAAAATAGTGTCAGTTTTTAAATGATTATTTATTGGTAAGATTCATATCTTAAATGAAAATGCATTTGTTCTCCTAAACCGTGTAAATAATTCATAAAAAAAAGGTATGCTTTGATTTAACGGACTCTTGCAGCCGCTGCCGCAGCAGGGATAAAAATCTGTGGTCTCAAGTGTGAATGCCCGATACTATACGATTAGACCAAAATATATCGTTCAGAACGTATTCAGAATGTGCTTCAAAGCATAGAATGACGCAAGAACCAACCACCACAGACCCAGCGCGAGAGATAGGTCTGTGTAAAAAATCACGCAAATAACGGTAATGTAAGACACAATAATTTAAGATCAACTTAGTTTCACCAATTTGCAACAAATGTGATGAATATTTGCCCTATACAACAGGGGTTGAAGAGAGACATTAACTATAATTCGGCGTTTAATGTAAATAAATATAAACTTTTAATTTTACTATAGTAAAAATAACACATTCCTTATAGTGATGAGTCTAGAAGTACCAAACTATCGGAGGGGTGTTTTTCAACGATGCTTTTTGAAAGACAACTCTTTCATATTTATTATTTTTTTATAAATAGCGAAATTTGCGTTTTTGAAGTTTGGGATAATTCTTTCGTCGCAGTCGAAAAACTAAGATTAGTACACTCCACTGGCTTAACAAAATTTTGGGTGTATATCTTCGAATTCTAACAAAAAAAAATAATTTCGTAAGTAATTTGAAGTTTGTTATTTTTGAAGCGAACGATAAGATTTTCACTTTTCCATAATGAAGTTCTGTGCAATTTTCTACCTGCTGAATTCGCATGCCCACCGAAATGGGTATTTAAGCTTATATATGGGGGGGGGGGGTTCCTTTCGGCGGAATTTTTATTTTATAATTTTTTGACTATCCAAGTTTGTGAAGCGGTCCTCTTTGCGTTTGAACTAAGTATTTCATATTTTGTGGTGACTTGGATTGGAACTGATTTGGTAATTCGGAAACTAAATGGCAATATTTAAGTAGCGGGTTTTTATTTAGGAATCGGGAAACGGCGTTAAATTTGTTCTAGTGTAATAAATAAAACTGCGGGGTCTATTGAACTCATACGTGAGCAACGGAAGGTTAACATGCAATTGGTTTTTACATACTTTCAATTAATTTGCTCTGATACATTGAAATTTTGCGATCAATTTGTAATCCAATGCCCAATGCTCAATCTATTTGAAACATACTAACGTATTTCTGATAACAATGCAATACTTTATCAAATTTGAATTGAATTCCCATCTTCCTCGCCGCCCCCACCTCTTCCGCGGATATTTTGTTCTTATATCTAATGTTCGGACACATATTGTAAGTTACTCGAGACGTTCTATGTTATTAGCTTATACAAGATGGGCATGAATTTTACTGGCCTAAAGTCTTGGTAACCAGTAGGCTATTTCATTTAGGTAGTAGTTAGGTGATCTCGGTGCAGAAACATTCTCCTGACTCTACCTCTCTACTTATGATCTTCTTTACTTCTTTCGTTATAAAAGAATGGAATACTATAAATTTCTTAATGAAGAAACTGTGCATTTGGTCAATTCCTTCTGCTTTCTAGTTGGGCAGATTTCTAATTAATTCTAGTATTTCTGCTTCACCATGGGCTAGTCCATGATAATCTGCTCCTCAAAGACTAAAAAGTATAAATTGAAAATATATTAAAATCATTTTTTTTAAATATGCACTGTTATTTCAAAAGTGCACTAAAATGCAGATAATCAATTTTTATTTAGTATCCAAATTTTTCATACACAAATGACTTCAATATAAAATTGTGGGCGCTTTTCATTCGTTCCGCTAATTAATAAAATCGGAAATTATATAGCAATGTTGGTTTCCAATATTCTTAGATTTTTTGCACTATAAACGAATCATTCACCACAGTAATGAATATTTCATGATGAGTCACCTCTCCTCCCCAAAATTAATACAAATCTGTACTTATATAACATGAATATACAAATATATATTAAACAGAATATTTGAAACGGTGTGTAGATGCAACGTATAAGATAGCAAAGAGGTTTGTTGCTACACAAATTATAACATTATATTCCAACTAATAATTTCTCATTCTACAGCAGTTTATTTTCCTTCAAGAAAGCGTTTACAAATAATGTTCGGTATCATAGAAAATAACAGCAATACATTTTAAATAATATAAATGACCACACTTTTCTTTTTAGTCATATGTATGTAAGAGAATGTTTCGAGTACCGAAAAAAACTATTATTATTGTTTTTCACTTACTTTCAATTTATTATATATATTAGTACAATCTACTATTAATTATTTTCTTATTACGTATTCGGACAGGATTTTAAGTGAATCCACTTTATACACTTATCGCATTATTTAATACTTAAGTGTTTTTTACTTTATCTATATTTAATCTAGTTTAGAACTAATGTAACTATAACATTATGTTTTGGCATATCTTGTAATTTCCTACTGATTTTCATTAGGATTAGGTTTTACATGGACTTAATTGTTTTTACTTATATAAAAGTAATTGTTTTTACTTATATACATGCAATTATTTTATTACTTTTATTATTATATCTATGTTATATTGTAATACTCATCAAATTACTTATACTATTATGAATTACACATATTATTTGATTTAGTGACTGGCAAATATATTTATACTTATTATTCTATAATTTGATAGATATTGCCCGGTATTTACAATTTAAGTTGGGAATTGTTTAGACCGATATCCCATTACCAACTTTGTGCCATGGATAATTTTGAATATAGTGATTACCCTACTAAAAATTATAATTGCAATAAATGTAAGAATAAAAAATGCAAAACCTGCCCATATGCTTCTCATACTCAAATTACAAACCATGAAAGTCTTCTGCCTTTCTGCAAAATTTTTAATTGCATCTACCGTTTATCTTGTAACATATGCAATCTATCATATATAGGACAAACTAGTAATCCCATTCATCTACGTATGAATGTACACAGAGATCATGTCAAAAAATATATTCTAAATAATAATTTTCTTCCTACTTCCAATAAAATTGAATATAAACACTTTGCCAAACATGGTTTTGAAAATATTACTATACATATTTTAGATATAAAAACAAAATCAGCAGATAGGATTTATTTTGAAAACTACTATATTAAATCACATTGTACTCTTTTTCCATATGGATTAAATCAAATGTATCTAAATGGTAATGTTGTAAAAAATAATTTTGTAGATAATAAATATTCTATTTTTAATCACCTTTTTTTGAAACCCCATTTAAATGATAGTGAATCAATCAAACTCAAAAGATTTAAACGAGGAAAGGGACATTCCAATCTTAATGATCATAAATCTGAGATTATAACTCTACATAATCAATTTAATAGAACTTTTCAATGGAAATTCATTAGATCCTGGGTTTTTGCAGTAAAGAAAAAACATTTAAATAAGGTTTATGCCATTTTTTTAAAATTAAATCTTGCTAATGAGCATTTTAATCATATTTTCTTTGATTTGCTTATTACAAGATCACAGTTTTTAAATTTAAAACTAAATCAGTTTCATTATAATAATACAACTACTAATTCTTATTGTGTTATCTCTTTCAAACATCCTATATATAATTCTATAAATTTTGGACATCTGTTTAACAAGTTTAAACATTTATTGCCTATTGGTGATTTATTTGTTTCAAAGACATTCAAATACAATAAGCCTATTGGTAGGTCTATATTTAATTATAATGAAGTTTCACAATCGCTCTCTATTGATCATTCTTCACAGTCAATTGTAGATAGTGAATGTATTTGTAAATTAAATAAATTTGCTAAATTTCTAAATCCTGACTTGGGGCACATAGTTACAGGAGATTTAGACCTTGTTAGTGACAATGTGTTAAGAACCATTATGTCATTTGGCACTAAATTTAGGATACCTTCTTGTAATAATTCTTTTAAAGTCTTAAAATCAATTAATCTTGATCTTGATAAATATATATATAAATTAGCTTGTAAATACGCTCTGCCATTAGAGGCATTTAATATGTGGAAATTTACTATATTAGAATCAATTAAAAATGCTATTAGAGATATTAAATTGTCTAGATCTTTATATAATATTGATAATATTAAACATTCCATTAATGATTTACAAAGATCCTTTGTTATCACCTATGTTGATAAAGCCTCTAATAATTATGCTATTATCTGTAAAAAATTTTATATTCAATTTCTGTTAGATTATTTAAAAAATAATAGTCTTTTTAAACCTGATTTACATTCCATCAATAGTATTAAATTGAAAATTATCAATATGTATAATGATTTAAATATTAAATATAAATATCTTAAATTTCCTTATATAGTGCTTATTCCAAAATTTCATAAAAATCCTATTAAATTTAGAACAGTTACTAGTGGCCATAATACTTACTCTACTACTGCGAGTAAATTATTACTAAATTCTTTAAATCTAATAAATAATAGTTTAAGCCAGACTAGCAATAACTACCATATTCTAAATAATAGTAAAGAATTAAAGAATAAATTAACATCTCTTAGAAAAATAATAGGATTTCAAACTTTTGATTTTAAAGATCTTTTTAATAATATTAAGATATCTGATCTATATGATGTAATTTTAGCTCTATATAATGCTTATATTACACCTCTTTCAAATCAAATTAAATTTAAAAATTTTCCTAAACTTCTTCACTTTGTTATTTTCAATAATTATATTTTTCAAGGAAATAAATTATACTTACAAGTCTCAGGAGTTCCACAGGGTGGCTGTAGTAGCAGTATGCTAGCTAATTTATACCTTTATCATTATGAAATGTCATTTACTTCAATAGATTATACTTTTTACAGATATGTTGATGATCTGATTTGCTTAGTACATACAGAAAATTATCTCATAGATATAGATTACTATCCAGACAATTTGGAATTAATACCTAATGAAGCTACTATTAATAAAAATGTTAATTTTTTGGATTTAAATCTTTTTATTGATCCTTCTAATAGAATTGTTACAAATTTATATGATAAAAAATACTTTTATAATTTTAATATTAATAAAATCTTACCTTTTAATTCCTGTAACTCGATTCAATTGTTTAGAAATATTATACTCAATCAGCTTTTTAGAATTTATAGATTATCTGATAAAAAATTTCATGCTATGTATATCAATAATCTCAAAATTACTAGTAATTTATATAAATATCCCACTTATTTAGTAAATAGTATTGTTAAAAAATTTAAAATAGCTGGATTTTCATAATTCTTTCCATAGTATCATATAATTCTATTCATAGTATCTTATATTAGCCAGTCATCTCCATTTTTTTTTTTTTTTTTTTTTTTTTCCCTTACCCATTCACTTCCCACTTAAGCATTACCTTTATTTGCCCCTCTTTTTAGTAGCTCTTATTGTATATTAATACTTTTTCTTTACATTTCGCTTCACAGTTTTTCAATTCTTATGAATGGCAACAGTAAATGGTTTTTTATTTTTTCTTTACGAATGGCAACACTGGTCTCTTCTATCAGTGTTCCCTCGATCCCTGTAATGAATCGTCTGTACACATGCTGTGCTTTTTCCAGGTATTCATTTTTTCTTTTTTATTCTATCTTTATGTATGTCGTCCAAGTAGAAATAGTTCATAGATTTAATCTATCTATTTCTTCAGAAACATACATTTTTGAGTTTGCTTCTACAAAAAACTTGGACATGATTAGATTTTTGTAGAGGTTAACAATTCATGATTTAGGCTTAGAGCCTCGTCCACGTGTAAGGCGTTTGTGCTTGATTTCGTTTGTTATACTTATTTAGATTCCATACCTTTGTATTATATTTTTCATTGACTTGTTGATTCGATATTAATTTTTTTATTTTTTCCATATGCTTGAGGATTAATTGATTTTTACATTTGTTTTGTACGACAGTTAGATAGTTGAATTTAGTTTAAGTTTTTCTTTTTTTGTTTCCATACCTTTTAATTTGGTTGATTTTCTGTAACTTGATAGCTAGTGTTTTGTATTTTTAATCCATTTGATTGATGATTTGCTGTATTATATTTTATTCTGTGGGTGTTTTTAAAAAGTTAGGTTTATCGTGTTACATCTTCTTACTTTTCGTTCATTGGATTTTCAAACTTCTATTATTATTATATATATATATATATATATATATATATATATATATATATATATATATATATATATATATATATATATATATATATATATATATATATATATATATATATATATATATACA
Organism: Amaurobius ferox; assembly: GCA_951213105.1. NCBI lineage: Eukaryota > Metazoa > Arthropoda > Arachnida > Araneae > Amaurobiidae > Amaurobius > Amaurobius ferox. The sequence goes on from OX578137.1 coordinate 83,162,805, forward strand.
GAAGAAAATACAGAAGAAAAATCATTGTAATTAAAAACAGGTTGATATAACTTAAAAACATCTAACGTAAACAATACTACTTGGCGCAATGCTGCCCTTGTACATAGTTTACAAATATAATATCTAAATAGAAATTGTAAAACACATGAGAGTAAAAAGTGAATGTAGACAATGAAAAAGTACCACCAATTATCCGGGAGTAGTTGTGACCCCCACTCTCCGGTTGAGCATGCTTTATGCCATGACAACTCTCCCGGAAGCCGATACTTTTACTATGGATGACCTTATTACCAACAACAATCACCATTGAAAGCAACAAAACCATTGGAAAGATGCACATAGAAAACATAATACAATTTCACTCAATGGACTATCCATTAACCAAACACCATACTACAATGCGTTTTCTATTTCTCTTTTTCTAGTAAGCAATACCATACTGCGCTTGAATCCATAAAGTATAAAAACCCTTACCATCACTACGTGTAACCATGTCTTTAACTTTTTGAATCCATGTAAGGCTTGATATTTCACCTTTAGCTTAAACAATCTCTCCATAACCATGTACCACTTATGTCTTCTCATTTACTTTATATCCCTGTTTCAACCGTTCAAATATTTTCGTGTTCCTGCGGTTACAGTTAAACCATTGAATTCCGCTATAATCTCGATCAAAAAACCTTTGGGGTAACCCTGTTTCATAGCCTCTTATAAAAAAATCCCTATTGCTTGTAACTCGATATGTATCTATTTAAACGTTTGCTTCTTATCAAATGATTAATTATGATATTTCTGAATACATTTTTATGTAAATAAGTAAATACGTATACATATCATAGAAATGATAGAATATTAGTATTATATCATATAAATGATAGAATACAGTAGCACAAACAATAAATACAAATTTTACAAAGTATCATTCAGATATTAAAGGTATAAGAAAATATATGTAGGTCATATTTAGTATATTAATACAACTTTGAAAATGTCCATGGCATTGTGAATGCAGGAGTATAAGTTAGTGAGACAAATTCCGTCATTAAAATATGAAAATAAAATTCTATATGCGGTGAAGAAACATTGAATTAGTTTACTTCTTTTAAATAAAATCTGTGTATTAAATTATTAATCTTACTGAATAATGACTCTCTCTGAATAGCACTGTTTGGAATCATGACTTTCTCTCTTCAACCCATGAGTAATCAGTTTTATATTTGTTGACTTCCCTCTTTGTACCCACATCATTTGGTCTGGGATTCTTATACCCCCTCCATGCTCTTATTGGATGCTCCTCAGTGCAATGATTATTTCATTGGATGCCGCTCAGTGCAATGCTTATTTCATTGGATGTTCCTCTGTGGGATGCTGCATCGTTCGATGCCTGATTGTTTGCTTCAGTTTTCAATGAAGCTTGGTTTAAGTTTTGGACCCAGGATACTTTGTCCCAACCACACCTGCAATTTGTGTGGCGTGTATTTATTGGGGTCATGACTTCAGGGTCAAATTTACCAGAAAACTATGACTAATAGTCTGCGCTTTGTTCGGTCGTAAACATCAAAACTGCTTCAGGTGCTCCCCTGGTCTCACACTCTAATAAAAATGCTTCGAAAAATAAAAATAATAATTTAAAATCGTAATCACAAAGAATAATTTTCAGAATTGTTTTATTTCACTTTTTAATGGCTTAAACACAATAGAACATTTAAACGTAATAGAACATTCCAATCCTGTTAAAAACGGCTATAAAATGTATAAGTATTAAAATCCAATAGCAATAATAACAAATATAACATTTACAAAATATCACTGAAATATAACATTACATTAAGAACAAGAAAGATCAATCATGCATAAGCATTGATTATGAAACACTTTCCAACTGAAATGTAATTTCATTTAAAAATTTCTAAAATGTGATTCATTCAGTGGTAATATCTTTTACATTATCACAGTACTACAGTAATTTATTATACTTAAATATTTAAAACTGTATCGAAATATAAATCATCTGATTCTTTATGCAAAATCAATGACTATTTCATCCATATAACTTGTATTCCAGACTCCAGAGCTAAATAATTTTGTGTGAAAAAAATTCAGCAATTCTTATGTAATTCATCTTACAATCGCTTGAGATATTTGCATTCTGCATATGTTAAAATTAGGCTTCCTTGAAGAAATAATAAAAGTTTAGGGATCATTTAAAATCACAACTATTGTAATTGCATAGGCACGGAATTTAGATACACAGATAATACACAGATAATATATATGTGTATGTGTATGTACTCAAAGTATTGGAATCATGCCGAAGATCGGAACTCGAATTTTCAAAGGATCTACACGTTTTGGGACTTCTAGAACACGAAAAAACTACTTTTAGGAAGACGTCTGTGTGTGTAAGGGTGTATCTGTGTATGTTTCTGTGTGTCTGTGTGGATATTACATCCACTCTAATTGAAAAACTAATGGACCGAATTTCATACAATTTGGTAGGTATGTTTTTTGTGGGAAATCCTGATGTTCATTAGATTATAGTACGATTCGTAATAAAAGAATCTGCCTTCTTTGCGAAATGGCCGCAGAAATTGCCTTTATCCACTCTAGCTAAAAACTAATGAACCAAATTTAACAAAATTTGGTGTATAATATTTCAATAACCGACAAGTGATTTATATACCAAATTTAACAAAATTTTGTATATAAGTCATTTGTAGGTTATTCTAGTACGATTCGGGAAAAAGGAATGGGCTATTTTTGCGAAATGGCCAGCAAAAATCGTTATATATAAAAATAAAAGACTACGTGTGCTCAATTATATCAATTAAATTCCTATTTTATATGTGATTTTTGACAACAAAAAGAATAAGACTAACCCCATTACTCTAGGACTAGCCGTTCTTGAGATATTCTAGTTTTTTCGCGTTTTCGCTACGCCACCTTTGACAATAAGTCCAGCTATCAAATGAGAACCAAATTTAAGTTTAACGTGTAAATTCAATGTCATTTAAAATACTTATGTTGTGCAGATAAACTCAAATTATCATTGAATAAATAAAGAGAACGAATATGAGTCTGCAGAGAAAGACATGTGCTGTCCACATCAGAATTTTTAACAATATTACAACAATGATTTATAGAAGTGAACGGGGATTATTTTCAGGCCATTTCGAAAAAAATGTATGATCTATATTTAAAGATCCATCAAATTTTTGTCGAATAAAATGTTCAACAAATTTAAGCTGTGTACCAAATTTTAACTCTCTAGGACGTAGGGAAGTGCATTTAAAATGCCATCAAATAAATTTATCATGAAGAGTTATATAAAATTTAAAAAAAAAGAAAAATTGTTATCTACCAAATTTACTTTAAAATATGAAGCCACTTCCATATGCAAAACATTTAAACAAATGGAGAGATATTTATTATATAATATCTCTTTCTTTTCTTTCTGGAAGATATCCCAAAGTCAGAATTTAATTGAATTTGTTTTTTCCCTATATTAAATATTTTTTTAATTAAAAAACTACTTAACATATTTTACTGAATTTTTTTTTATATATTCTATGGGATAATGTGAATATTTCCTAAAAATTTCGAAGCAATTCGTGAATTTTAAATTTACTTAAAAAATGTTTGAAAAATTAGGTCCCATAGGGTTCAATGTATTTCATTTTTTCAACCCGGGTTCAATAAAAAACTAATTGGGTGATATTATTTATTTATATTCCCATAGGTCCTACAGACCGACTGAACAACATACTAAAATTTCATTTTGATAAACTCATTTTTACGGCAGTTATCGTGCTAACGGACAGACAGACAGACAGACATACAGACAGACAGACAGACAGACAGACAGAATGAACAAAGTCATAAACACTTTTCAACTTTGTTGTAAAGTGATAAAAAAAGTTTTACACTTACTATATTAACATAACGTTCAAAATATAATGCAAACGCCATTATACATATATATATATATATGTATATATATATATATATATATATGTATATATATATATATATATGTATATATATATATATATATATATATGTATATATATATATATATATATATATATATATATATATATATATATATATATATATATATATATGTATATATATATATATGTATATATATATATATATATATATATATATATATATATATATATATATATATATATATATATATATATATATATATATATGTATATATATATATATAAATTTTCAGATACTTATTATTATATAATTTGATAGATATTGCCCGGTATTTTCAATTTATGTTGGGAATTGCTTAAACCGATATCCCATTACCAACTTTGTGCCATGGATAATTTTGAATAAAGTGATTACCCTCCTAAAAATAATAATTTCAATAAATGTAAAAATTAAAATTGCAATCCTGCCTATTTGCTTCTGATACTCAAATTACAAACCATGAAAGTCTTCTGCCTCTCTGCAAAAATTTCAATTGCATCTACCGTTTATCTTGTAACATATGCAATCTATCATATATAGGACAAACTAGTAATCCCATTCATCAACGTATGAATCTACACAGAGTTCTTGTCAAAAAATATATTCTAAATAATAATTTTCTTCCTACTTCCAATAAAATTGAATATAAACACTTTGCCAAACACGGTTTTGAAAATATTACTATACATATTTTAGATATAAAAAAAAAAATCAGCAGATAGGATTTATTTTGAAAACTACTAAATCACAGTGTACTCTTTTTCCATATGGATGAAATCAAATGTATCTAAATGGTAACGTTGTAAAAAATAATTTTGTAGATAATAAATATTCTATTTTTAATCACCTTTTTTTGAAACCCCATTTAAATGATAGTGAATCAATCAAACTCAAAAGATTTAAACGAGGAAGGGGACATTCCTTACTAAATGATCATAAATCTGAGATTATAACTCTACATAATCAATTTAATAGAACTTTTCAATGTAAATTCATAAGATCCTGGGTTTTTGCGGTAAAGAAAAAACATTTAAATAAGGTTTATGCCATTTTTTTAAAATTAAATCTTGCTAATGAACATTTTAATCATATTTTCTTTGATTTGCTTATTACAAGATCACAGTTTTTAAATTTAAAACTAAATCAATTTCATTATAATAATACAACTACTAATTCTTATTGTGTTATCTCTTTCAAACATCCTATTTATAATTCTCTAAATTTTGGACATCTGTTTAACAAGTTTAAACATTTATTGCCTATTGGAGATTTATGTGTTTCAAAGACTTTCAAATACTACAAGCCTATTGGTAGGTCTATATTTAATTATAATGAAGTTTCACAATCGCTCTCTATTGATCATTATTCTCAATCAATTGTAGATAGTGAATGTATTTGTAAATTAAACAAATTTGCTAAATTTCTAAATCCAGACTTGGGGCATATAGTTATAGGAGAGTTAGACATTGTTAGTGACAATGTGTTAAGAACCATTATGTCATTTGGCACTAAATTTAGGATACCTTCTTGTAATAATTATTTTAATGTTTTAAAATCAATTAATCTAGATCTTGATAAATATATATATAAATTAGCTTGTAAATACGCTCTGCCATTAGAAGCATTTAATATGTGGAAATTTACTATATTAGAATCAATTAAAAGTGCTATTAGAGATATTAAATTGTCTAGATCATTATATAATATTGATAATATTAAACATTCCATTAATGATTTACAAAGATCCTTCGTTATCACCTATGTTGATAAAGCCTCTAATAATTATGCTATTATCTGTAAAAAAATTTATATTCACTTTCTGTTAGATTATTTAAAAAATAATAGTCTTTTTAAACCTGATTTACATCCCTTTAATAGTAATAAATAGAAAATTATCAATATGTATAGTGATTTAAATATTAAATATAAATATCTGAAATTTTCTTATATAGTGCTGTTTCCAAAATTTCATAAAAATCCTATTAAATTTAGAACAGTTATCCCTGTGGCCATAATACTTACTCTACAACTGCGAGTAAATTATTACTAAATTCTTTAAATCTACTAAATAATAGTTTAAGCCAGACTAGCAATAATTACCATATTCTAAATAATAGTAAAGAATTAAAGAATAAATTAACATCTCTTAGAAAAATAATAGGATTTCAAACTTCTGATTTTAAAGATCTTTTTAATAATATTAAAATATCTGATCTATATGATGTAATTTTAGCTCTATATAATGCTTATATTACACCTCATTCACATCAAATTAAACTTTGGATTCAAAAATTTTTTTTTTCTAATTGTCGTCCAAGTAGAAATAGTTTTTAGATATAATCTATCTTTTCTTCAGAAACATACATTTTTGTGTTTGCTTCTACAAAAAACTTGGACATGATTAGATTTTTTTAGAGGTTAACAATTCATGATTTAGGCTTAGAGCCTCGCCCACGTGTATAGCGTTTGTGCTTGATTTCGTTTGTTATATTTTTTCGATTCCATACCTTTGTATTATGATATTTTTCATTGACTTGTTGATTCGATAATTATTTTATTTATTTCTTTTTTTTTGCATTTTCTTGAGGATTAGTTGATTTTTACTTTTGGTTTGTAAGCCAGTTAGATAGTTGAATTTAGTTTAAGTTTTTCTTTTATCTTTTTTCGTTTCCATACCTTTGAATTTTGTTGATTTTCTGTAACTTGATAGCTAGTGTTTTGTATTTTTTATCCATTTGACTGATGTTTTGATGTATTATATTTTATTCTGTGGGTGTTTTAAAGAAGTTAGGTTTATCGTGTTACATCTTCTTACTTCTTGTTCATTGGATATTCAAACTACTATTATTATTGAAATCATTTTATTTATGAGCTGCATTTGCGCAATAAAATAAATGTATTTTGCATTTTCAATACATTTACTTAATAACTTTAAATTATTTATTTAATCATATTTGCATAGTATCCTTCATATTTTGTAAGCTATAGTATCTAACAAATTTTTTTGCAACCTATTCAAATTTATGCTGCATTTGCGCTAAATTTAGTAATAGAATTAGTTATATCTATATTTGATTTTTCTATTTTTGAATTTACTTTCGTCCAATGTTATTATAGGAATCTTGTTGAACGTATTCCCCAAATTTTTTATCGGTTTTTTACTGCCTATGTTATTGCATTTATTATATTTTTAGTATATTATTTGTATTGTAATTTGTCCAATTCCATACTGCTTATATTTTAGTTAATTTCTTTTATATCATTAGCATTATGCTTTTATTCTTATTATATATTTTTATATTCTATTTGCAACTACTTTTGGTTTTAATCTAATGCTGCCATCTATAGTTTATTATTCTTACTTTTAATATTGTTATCGTTTTTTTGGAGGGTTGGTAATCTTGTATTGACGTTTATTGCTTTATTTTGGCTCATTCAACTGTACTTTTTAGTACAATCTTCTATTAATTATTTTCTTAATACGCATTCGGACAGGGTTTTAAGTAAATCCACTTTTTACACTTATCCCCTTATTTAATACTTAGTGTTTTTTTTTCTTTATCTATATTTAATCTAGTTTAGAACTAATGTACCTATAACATTATGTTTTCGCATATCTTGTAATTTCCTCCAGATTTTCATTAGGATTAGGTTTTACATGGACTTAGTTGTTTTTACTTATATACAAGCAATTATTTTATTACTTTAATTATTATATCTATGTTATATTGTTATACTCATAAAATTACTTATACTATTATGAATTACACATATTATTTGATTTAGTGACTGGCAAATATATTTATACTTATTATTATATAATTTTATATTCAATTATTTCCAGTATTTTCAATTTATGTTGGAAATTGTTTAGACCGATATTCCATTACCAACTTTGTGCCATGAATAATTTTGAATATAGTGATTACCCTCCTAAAAATTATAATTTCAATAAATGTAAGAATAAAAATTGCAAAACCTGCCCATTTGCTTCTAATACTCAAATTACAAACCATGAAAGTCTTCTGTCTCTCTGCAAAATTTTCGATTGCATCTACCGTTTATCTTGTAACATATGCAATCTATCATATATAGGACAAACTAGTAATCCCATTCATCTACGTATGGATGTACACAGAGATCATGTCAAAAAATATATTCTAAATAATAATTTTCTTCCTACTTCCAATAAAATTAAATATAAACACTTTGCCAAACACGGTTTTGAAAATATTACTATACATATTTTAGATATAAAAACACAATCAGCAGATAGGATTTATTTTGAAAACTACTATATTAAATCACAGTGTACTCTTTTTTCATATGGATTAAATCAAATGTATCTAAATGGTAATGTAGTAAAAAATAATTTTGTAGATCATAAATATTGTATTTTTAATCACTTTTTTTTAAACCCCATTTAAATGATAGTGAATCAATCAAACTCAAAAGATTTAAACGAGGAAGGGGACATTCCTTACTAAATGATCATAAATCTGAGATTATAACTCTACATAATCAATTTAATAGAACTTTTCAATGTAAATTCATAAGATCCTGGGTTTTTGCGGTAAAGAAAAAACATTTAAATAAGGTTTATGCCATTTTTTTAAAATTAAATCTTGCTAATGAACATTTTAATCATATTTTCTTTGATTTGCTTATTACAAGATCACAGTTTTTAAATTTAAAACTAAATCAATTTCATTATAATAATACAACTACTAATTCTTATTGTGTTATCTCTTTCAAACATCCTATTTATAATTCTCTAAATTTTGGACATCTGTTTAACAAGTTTAAACATTTATTGCCTATTGGAGATTTATGTGTTTCAAAGACTTTCAAATACTACAAGCCTATTGGTAGGTCTATATTTAATTATAATGAAGTTTCACAATCGCTCTCTATTGATCATTATTCTCAATCAATTGTAGATAGTGAATGTATTTGTAAATTAAACAAATTTGCTAAATTTCTAAATCCAGACTTGGGGCATATTGTTATAGGAGAGTTAGACATTGTTAGTGACAATGTGTTAAGAACCATTATGTCATTTGGCACTAAATTTAGGATACCTTCTTGTAATAATTATTTTAAAGTTTTAAAATCAATTAATCTAGATCTTGATAAATATATATATAAATTAGCTTGTAAATACGCTCTGCCATTAGAAGCATTTAATATGTGGAAATTTACTATATTAGAATCAATTAAAAGTGCTATTAGAGATATTAAATTGTCTAGTTCATTATATAATATTGATAATATTAAACATTCCATTAATGATTTACAAAGATCCTTCGTTATCACCTATGTTGATAAAGCCTCTAATAATTATGCTATTATCTGTAAAAAAATTTATATTCACTTTCTGTTAGATTATTTAAAAAATAATAGTCTTTTTAAACCTGATTTACATCCCTTTAATAGTAATAAATAGAAAATTATCAATATGTATAGTGATTTAAATATTAAATATAAATATCTGAAATTTTCTTATATAGTGCTGTTTCCAAAATTTCATAAAAATCCTATTAAATTTAGAACAGTTATCCCTGTGGCCATAATACTTACTCTACAACTGCGAGTAAATTATTACTAAATTCTTTAAATCTACTAAATAATAGTTTAAGCCAGACTAGCAATAATTACCATATTCTAAATAATAGTAAAGAATTAAAGAATAAATTAACATCTCTTAGAAAAATAATAGGATTTCAAACTTCTGATTTTAAAGATCTTTTTAATAATATTAAAATATCTGATCTATATGATGTAATTTTAGCTCTATATAATGCTTATATTACACCTCATTCACATCAAATTAAACTTTGGATTCAAAAATTTTTTTTTTCTAATTGTCGTCCAAGTAGAAATAGTTTTTAGATATAATCTATCTTTTCTTCAGAAACATACATTTTTGTGTTTGCTTCTACAAAAAACTTGGACATGATTAGATTTTTTTAGAGGTTAACAATTCATGATTTAGGCTTAGAGCCTCGCCCACGTGTATAGCGTTTGTGCTTGATTTCGTTTGTTATATTTTTTCGATTCCATACCTTTGTATTATGATATTTTTCATTGACTTGTTGATTCGATAATTATTTTATTTATTTCTTTTTTTTTGCATTTTCTTGAGGATTAGTTGATTTTTACTTTTGGTTTGTAAGCCAGTTAGATAGTTGAATTTAGTTTAAGTTTTTCTTTTATCTTTTTTCGTTTCCATACCTTTGAATTTTGTTGATTTTCTGTAACTTGATAGCTAGTGTTTTGTATTTTTTATCCATTTGACTGATGTTTTGATGTATTATATTTTATTCTGTGGGTGTTTTAAAGAAGTTAGGTTTATCGTGTTACATCTTCTTACTTCTTGTTCATTGGATATTCAAACTACTATTATTATTGAAATCATTTTATTTATGAGCTGCATTTGCGCAATAAAATAAATGTATTTTGCATTTTCAATACATTTACTTAATAACTTTAAATTATTTATTTAATCATATTTGCATAGTATCCTTCATATTTTGTAAGCTATAGTATCTAACAAATTTTTTTGCAACCTATTCAAATTTATGCTGCATTTGCGCTAAATTTAGTAATAGAATTAGTTATATCTATATTTGATTTTTCTATTTTTGAATTTACTTTCGTCCAATGTTATTATAGGAATCTTGTTGAACGTATTCCCCAAATTTTTTATCGGTTTTTTACTGCCTATGTTATTGCATTTATTATATTTTTAGTATATTATTTGTATTGTAATTTGTCCAATTCCATACTGCTTATATTTTAGTTAATTTCTTTTATATCATTAGCATTATGCTTTTATTCTTATTATATATTTTTATATTCTATTTGCAACTACTTTTGGTTTTAATCTAATGCTGCCATCTATAGTTTATTATTCTTACTTTTAATATTGTTATCGTTTTTTTGGAGGGTTGGTAATCTTGTATTGACGTTTATTGCTTTATTTTGGCTCATTCAACTGTACTTTTTAGTACAATCTTCTATTAATTATTTTCTTAATACGCATTCGGACAGGGTTTTAAGTAAATCCACTTTTTACACTTATCCCCTTATTTAATACTTAGTGTTTTTTTTTTCTTTATCTATATTTAATCTAGTTTAGAACTAATGTACCTATAACATTATGTTTTCGCATATCTTGTAATTTCCTCCAGATTTTCATTAGGATTAGGTTTTACATGGACTTAGTTGTTTTTACTTATATACAAGCAATTATTTTATTACTTTAATTATTATATCTATGTTATATTGTTATACTCATAAAATTACTTATACTATTATGAATTACACATATTATTTGATTTAGTGACTGGCAAATATATTTATACTTATTATTATATAATTTTATATTCAATTATTTCCAGTATTTTCAATTTATGTTGGAAATTGTTTAGACCGATATCCCATTACCAACTTTGTGCCATGAATAATTTTGAATATAGTGATTACCCTCCTAAAAATTATAATTTCAATAAATGTAAGAATAAAAATTGCAAAACCTGCCCATTTGCTTCTAATACTCAAATTACAAACCATGAAAGTCTTCTGCCTCTCTGCAAAATTTTCGATTGCATCTACCGTTTATCTTGTAACATATGCAATCTATCATATATAGGACAAACTAGTAATCCCATTCATCTACGTATGGATGTACACAGAGATCATGTCAAAAAATATATTCTAAATAATAATTTTCTTCCTACTTCCAATAAAATTAAATATAAACACTTTGCCAAACACGGTTTTGAAAATATTATTATACATATTTTAGATATAAAAACACAATCAGCAGATAGGATTTATTTTGAAAACTACTATATTAAATCACAGTGTACTCTTTTTTCATATGGATTAAATCAAATGTATCTAAATGGTAATGTAGTAAAAAATAATTTTGTAGATCATAAATATTGTATTTTTAATCACTTTTTTTTAAACCCCATTTAAATGATAGTGAATCAATCAAACTCAAAAGATTTAAACGAGGAAGGGGACATTCCTTACTAAATGATCATAAATCTGAGATTATAACTCTACATAATCAATTTAATAGAACTTTTCAATGTAAATTCATAAGATCCTGGGTTTTTGAGGTAAAGAAAAAACATTTAAATAAGGTTTATGCCATTTTTTTAAAATTAAATCTTGCTAATGAACATTTTAATCATATTTTCTTTGATTTGCTTATTACAAGATCACAGTTTTTAAATTTAAAACTAAATCAATTTCATTATAATAATACAACTACTAATTCTTATTGTGTTATCTCTTTCAAACATCCTATTTATAATTCTCTAAATTTTGGACATCTGTTTAACAAGTTTAAACATTTATTGCCTATTGGAGATTTATGTGTTTCAAAGACTTTCAAATACTACAAGCCTATTGGTAGGTCTATATTTAATTATAATGAAGTTTCACAATCGCTCTCTATTGTTCATTATTCTCAGTCAATTGTAGATAGTGAATGTATTTGTAAATTAAACGAATTTGCTAAATTTCTAAATCCAGACTTGGGGCATATAGTTACAGGAGAGTTAGACATTGTTAGTGACAATGTGTTAAGAACCATTATGTCATTTGGCACTAAATTTAGGATACCTTCTTGTAATAATTATTTTATAGTTTCAAAATCAATTAATCTAGATCTTGATAAATATATATATAAATTAGATTGTAAATACGCTCTGCCATTAGAAGCATATAATATGTGGAAATTTACTATATTAGAATCAATTAAAAATGCTATTAGAGATATTATATTTTCTAGATCTTTATATAATATCGATAATATTAAACATTCCATTAATGATTTACAAAGATCATTTGTTATCACCCATGTTGATAAAGTCTCTAATAATTTTGCTATTATCTGTAAAAAATTTTATATTCAAGTTCTGTTAGATTATTTAAAAAATAATAGTCTTTTTACACCTGATTTACATTCCTTCAATAGTATTAAATTGAAAATTATCAATGTGTATAGTGATTTAAATATTAAATATAAATATCTTAAATTTCCTTATATAGTGCTTATTCCAAAATTTCATAAAAATCCCATTAAATTTAGAACAGTTACTAGTGGCCATAATACTTACTCTACTACTGCGAGTAAATTATTACTAAATTCCTTAAATCTAATAAATAATAGTTTAAGCCAGACTAGCAATAATTACCATATTCTAAATAATAGTAAAGAATTAAAGAATAAATTAACATCTCTTAGAAAAATAATAGGATTTCAAACTTTTGATTTTAAAGATCTTTTTAATAATATTAAGATATCTGATCTATATGATGTAATTTTAGCTCTATATAATGCTTATATTACACCTCTTTCAAATCAAATTAAATTTATAAATTTTCCTAAACTTCTTCACTTTGTTATTTTCAATAATTATATTTTTCAAGGAAATAAATTATACTTACAACCCTCAGGAGTTCCACAGGGTGGCTGCAGTAGCAGTATGCTAGCTAATTTATACCTTTATCATTATGAAAAGTCATTTACTTCAATAGATTATACTTTTTACAGATATGTTGATTATCGGATTTGCTTAGTACATACAGAAAATTATCTCATAGATATAGATTACTATCCAGACAATATGGAATTAATTCCTAATAAAGCTACTATTAGTAAAAATGTTAATTTTTTGGATTTAAATCTTTTTATTGATCCTTCTAACAGAATTGTTACAAATTTATATGATAAAAAATACTTTTATAATTTTAATATTAATAAAATCTTACCATTTAATTCCTGTAACTCGATTCAATTGTTTAGAAATATTATACTCAATCAGCTTTTTAGAATTTATAGATTATATGATAAAAAATGTCATGCTATGCATATCAATAATCTCAAAATTACTAGCAATTTATATAAATATCCCTTTTAATTAATAAATAGTATTGTTAAAAAATTTAAAATAGCTGGATTTTTATAATTCTTTTCATAGTATCGTATAATTCCCTTCATAGTATCTTATATTAGCCAGACATCCCCATTCTCTTGCATTTTTAATTTGTTTTCCCTCCTTTTAGTAGCTCTTTTTGTATATTAATACTTTTTCTTAACATTTCGCTTAACTGTTTTTCAATTCTTATGAATGGCAACAGTAAATGGTTTTTAATTTTTTCTTTACGAATGACAACACTGGTCTCTTCTATCAGTGTTCCCGGTTTCGACTCGATTGTACATACGCTGTGCTTTTTCCGGGTATTCATTTTTTCTTTTTTATTCCTTCTTTATGTATGTCGTCCAAGTAGAAATAGTTTATAGATATAATCTATCTATTTCTTCAGAAACATACATTTTTGTGTTTGCTTTTACAAAAAACTTGGAGATGATTAGATTTTTGTAGAGGTTAACAATTCATGATTTAGGCTTAGAGCCTCGTCCACGTGTATAGCGTTTGTGCTTGATTTCGTTTGTTATACATTTTTCGATTCCATACCTTTGTATTATGATATTTTTCATTGACTTGTTGATTCGATAATTATTTTATTTATTTATTTTTTTGCATTTGCTTGAGGATTAGTTGATTTTTACTTTTGTTTTGTAAGCCAGTTAGATAGTTGAATTTAGTTTAAGTTTTTCATTTTTCGTTTCCATACCTTTGAATTTTGTTGATTTTATGTAACTTGATAGCTAGTGTTTTGTATTTTTTATCCATTTGATTGATGTTTTGCTATATCATATTTCAATCTGTGGGTGTTTTAAAGAAGTTAGGTTTATCGTGTTACATCTTCTTACTTTTTGTTCATTGGATTTTCAAACTACTATTATTATAATATATATATATATATATATATATATATATATATATATATATATATATATATATATATATATATATATATATATATATATATATATATATATATATATATATATATATATATATATATATATACATATAAAAATAAGTATATCACGAACGGAACTCCTATTTAAGTAAAGGAGAAAACAGAAACCTTACAGAGGATGTGGCGCTTAGCAGCTCTGCATCCAGAGTGGAATACAAGGATATAAACAAGAAGAAAAAATAAGCGAGAACAGGAGTGACCATATGATTTGCATAGAATGGCTGGGGTGGATTGCGACACCCCTTTCCCGCTTAAAGCAGCTTTTACGACCCGGGCAACGCTCACGGCACCAATGTAACTCAATGGTCAATCTCCCACATGTGCAAAGACAGAAGCACCCAAACGGACAAAAGAGCAAAGATGGAACCAAGCATGGAAGAGATACACCTTACTATCCAGCATGAAAACACAACATTTTATAAGGGAAAGTCGCACATGCGCGAAAAGACTTCAAGATGATAGGATCGCAGATATGAAAATATATATGATTAAGAATTCTCATTTAGAATCAAACAATGTACAATTTCTTTCTTTGAAAAAGGAATAGTAATAATGTTGTAAAAAATATCTAGGGTAATTTCTTTTTAATGCATCATTTATTATTTTATTACATTCATGAATGCAGTCTTTTTTAAAAGTACTGTAGTTTCTGTTTCTTCTGAAGTACCCGATAATAATATTTCTGAATATATTTTTAGTGAGGTTTGAATTCCAATCAATAATATTATTAATTTTGATATTGTATGAATTTCTCTTGTCGTGTATGGTTGTATAAATTCCATACTGTTGGTGCTTTCTTATTGACAAATCCAGGAAGTCTGTCGATCCATCCTCATTGATCGGGTTTTCAATTAAGTCCAATTCCCTTGGGTAGAATGCAAAATCTATGTCAGGGGTGTTTGCATAACCCCCTAATATCACGTCGTCAACATAACGGAAATAAGGTATTTCCGATAATAGATGGGTTCCTCTTTCATATTTGGATAGATAAATATCCGCCAATATTGATGAGCATGCACCACCCATGGGTATGCCTTTGACCTGTTTGTAGAAATGCATACCGTCATATAGTATGTTTTCATTTAAAACCAACTCAATCAAATCCAAATATCTTCTGAGAGTTATATATGGTTTTAAATTATACTCTTCATGTAATTCTTTCAAGATCATTTGTAGGTTTGTTAAATCGATGTTATTAAACAGATCCCTGAAATCGTAGCTTCTGAAGTTTAAATCTTTATGGCAAAATTTCAGTCGGTCTATCAATTCTTGTCCGTTTTTTAACATTATGGAGTTTTGCTTCTTAATATCAGTCATAACATATTGGAGTAATTTCAGAAGTTTTTTATTTGCATGTTCCAGGTATGATCCGCATCCCACTGTTACAGTACGGAACTTGACTGGCTTTTTGTGTAACTTGGGAATGAGGATCAAGTATGGAAATTTTACTGATTTAATATCCATACCAATTCTTTTATACAGTGCTTTTATTCTATTAGTGATGATTGATTCGTTGCTAGGAATTAATGTATACATGGCACAATCCTTATAGCATTGTGTTAAAGTATCGACATAGAATTTTTTACACGTGAATGCAAAATTTGCGATTTTGTCGGTGTATGTCAATACGAATTCTTCATTAAAATGTTTGATTGAAAACGCTAATCACTAATAGAATAAAAGCACTGTATAAAAGAATTGGTATGGATATTAAATCAGTAAAATTTCCATACTTGATCCTCATTCCCAAGTTACACAAAAAGCCAGTCAAGTTCCGTACTGTAACAGTGGGATGCGGATCATACCTGGAACATGCAAATAAAAAACTTCTGAAATTACTCCAATATGTTATGACTGATATTAAGAAGCAAAACTCCATAATGTTAAAAAACGGACAAGAATTGATAGACCGACTGAAATTTTGCCATAAAGATTTAAACTTCAGAAGCTACGATTTCAGGGATCTGTTTAATAACATCGATTTAACAAACCTACAAATGATCTTGAAAGAATTACATGAAGAGTATAATTTAAAACCATATATAACTCTCAGAAGATATTTGGATTTGATTGAGTTGGTTTTAAATGAAAACATACTATATGACGGTATGCATTTCTACAAACAGGTCAAAGGCATACCCATGGGTGGTGCATGCTCATCAATATTGGCGGATATTTATCTATCCAAATATGAAAGAGGAACCCATCTATTATCGGAAATACCTTATTTCCGTTATGTTGACGACGTGATATTAGGGGGTTATGCAAACACCCCTGACATAGATTTTGCATTCTACCCAAGGGAATTGGACTTAATTGAAAACCCGATCAATGAGGATGGATCGACAGACTTCCTGGATTTGTCAATAAGAAAGCACCAACAGTATGGAATTTATACAACCATACACGACAAGAGAAATTCATACAATATCAAAATTAATAATATTATTGATTGGAATTCAAACCTCACTAAAAATATATTCAGAAATATTATTATCGGGTACTTCAGAAGAAACAGAAACTACAGTACTTTTAAAAAAGACTGCATTCATGAATGTAATAAAATAATAAATGATGCATTAAAAAGAAATTACCCTAGATATTTTTTACAACATTATTACTATTCCTTTTTCAAAGAAAGAAATTGTACATTGTTTGATTCTAAATGAGAATTCTTAATCATATATATTTTCATATCTGCGATCCTATCATCTTGAAGTCTTTTCGCGCATGTGCGACTTTCCCTTATAAAATGTTGTGTTTTCATGCTGGATAGTAAGGTGTATCTCTTCCATGCTTGGTTCCATCTTTGCTCTTTTGTCCGTTCGGGTGCTTCTGTCTTTGCACATGTGGGAGATTGACCATTGAGTTACATTGGTGCCGTGAGCGTTGCCCGGGTCGTAAAAGCTGCTTTAAGCGGGAAAGGGGTGTCGCAATCCACCCCAGCCATTCTATGCAAATCATATGGTCACTCCTGTTCTCGCTTATTTTTTCTTCTTGTTTATATCCCTATATATATATATATATATATACTTGCATTTCAGATAATTTGCAAACATCGGCCAGCTGCGGTCTCAAAATTTGCACAATTATACTGTCGAAGCTTCATGATCGAAAGATTTTCAGTATTGGGTAGTGATATTTTAGTAAATTACATTATCTGCAAACATAGCTATTTCGTGGTTAAAAAAAAATTTAAAATGCATTAATGGTGGTTTTGGCAATCGTCTGAGGTATTGGCTACAATTTCCCATAATGCCTTTAATGAAAATATTATTAAATTGTATTTTTTCCTAAAGAGTTAATATTTGCCCACATAATGATTATATATATTAATTGGTATTATTATATATTATTTGGTAGTTAGTATTACGACATACATAAATTTTCAGCTTTCTAATGATATTTTGTAAACATCTGAGTGATACTTATTGTATATTTTACTACTTTTTGAATCACTAAAGTATTTAAATATCTGGATTGGATATGGATTATACTGGAATGGATAATTCTAAAAGTTTTCTCAACAGTGGCATTTCACAGTAAAATTGTACAGGATATTTAGAATTTTAATATCTTTGAAAATTACAAAATCTATTGTTACTTTAAAAATATGGCTAATATTTTTAGATAAGATAATTTTCTACTGGATAGAACAATATAATTAGGTAGAACAAGATAATTGCTAAACATATTTTTTGCTAGTTTGATTCTTAATAATTATCGTCTGCAAAAAACATTGGGACAAACAAACGACTATCACGGCTACCATTTTCCTTTACAGTAGTTTCCCTATTACCGAGTTCCGATTAACTGAGGTTAGATGTAATCTGAACTAGCTCTTTTCTTCATAGAATCATCAATTTTCCTGATGAAGTTGAGACGTCAACTCTTGTGAAGTCGTGAATTTCATTTTTCGGCATATCCAAGAAAGAAGAGGTAGATGGAGATATATATATATATTCTGTTCTTAGAGTTAGTAAAATTCCCCCTGTTTCAGAACCTATTATGGCAGAAGGTATTCGAAATTGGATGTATGAGATCGAGAAGCAGGGGACATGGATGAGTCGATGGTATAACTGAGTATAGTGAGTGAGGAAAACCAAAAAAGTGAAGATATTATGATGAGTGTCCAGAAAAAGACTCCAAATTTTCAGATATTGCAGACTTAAATGCGATTAAGATCACACTGTGATACATCGAACAGCAGGTTGAGAGTACTAGAAACATCGGCCCACTATATACTAAGCTAATAAAATATAAATACATATGTATTTATTGTATAAATTCTTTGGCTTATAGTGTATGTTTTCTTAATGGTAGGAATAGGGGATATCATAGAGGGACATTGTCAGAAATGCCGGGACTAAATTATACAATGCAGTATACGAATATTTCTCCATGTTATCCGAGGTTGACCATATATGAGCTATTATTGGCTCATATTAGCTCATATAAACATATACTGTAGATGAAAGGGTAACTGTGTGAACATAGTTCTTAATTGAGATTCTGGTATGCAATAAAGAAGTGTGTCCAATTGTATCTCTCCATTTTTCCGATTCCTAGTTGCTCTAATCTTCAAATTGGCTCGACAATTATTAAGATATCTCTAAGCCCTCACCCATTCCGCTAGTACGTGTATTTATTGAAATCTCATTTGCCTAGGATTGAACCAGGGCGAATCAGATCCTCTATGATAACCGTATTGTTACACCACATTCCCGTTTTACGGCACGTTAAAAGAGTACGTTTTAATCATGGTCCGTTTTACTCAGATATCACGTATAGATTTAGTTCTACCCATAATATCCGTAACCGTAACTTTTCCCGCCGTCAGATGAGAAACCTCAATAGCAATACCAAAATCAATGTAATATTGCCTGAGGAAGAGATTCATTTTTAGTCATCATACAGCCCAGCTGTTCGACGTGTTTATAGTCTCGTACCCAGAAGAAAAAAAACTAAAGGAATGATTTATTAGCCACACTGATATTGAGGCATGTCAGCAAGTTATTATTAATGAAAGGATTTTATTAAAAACCAGCAGACATTATATATCCTGATTTATGTCATGAAATGGTTTGTGCAGTGAAGGGTAAGTTATAATAGAAGCATTTAAATCTAAATGAAAAGCTATTGAAAAACAAATATAAAAGTTAAAAATATGCCAATATAGACATTTTAAGAAAATAGTTCCAGTAGGGGTTTCTTTTCAGAAGATTTTGAATTAATATTTTAATAGTTAACTTTTTATAGTTAACATTTAATAGTTAACATTAGTTTAATATTAACATACTAAATGTAGAAAATTTGTCTTTTAGTAAACATTTAATATTTTTAATAGTTTATATATAGTATATTCAATATTGTTTCTATTACGCTTTTTATTTCTTTTGCATAATTCAATGTTTAATCATAATTTCTAACAGAAATTAAATATTCTCTTATGTTTAAATGAGGTCTAAACTTACTAAAAAGGGAGATTATTTTATTCAAATTGCTGTTTTCCTTTCTTTCTCAAAATCTTAAATTTCAAGATATAAATTCAG
This sequence comes from Amaurobius ferox, assembly GCA_951213105.1. Classification (NCBI taxonomy): domain Eukaryota; kingdom Metazoa; phylum Arthropoda; class Arachnida; order Araneae; family Amaurobiidae; genus Amaurobius; species Amaurobius ferox. Next base: position 83,183,261 of record OX578137.1, read on the forward strand.
TTTTACATTTTATGGGGCAGGATTAGCTTCATCAACTTGCACTACTGCAATTGTAATGGCGTTATCATTTTATTTTGAACGTTATGTTAGTATAATAAATGTAAAACATTTTTTCTCTGTAATGTAATTTTATATTTCACTGATAGTTTGTAAATGTTATATTTGTTATTATGGCTATTGGATTTTAATACTTATACATTTCATAGCCGTTTTTAACATGAATGGAATGTTCTATTACGTTTGAATGCGTACTGAATCCATTAAAAGTGAAATAAAACAATTCTAAAAATTATTCTTTGTGATTTCGATTTTAAATTTCTATTTTTATTTTTTCGAGGCATTTTCATTAGAGTGTGAGACCAGGGGGGCACCTTAAGCAGTTTTGATGTCTACGACCGAACAAAGCGCAGACTATTAATCATCGTTTTCTGGTAAATTTGGCCCTGAAGTCATGACCTCAATAAATACACGTCACACAAATTGCAGATGTGGTTGTGGCAAAGTATCCTAGGGCCAAAACTTAAACCAAGCTTCATTGAATACTGAAACATCCAATCAGGCATCGAACGATACAGCATCCCACTGAGGAGAATCCAATGAAATAAACATTGTACTGAGGAGAATCCAATGAGAGAAAGGACAGCGTATATGGATCCCAGACCAAATGATGTGGGTACAAGGAGAGAAGTCAACAAATATAAAACTGATTATTCAAGAGCTGAAGAGAGAAATTCGTGATTCCACACATTGTTATTCAGAGAGTCATTATTCAGTAAGATTAATAATTTAATCCACAGAGTATATTTAAAAGAAGTAAACTAATTAAATTTTTATTCACCGCATATAGCATTTTTATTTTCATATTTTAATGACGGAATTTATCTCACTAACTTATACTCCTGCACTCACAATGCCATGGGCATTTTTAAAGTTGTATTAATATACTAAATACGACGTGCATATCTTTTCTTATACCTTTAATATCTGAATGACACTTTGTAAACGTTGTATTTAATGTATGTGCTACTGTATTCTATCATTTCTATGATATCATTACTCTGATTATAGTTTTAAAAATAAACTTATTATTATTATTTAAACACGTACAAGTTATGTGATTGAAGTTTTAATCAAATTGACAATGGTTAAGCACTGAAAACAACGTGCTAACTACATATCCACTTTATAGAAATATGGGATATTTTATGTGATTTTTCAAAATAGTTTTTCATTGGATCGTTGGAACATATTCAAATATTCGATTGCAAATTATTCCGTTTGCAAAATTATTGCAAACTTTCAGACTGAATAACATTAAAAATTAATTTTTCAATTACTTTAAATACATCATATCCAGTGTTTTTATAGATGTCCTTAAACGTATCATATTATTTTCCTCTCTAATGACTCTATTTAGTTATATATAGTTCTTTTGACATGCTTAACATATCCCCCAAATTTTGGAGCAATATCAAATTTGGAAATTCATGTAGCAATTAATGCATCACTCGATTATACAAATTCAATTTTCGTAGGAGAAAATCTTTTGAGTATATCTGATACGAGTTTGATTGACTAAATATATTTCCTCTAAAATATTGCAAATGACTATTATTACATTATATTTAGACATTTAAATCTTTGTTTCTATAAATGACTTTCCCTGCACCTGAATTCATTAGATATATTTTAAATAACTGCGAAATAGGCGAAACTGAATAAAATGCAGTATGATTGAATGAGAAAATCGAGTGGAGTCTTCCATTCCAGATATTTATTACAAATACATAATGTTTATCGTAAATCGAAAATCATGGTTTTTCTAAATGACACGTTTTTATAAATTTTATTACCAGCCTTACCCTGAAACTCTCACCGTCCTATCTTAACGACTGTGATAGTTCCGTAGAAATGTCTAGAATTTACCTCTGAAATCTGTATGCTAAGAATTTATCTCTAAACTTCTGATGTAGCAACAAAATATTTATTTTTTTGCCAAACAAAGAGCATTTACTTTTAAACTTGTTCTGATAAACAATTACAAATTATAGATTTATGAGACGTCTTTTTAATTTATGATTAAAAGACTATTAAAGGACATTTACTATTAAAGGACATTACATTTACTATTAAAGGACATACATATAGTTAATTTACTAAGCACCGCAGAACGTAAAAGTTGGGATGAAATTTAAAAATATGCCGATATGTCTAGTTTTAGAGTATAATATATAACAATAAAATGTGAAAAAATATTTAAACGATGAAATAATATTCGATTTAAAGTTTTAAAAATGAAAAATATAGAAAATGGTTTTAAAAATCTGCAATGAAAATACTCAAAAATGAAGAAATATTTAAAAATATATTTAATGAGATTTTTTATTCGCTTGCTTCGGTCATGTTAAAAATGACAAAGCCAATGGTATCTAATATAAAATTGTTTTCTCTCTATTAAAAAAAGTAATTGACGCCCCAGTCTCAGTCGCCGCCGCCGTGTTTGACAAAGTTCTCGTTTCTGGAGATTCTTTGCTTCGTACCGCAAGAACCATTGCATATAAAAATATAAAAATTGGTATACTTGTCCAAAAAGCTTTGGAAAATATGCTGAAATGAATTTGTTTATATATATATTGCAGTTTAACAAATATTTAATGTCAAAGTCAAAGACAAAATATTTGAGCTGCTAGTTCGCATCCTGGATAGACTAACAATAGCAAGACCACGAATTTCCACAGGCAGGTACCTACATGGGTGAATTTTTGTAGGACGCAACACTCTTTTTAATTTCGATGTAGTTTTTGAGATATTTCACTTTTTATGCACTTCTGAAGTGGACTTTTTTTTTCGTACCGGCACGTCTAGCAATTTCCCTGTCTCGTACCGTAAAACTATCGCATACAAAAACTATGAAATTTGGTAAATTTATACAGATATAATAGGGCAATACGATAAATCAAACCATTTATCGATTTAAATTTTAGTTTGGCATGGAATAGCTCGCGAAGCGAACTCATAATCAAGGAATTCAGTTTTTGGATTTCTTAGACTAAGCAAAATCGATGCTTTTCCCTCCTGCGTAAAATAGACAGGGATAGAAAATAGATTTTTGAAAATAGAATTTTAAGGAATGATAGATATAAAGCGAGCTAAGCGAGCGCAGTGAGTTGGAGGCAAAACCTCCCGAAGGGGGTTGCTCGAGCGGAACAAGCAGGGGGCAGAGCCCCCTAGTTTTATGCAAATTAGTGGTGTAACTGGAAGATAATACTAGTATTTCCCGTTTGCTAAATGTTTTTAATTTTTTCAGGTTTCACAATGAAAACAATTAATAAGGTAACTAGGTTTAACATTCAAACGTAAAATACGTTCATGATTATGCAAGGGACTGCTGATTATGCAAAGGAAGTATTACTTGTTTAAAGCAAAATCCAGCACAAAATTATGTCAAGCGGTTTTAAAGCAAAACAAGAAAGATCAATTATGCATAAAGCAGTGATAATGAAACACTTTCCAACTGAGATACACTTTTATTCAAACATCTCTAAAGTCCGATACATTCAGCGCTGAATACATATTTTAAATTATCATACTGCATACAACAGTAATGTATGAGTATTGTATTTGAAAACTTATAACTTCATGGAAAAAATGAATACTCAGGTGACGTCATCGAAATATAAACCGTCTGGCCCTCTATGTAAAAGCAATGAAAATTGCATTGATACATTTTTTCCAAACTCCAGAGTTAAATAATTTTGCGTGAAAAAATTCAACAATTCTTATAGAACTTATCTTACAACTTGATGTGTTTACATTCTGTATGCGTCAAAATGAGGCTTTGTTGTAGAATTAATCAAAGTTTGATGATCATTTAAACTCAAAAATGTTGTAATTGCGTTAGCGCAGAAAATAAATGCATAGAAAAACGCAAAAATAAAGCGGTTTTAGAACGGATGCACCAATAAATGTACATTTAAATAAACTTTAAATATCATAATTTTTACTCTTGGAAAAACGATTTTTACTCTTGGTCACGTGATCTCTTCATATTATGTGGGTTTAATTAATGTTTATTTTATTTAAAAAAATTCCGAACATATTTTACTGATATTTTCTTATACATTTTGTGGGATAATTTTAATATTTCCTAAAATTTTCGAAGCGATTTTTGAATTTTAACTTTGCTTAAGAAATGTTAGAAAAATTTGGTCACATAGGATTCAATGTATTTCATGTTTTCAATCAGTGTCCAATCCAAAACTAATTGGGCGATATTATTCATTTACATTCCCATATATTCCACAGATCGCCTCAACAATGTACTAAAATTTCATTTTGCTGAAGTCATTTTTACGGCAGTTATCGTGCGAACGGACAGACAGACAGAATGATAAAAGTCATAAACATTTTTCAACTATGTTGGAAAGTGTTTAAAAAAACGATTTCTTCGTCGTGATAAGTAAGACGCCCAACTTTTTTGCGTTAATGCAAGATCAGCAGTACCGTAATTTGAAAATATCTATGTCATATAACAAAGTGAGACTGACTGGCACGCTACGCACAAATAACAAGTACATATCATCAATTAAACAGCTAATCAACGTGTGACTTTGAATTAAACGTGTTCCTGCATTTTAAATACGTTTTTGGGATTTAAATGTGCTACTTTGCTTTAATAGTTTTCATGTATTTTAATTTGCTTAATTTGATATTCAAATTCAAAAACTTATATTCCTTTTTGCATTAGGATTCCCAATAATAGAAATTCATTTTACATACTTCTAATTTAATAATTAGGAGTAAAATTAAGGTTTAATTTGAAATCTTTTATAGCTCGCATACATCATATAAGCGAGTCCACTCAAAAGCCGGGAATTTGCTCGTTTTACCTTGACTAACTGTTATTATACTGAACTGACGATATTTAGGAACATATCGTTAAGAAAAATTTTGGCACATAGCATTTTTATAGAAAGATAAATGATCTAATTTATCTTCATTTTATCCACATTTATGTTTGGAAGTATTATATGTTACTTATTTAAAATATTTATAATTTTAATTCAATTATGTATTTAACTTTCCATAAAAGTAAAGTAAACATATATTTGTTACATCACATTTTTATTTCCCTATTTACCGAAATCTGTAATGTGATCAAACACATATTTGCATCCCTGCATGTTTGATTTATTTTCCTCCCAAAACTACCTAACTGCTGCAGGCATAACAAAAATCTCAAGTTATCGAATTTTTACCCCTTGTAATTCAAGCAGAAATTCCTTTGCCCTATTTAATACTTAAATAGTTCTGTTCCCTCTGGCTATCGCCACTGCGTATAATCACACACCTTACTCATCTGCAACAATTTACCAGGGAACGGAAGCAAGGAATATATAAAATGAACATACTTGATCACTAATGAAAATATAATGATCTAGGAATTTTTCAATGTCGATTTATTCTGTTAAGATTGGTATTTAGCCTGTAGGTCCCAAGTGTTAAAAAGCATATAATACCTATTACAGCTGTCATGTAGGATGCAGAAATACATCTGCCATGTCTAAAATCGCTACTTGATCGCTATACGAGAATCGCTACTTGACAGTAATACATCTGTCATGTCTAAAATCGATAAACGCTACTTGGTAGAAATACATCTATACGAGAATCAATATACTTGATAGAAATACATCTTCTATGTCTAAAACTGCTGCTTGATCGCTAATGAAAAAAAAATCTGATGTGGGCAACACATGATTTTCCTTAAATGTAGTAAATTTACTACTTTTACAGTAAAAAAAATAGATTTTTCTTATAGTAGATACTAATATTCTTTCCAAGATATTGAATTTTCGACAATTAGTTGTCATTTTCATTGATTTGGCGACATGTTTATCCATTTGGCGAGATTTTCGTTAATTTGGCAACATTTCAAAATGTCGCCAAGTTGGCGACATTTTGCCAAATTCATCGCCAAAATCTCGCCAAGCGTTATGGACGCAGAAATAAGTTATTCTTACAGCAGATAAATGACTATTGGCGTTCAAATACAAAAGTATTACTTAAAGTATCTTTTTTCATGAATGGAACGAGTTAGATCCACGAGAATGATGTCACCCAATTGATCGCATGGTATTACATATGAAAAGTGAACATGTTACTCAATTGGAAATGTTTTTTTTTATTTTATAACAATTTTTGATAATTTTAATAAAATGTACAATATCTCAAGAACGGTCCATGTTAGTGTTCTAAATTTTATGTCAATCGTTTTCTCATGAAAAATTACATTAGAAATGTCTATTTGCGTAGCTTTATTAGCGGTTTTAATTTTTTGACGATTTTTTCAAAATTTCATTCGAAAATTTAAGGGGTTTCTGAACATTCGATTACGTATAAAAGCAATAAACTTCCAGTGTTTACGGATTGTGATTTTTGTACCAAATTTGGTTCGAATCGGTCCATTCGTTCGTCAGTTATCGTCTCCAAAGACTCACTGACACACACACACACACACATACTTTCACACCCACACGCACACACACACACACACACACACACATCACTTCAAAAATGTTTGATTCGTGATCAGGGATGCTTGAAACGTGCTCTCCCGTCGAAAACTCGAATTCGAATTTTCGACCCCGTCACAATACTTTCCTTATACATTATGTATATAAGGAAAGTAATAATGATCTAGGAATTTTTCAATGTCAATTTATTCTGTTAAATTTGCTATTTTAGCCTGCAGGTTCCAAGTGTAAAACGCATATAATACACATTAAAAAAATGGCACACAACTCTCATATAGGATGCAAAAATACGTGAATTGCAATGTCTAAAATCGAAAGTTTTTATGTAAATATTTTCCTTGGACGGGGTATCCGACTGAAACAGGAGCGTTAAGAAAAATATGAACACATTAGCCGAATACCCGTTAAAAATCAACGGTCTCGCAATAAGCAGCTCCCGAAAAATATAAATTTTTTTATAATACGCATTTCATATTTATTCGGCAAATCAAAATTTTTGATTTGCAGAATCCCTTCCTAAAGAAAAAATATTGGAAATATGAAATTGTACACTTTCTTCCATTCTAACTGCCTACACGTACAGCAAATTAAAATTTATTTTCTTATCACGAAGCATGCTTCTTCTATCATTTCACCTTGCGAATGATTTGTGTGGTGTACCCTTCCCTCTTAAATGAACATTTTTGAAAATTATACTCTTGGCTTCTTTATCAAATGATTTGACCAAGTACTACATTTCAAGCCTCTGTTACGTTTTAAATGAGCCGTTTCTTATTTATTCGGAAAATCCAAGATCATGATGTGCGACACCCGTAAGGGACAACTGAAATTACACACTTTCTTCGTTTCGAACTATCTACCCGTACAAGAAATTCCGAGTATCTATCTCATGCCAAATCATGTTTTTTATCATTTCACATTTCAAACGTTTTTCTGTGAAGAATCCACCATCTTAAATGAACATTCCTGAAAAAATATTTCTTCTTGGTAAATCTATCAGATGATTTGCCCCTATACCAAATATTAAGCTTCTCACTTTTAAAAGGGACGTTTCTCATCCACTTTCCAAAAATCGAACATTTTAGTGTGCGGAACACCGTAAAGAAGAAAATATTGAGAACATAGAATTGCACACTTGTTTTCTTTCAAACTATCTACCTGTACACCAAATTTGAAATATCTCTCATCGAATCATGATTTTTCTATCATTTCCTTTTTTAAAAGTTTTAGTGTGGAGTAACCACCCCAATAAATGAACATTTTAGTAAAACTCTATTTTTTGGGTTCTTTATAATATGATTAGCCCATATACAAAATACCAAGCCTCTATTATTTTAAAAGAAGAGTTTCTATTTATTTTCAAATTCAACGTTTTGATGGGTGTAACACCCTAAAGTAGAAAATTTTGCAAAATTGTTTTTGTACACTTTCTTTCTTTCAAACTGTCAAATCGTGCACCAAATTTGAAGCCTCTATCTCATCCCGAACCGAAGCATTTTTATTTATCATTTTACATTTCGAACATTTTTCTCTGGAGCACTCCCTTAAACGAACAATTTTGCAAATATCTTTCGTCTTAGGTGCTTTCATCAAATGATTAGCCCATATACCAGATTTCAAGCCTTTCAAATTTTAAAGCAGCCGTTTCTCATTTGTCCGTAAAATAAAAAAAAAATTGGTGTGTGTCACCTCCTAAAGTAGCAAATACTGGAAATCTGAAATAGCACACTTTTTTCCGTTTGAACGATTTAACTATACTGCAAATTTGAAATCTGTATCTCATTGCTAAGCATGCTTTTTTATCATTTTATTTTTCGAACATTTTAGTGAGAAACACATCCTCTACATCTATAGAACATTTTCGAAAAATCCGATTTTTCTAAGGGATTCTATCAAACGGTCGACCCGTGAACCAAATTGCAAGTCTCTATATATCCAGGAAGGGCCTAGATAAGCGTGACAGACGGATAGACTTGACAATAAATATATACTAGCCGAATACACGTTGAAAAACAACTATCTTGCAATAAGCAACCCCCGAATAATGTAAAGTTTGAATAATTTACGTTTCACATTCATTATGAAAATTGAATATTCTGGTGTGAAGAACCCTTAAAGAAGAAAATATTGTAAAATTTAAATTACACACTTCTTCATTTCGAACTATCTACCGATATACCAAATTAAAGTCTCTATCTCATCCTGAAGCATACTATTTATTCAGTTTCCGTGTCGAACGTTTTTGTATGAAGCATACCCATAAATGAACATTTTTAAAAAACTCCCTCTAAAGTAGAAAATATTGGAAAACTGCAATTATACAACTCCTACCTTCCAAACTTTCTACCCATACACCAAATTTCTATCTCCTTCCGATTCCTGTTATTTTATCAATTTACCCTGCGAACTTTTTTCTCTGGAGGACCCCTTAGAAAACATTTTTGAAAAACTATATTCGTCTTGGGTGTTTTCATCAAATGATTAGCCCATGTACCAAATTTTAAGCCTTTATCAAATTTTGATGAAGCCGTTTCTCATTTGTTCGGCAAATCGAATATTTTGGTGTGCGGCACCTCCTTAAGTGCAAAATAATGGAAATATAAAATTGCATATATTGTTGCTTTATAAACAATTTCCCCATACACCAAATTTGGAGTGTCTCTAGCTCATCGCAAAGCATGCTTTTCTATCATTTCACTTTTCGAACGTTTTGGTATTCAGCACCCTCTCTACAGAACGTTGTCTGAAAATATGATTTTTCCAGTAGGTTTTATCGAACGATGGACCCGTGTACCAGATTGCACGCCGGAAGTGTCTAGAAAAGCGTGACATACGAACTGACAGACGGACAGACAGACAGATGGACACTTGGCAATTTGTATACATAGATGTATTGTATGCTTATATCTCTGACACTAATAGCTAAAAATATGAACATATTTGAAAATATTTCTATTTAGCGTGTAGGCTCCAAGTCTAAGAAGCATATAATGCACATTAAAATATATGCTTATAACTGTCATATGGGATGCAGAAATACAGTTGCCTTGTCAAAAATTGGAAGTTTTTGATGTGCATACTTTTCTATAGTCGGATTATCCAACAGAAATAGAAACTGCGAGAAATATAAAAACATTTTATTATTATATCTCTGAGCCTAATATACAAAACTATAATCAATTTGTATTTGATTTATCGGAAATTGAGAACTATTTATGAATGTATATAAAAATAAATTCAATATTATAATATTTTAAATTAATTAAATAAAATTCTTGTTTGAGCAAGTTTTGCCTTCCTTCTGGTTACTTTCACTCAAGATATCTTCTAAATTATAAATATAAACGTAAATAGTAAGCGACAAAAATATTAAATCCGAAATCTACATTTTAGATCAATAATTTGTTTTCGAGCAATCGTCTTATAAAATTGAACAAGACTGAAATTGTACCATATTTCTATTGCTTATACCTCGAAAGCTGTACATGCTATCTATGAAACGTATTGTATTATTTGTTAAACTTTAAAAGCCAATACGATTATAAATAATTCACTTCCGGATCTGGTTATTAATTTTTAAAATATAGTGGTTACAATTTAGATTATTATTTTAAAAATATGTATGTAACTTGTATATGCTATAAAAAGTTAGCAAGTAATACGTAGCCCTTTAAAACTCCCCGATCTTCTATATCTAAAGTTTGAGTTTTATGGACCTGAAGATGTACAGGATTCAACTGATATTCACAGATGAATCTGGCAAGTTACATAAAGTCGTTTTTGCGAATGTCACAATAATTTTTAAAGACTGATATATGTAGCTCTCAGATTGGGATATATTGGATTATTTTCGAATTATACTGTTCTTATTATGCATATAAGAGTTATTCTATAAAGCTCGGGCTAAAATTGATTTCGAAGCTCTACAAGTATACACGAGAAGTTGGAGATATTCTTTTATACATAAAGTTCGAGTTTTATGAACCTGAAGGAGTATAGGGTGCAATTGATATTCGCAGATGAATCTGACAGCTTACATAAAGTCGTTTCTGTGTAGACTGTCATGAATGGCGACAGAGATAAATATCTTATTAGATTTCTGTGTGCGAAATGCTTTGCGTGTTTCTTAAGAAAAAAACATGAATTTTTTAAACTTATTTTCTCGTTAAGATATCCAGCGAAAATACTTGCGGTGTACTTATATTATTACTTTAAATTATGTACCACATTACAACGTTCTTTGATATTCTTGATAATACCAGTGGAAAAAAAGCCCACATTTTTTTAATATTTTAAATAAATGTAATTTGTATAAAATGTCACATATTGTAATGGATTTTTAGACAAGTTTTCAATTTTACTCAAGTTAGAAAATGGAAGCTTAATCTTGGGATCACATGCACAAATAATTTATATCTATTAGAAATAATCCATTAGTTAATAATTTATACTCATCAATTTATATCCACTTCCAGAACATGCATAAATGTACATAATCAGAATATTTTAGATGTGAGAGGTAATACTTTATTTATAAAAATCACAATTAAATATAATATAAAATACCTTCAGAGCATTTAATAAATGTATTTCCATTTAATTATTCATTTTTCATAGCCCAATTTAACTTCTCTAAAGCAATATGACAACATTTATCTGAAATGTATTTTACGAAAGTAAAGTATGAAAGAAGAATGTATGAGATTCTACGTATTTTAAGTACTAAAAATCAGTTTTAAAAGATTTATTATTTTATGTGTATGCCTGATCAAAGGATTTATGTTATCGAGGGAACGAGAATTTCAAGAAATGCATGTACTAAAAATTATAAAATATTAATTTGAAAAAATATAATTAAAAATAATAAGGCAACGAGCATTTGAATATGTACGTTTTAGGGCATGTTGAAGAAAAGTGCAGTTTAATTATTCTCTTCCCAACACGGAAAGCTATATATCTGCTTCCAGAAAAATAAAATATATGGTCTTTGTCAACCAAGGCAAACAAAGTCCTAAACTCGTAGGCACCAGTTTACAAGAGCCATGACCCGACACTTCAAGGCAGCAATAAATAAAGGCACCTAGATTACACGTGTGTTTGGGGTAGAAATCTACTGGAAGCCAAAGCTGAAACCATTCCCATTGGTTAAAAATTAACCAAATCAGAAGTGTGTCTGCATAGCCCTGAGGACAACAAATGAGATACGGTGGGAGTATCTGGACCTCAGGCAGAACGATGTGGCAACAGGCAGCAAGTTAAACAGATAAGAGTCATTATTCAGATAGAGAAGATGCAGTCATTATGATACACGTTCCTTCAATAAGCAGTCGATATTAAGAAATCGGTGCGAATAGTCAGATTCGGAGTCTTCTAAAGAATATTAGAGTCTATATAGGCCAATAGTGTGTTCTAGAAGTCAGTATGCAGATATATAAGTGTGGTGTAGTAGCGCAATATAGTCAATCTATAGTAAATACTGAGAGGTGGTGCAACCCACACTCGGTTCAACATCTAAAGACAAAATCGAAGGTATGCACCAATCAGCTGTTATGAAAGATCATAATGGTTTTAGGCAAATAAATGTCTGGTTAGACAAGTCCAGTCACCTCCTTAAACATATATATATATATATATATATATATATATATATATATATATATATTTAATGTAAGTGAATCTTTAATGTGTATGTTTAATTATGTTGGTTTTAAAATTTAAAATGGGTGAAGTTAACAAAAAATGTACGGTGGTTTATAATGCGGTAAAAATGCAACGAACGGCTTTTTAATTAACGGCATGATATTATGCTTTATTTCAAATATGTGCTTTGCATAATCCTTTTTGTGCACCACGTATATATCTATTTTTAATCTCTAACAGTGTCAAATAAAATTCGTACTAAAATATATTGTGTTATTACATTTAAGAAAATGAATGCATTTGTGCATCAAATTATATTCTAATTTAGTGGCTCAAATATTCTCTACTACGCTATATTATGATGCATCATATTATATTCTTTTGTAGCTCATATATTCTTCAACATGTTGCAACATTTTTCATTGCAAACTTGAATTTTAAACGAAAAAAAAAATAGTAAAACCTGTTTCCTTCTCACCCCATTTTCCAACTTTCAGATTCAATAGATCGAACAGGTCAATAGTTCAAGCAGGTCAGTAGTTCAAGCAGATTATATTTTTAATCAATATTTAAAGGTTATCTTTATACAAAATTCGTCCTCGCCACACCTACTGCTTCTCGAAAAACGTCGTATTCATCTATAAAGATTCAGTCAAGCACGGAAGGAACATTTGGAGTTACGGGACGAAGATATTTGATCACAAATGCAAAAGGTATTGTCAATGAATAAAAGTCATCATTTTTATATATATCAGGTTGTCACGACTAAACGTATTGTGTTTGAGAGAATTTAGTATTGAATATGTTCGTGAAAAAATAGTGTGGACAGAATATTTGACAAGAGTAATAATTTTCATGCTAAATTATTAGAAAAATAATATTGTTTTTAAATGTATGTAGAAAATATGGTAAGAAACAATTTTAGATGATTTATGTAAAGGTGATATGAGTGAATTCTGCATATACTATAAGCTGTGTGTATTTTTTTTTAGAAAAATAGTATTATTTTTAAATGTATGTAGATAAAATATGGTAAATAAGAAGCATTTTTGTGATTTATTTAAAGGTGATGTAAGTAAATTCTGTATTTACTATAAACTGCGTGGAATTTTCTTTACTAGTACTGCGCTTTGAATAAATGTATAAATCAATTACAACAAAAAGTATTATCAGTAAATGAAATGTAAATTTGTTGTTTTGAAACACATTATGGGGTATCTTCTTCGGTGATATCAAGCGAAGAACTATACCTTAAATATGCCTTTCACATCCTAACGACTGCAAAAATAGAGCAATGGCGCGTGTCATGTAATGAAAGTAAAAGTTTTATTACGCAAAGCAATTTTTATTGCCGAAACTTCGCCAATACCACTCATCAATCCAGTTTCAGGATTTTCATCTCGATAAGCTTATTGTACAGTTGTTTCTTGCCACCTGTTTGTATTTATCACTTTTATGATCATGTCATATAAATGCTAGTACTTCAGGAAGTCGCATTGCAACATTCAGCGACATTAACACACATATTGTCTTACGTTTGTGAGCTGAGCACACTTTGTTTTGAACTTATTATCTAAAAATCAAAATTAAAAGGACTTACTAATATATAAAGTAAAGTTAAATAATATTTGATTTGATACAACTTATTATAATCGCTAATATATACAGAAAACATTACAACACAATAAGATGAAAGGTTCCTGCCAATAACCTCTTGGAAGCGTTGCTGTGTATAATCTATCGAGATGTGAGCAAGGTCGTTATCTTGCCGATGTAATTCCCTTGCGTCACCACAGGATCTCCAAATCTGGAGGATATCCAATTTTAGAGGATAGTTTACATTTAAACCTAGTTACAAAATTTAATTTGTATAAAAAATGTACTTTGCAGTCATTGGTATACCTAATAAATACCAAGTTGAGCGTAATGAGAAAAATTGTTATTTATTCCATTATCAATGAGATCTAAATCTGCTGTACACAACATAAAGTGCAGTAAGCAAATATAGTATTTACCTACATATTTTTCAGGGCCATTGATGAAATATATACATTTAATTTAATTTGCAATTTTACCATATGCTACTGTTGATTTCGATTGCTGAATGAAAGTAAAAGTTAAAATTATTTTATGCAAAAAGCGTGTATAATAGCGAAGGTATTGTTAGTTTAACAATACAATAGATCTAAATTAAATCGATTTCCAAATTTGCCGTTGAACTTAAATGCATTTTTTCAAAATGTAAATGTAATAGCAATGTTTGATTACTTGTTACATAAATGCCAAGAGTCCAAACATTGCATTACACTTCAATTTTTAAAATTGTCTTCTGAGTATTTTCCATCGTAAATTAATGGATGGACCCCAAACAGATTCAAAATTATACAGTTTGAATTGATAGGTCTGTTATTCAATAAGTTCTGAAAAGAATATATTTAAATTTTGCACAGGAATCATTCCAACAGTGCTTAATGGATTGTCGTCAAAAATTTTCAACTTTACAATTCATATATTTTTAAATATGGATTTTATTAATAATTAATATTTGATTAATAAATAATTGATATCACGTTAATTAATCATTCTTATTAGGTTAATTAATACTTAATATTAGAAACATGTTTAAAGATGAAAGTGGTATATATTTGCTTTAGTTTATTTAGCATCACAATATAAAATACGAGTTAGTTTTATGGGCTAATATGAAATAAAAACTGCACCAAATGAACATTCAAGCAGCCCTAACTACCCAAAAGCTTGAGTAAAATATGCAAAGTTTATATAAATTTGAGGTGATTTGACATGAAGAATCATAATATGTTATCAAAAGTAGATGTTGTTCCTTTAAGAAATCGATTTGGTGCGAAGTTCAATATGAATACGACCCATTTGTGCAAATTAGTTGCTTAAATATTCAAAGCAGGAATTTTTGCAGTCTAATGGAACTTGGTTTTACTGACTCAAGTAACCAAAAAAACATGTGGTGTTCTGATTATTTTTTAAGGGGGGGGGGGGGGCTGTATCTGTGGAGTCGAAAATAAAATACATTTTTAGCTAAGACTGGGGTATATTGATAAATGTTTTTTTATTACAAAGTAATAATTAAATAATAATTAGTACATATTTTTGTGAAAAATCGTTTATTGCTATACAACTAGCATTAAAGATTATCAGACGTGTTTTTTTCTTGGCTGTCAGAATAGCTTCTACAGGTTATAATAGAAATAAGAAGTTCAAAGTATACCTAGAAGTATAAAACTATACTCAATTAGCACGGTAGTATTTGCATAGTCAACCAGGGAAAAACTAATAAAATAATTAATAATTAATTTTTGTATCATAATTGTATAAAAATTTCAATCAAAAAGCCGCTACCTTTTTCAAAAGATATGCAAGATTTTAAATAAATGGCTAAACATTAGCCGAAATATTGTAGCAAGTGGTTTTCAAAAACTGATTCTTGAAAAGTTATGCAAAACTATTAAATTTATCTAAGACAAATATTTTAGACCATAATAGAAGTAAACAAAAAATAATGTAGTAAGTATTAGAAAGTTTGTAAGAATGTAACTTTCGAATACTTTCTACTATACATAGTTGATATACAAACACATTCGTAATACATCAGGCCCAATGCTGAGTTTATACAATGTGTTTCAAGTAATTAAGCAGGCTAATTTCTTTTTCACTTTGCCATTGATAGTTTATTCAAACTTTAAAAAAACTATCACATCAATTTACTAGAAAACCTTCAATTTAAGTTTAGATAATGTGGAAAATATCAAAATATCGAATTCAATTTATTTTATTAACCTAAACCAAAAAAAAACAAAAATTCTTAGTAGAGAAAAGGGAGAAATAAAGTCAGTTTTCTATTTCAAAATCTCTTTTCGGAGGTAGTTTAATGGATTTTCTCCCCCTCCCTTTTTTTGTTTCCTCAATTTATATCAAAACCATTTATATCAGAAAAATTCCCGATGAGGGTCGGTAAAAGGAAAATATGGTCATAAATCGGTGAATCGAAAATTTTTATTCCGATTTAAACATTAATTCATAACTTTAAAATTTTTACAGCCGAATTTTATTCAAAAGTATTAAAATTTATGATTTAAGTTAAGAACTAATAGCCTTTTGAATCGATTTTTAAATCGCCATAGGACGATATTATTTATCTAGATCAAAGATACGTAATTAATGACTGAGGTCAAGACTGGTTTCTGGTGGTTCCTGATATGTTCTCTAATACTCACAAATGTCGTTGTATGAAAATTAGTTAAACAAAAGAACATATTTTCCTATGGAGTACACTCTGATAAAATAATTTCATTTCCAAGAGTATACTGGATATTTTTAAAATAAATATGCATATACGTATGTTAACAAATATGCATGTCTATCGTAATAAGTAGATTGTATGATGGTGTAGCAAAAAATCTCGCAAGCTGTTTTTTACTGTATGAATTACGTATAGATAAAATTAAAAATTATTCCACATTATTACTAATAGCATAAATAGGGACGGAATATCTGCATTGTCCCCAGCTTCAGGTCCAACTGCATATTTGAGCATGTTTAGTTAAATACATAAGATTTCCTTAATAATTTGATTTTAAATATTAAAATAATTTTGCCCTTTTAACTCCGTATGTTTTCCATTTGAAATGTGTTCTCTGTCCAATTCATTATTTATGTACTGCAAATGGCATCAGTTGATACTGAAAGAAAAGAAAATTTTAAGCATTAAAATTCACCAAGAAAAAAATATGAAAGAGTTTTTAGGCATTAAATTGCCTTTCAATGATAAAATTTAAATTCTAGAAGTTGCGTGACCTGACTGTCTTTTCTGTAACTTTTGTAAGACTTTGACTGTCGATAACTCTGGAGCACGAAACAAGTTCAATTTCTAACATTTTAGTTATCGCCTATTTATTCTAAACAGAATTAAAAAGTGGGAAATTTGTTCCCTGATATCATTATATGCAATACGCACGTGATTACTAAAACATATAGGTGATGAAAACAGCAAATTTTATATTTATTTAAAATCCTACTTGTTAAGTAAAGAAGTTCTATCTTTAACATGATAGTTTTTACATATATCTATTGATTGGATTTGTATGATAAAAAAACCTATTTTCAAAAAATTTTACACTTATTTTATATAACATATGAAAATATCAGCTTTAAAATATTTACTGATGTATAGTAAGTAAAATAGGAACATTATAAAAGCACATATTTTGTTTTATAGGTGTACATTTTAGAAAATTTTATTTCATAATTAAATTCCTAGTTTACTAATTTTTGAGACTATAATCCTACCTTTAGTCATAAGTTAGAAGTCATGAAATATACATTGAATTTTAAAAGCATTTACAATACCCACAAGGTTTTAAAAACTTACCAAATGTGCAAAACTATTTATTTCTGCAAACTGTGATATAAATCGCGTTTTTCTTTTAAGAATATTCACTTTTAAAGTCGGTAATTAGAATTTGTAAACGGCACTAAATTTTATACTAATTAATTAAAATAAATACATAAATGCAAATATTTTACTTATGATGTTCTACTTATGTTACGATGCTCAAAGTAACACTTAAAGGTTTCTAAGTGCACCATTAACTTTTAAAAAATATAATTTTGTACTAACTCTATGATTCTTTACAATTATTTAATTTCCTTTTTTTCCGTAACTTTCACAGGACCGCTAACTTTCAACATTGGCAACTAGGAGAGCTGCAATACATCTAATCTGGCAACGCATAGTCACTTTACTATACCAGTACATCACTTTCAGAACTCTGGCTACTATCGTTTAACACTTATTTGGCCTGCTTACAATTCCAACGGGTAACTTGTCTGTCTGGAACGATATTTAAGGACATTAAGCCATTTACTAACTTTTTCAAATTTTCTGAATCATTCATATTTAAAATTTTCAATTATTCGCCTTAGTCATCAGCTCTGGGTTTTATCATATCAGCCTGCAAATATATGCCCAAGTAAGGACGGATTACTTACGTCAATGGGACGAATGCTCTTGATTGCTAATAGCCAAAACTATGATCCATTCATGGAAGTCGTCATTTCCAAACGCGTCACGTTGTCATGATTGGACATTTGGTATTGGACGAATTCTATGCATGGCTCGGTTTCAGAAAGAGGTGCATGGAAAGAATATTCCGTGTGGTTGATGAATTTTTTATGCTTAAATTGGGAAAATAAAATATCTCTAATTGTATAAAGAGGAACTGTGGGAAGCAGAAGTCTGCTGTCTAATTTGTAGGTCACGTAAGTGCACTATGGGGGGGGGGGGTATTGTGTTTAGGATTTGAAAAGATACAAAATAAAATGTTTGGAAAAAAATTCCACCAATACATTATAATTTCAATCCTTATAAAAATGGGAGAAAGAGCAACGAATATTTTTGTAGGACATTGTTTGATATGGCCATAATGCCAAGGTTGATGCCTTGTATGAACTTTCACATCGGATATTCACAATATATACATTATTAGTTGATTTAGGAAATTAACCAAGCGTTATTTTATGAATTTCTTAACTTTCAATAGCTTTCTTGCAGTATCTGTCAACTATACGCTTTCACAGTACACATGCAATCCACATATACGAACAAACTACGTATATATACACTATGGGAACACCCTATGTTACTGAGAAGCTTGTTGTTAAAGTAAACGAATAAACTTATAGGCTGGGCCTTGACTCTTATGATAGCTTTACCTTTATGATAGTAGGTAAAGCTATCATAGAATCGAAAGCTATTAACACTATAGTCGCACGGGATTCATGAGTATATTACGTCCAGATACAATTAAACTAGACATTTCTATCACCTTTTTCATGTAGCTGTTGCCCACTGGAAAATTATTATTTTAAAAATTGTTAAGCCTATTTTATATAACAAACTTGCAAACTAATGGTCATAAATAATGATTATAATGCATGCAGGCCTTGATTGAAAAAAATAGAAGTGCTTATGATACAGGTCATCCTGATTGAGCATGTAGAAGTGATTATGATACAAGTAGATATGGCTTCAGAAGTAGAAGTGATTATGATACAAATAAACCTGATTAACGTAGAAGATATTTATTTTAGAATAAAAAATAACAAAACAAATGTGTGTTACAGAATTTTGTTTGGGTGACATAATTATATATTTAATGAGAGAAATGTATTTAATATATAAAATATTTTATATCGTATTAGTGCACAAACGATCATTAAATGGTGGATGTGTAATTGTACAGTGTGTAAAATATAAAGTTGTATATCAAGTAAAATAAATCAGATATTGCAATTGTATAAACGCATTAACTAAAGCCAATGGTATGTTTAGATAACTACATCTTTTTAAATAAAACGAAAATCTCACTGTTTTACTGTGACTAATTTGAGACATTATATAAAAATTGCAATTCCAAATCGGTTAACATGACCCGATTTTCACTTGCGCTTCAATTTCTAAAATTATGAATACCTTATATGTTAAGAAAATAAGAATACATTTTTTAATCTCAAGGATCATAAATGAAATATGTGGTTTTTCTTCTGACCATAAAAAGAACACCAGATAGGTAGTATACTAAAGAGTTATTGCTTAACTTTAACACTTTTATTATCTATATAATTAAAAGTGTAAGTTGAGCGTATGTCTGTTTGTTTATTGTCTAACTGCGAGATTATACGCTTATTTCCTTAATTATTATAAGATTCTTAAAAATACTCAATTTTAAAAATTTGCCTCAAATTGTGAATAAAGTTTCTTTACAGATATATAATATATCGCAGTATATCAGTTCTTCGTACGTAATATATAATATAAAAATACTTAAAATTCACAGTCATGTACATATTCCTATAATATATTGTTATTCAAAGCATTCTAATAAAATATTTAAATTAATGTTCCTAAAATGATGTTTAAGAATTTATGTTCTCTCTATACAAAAGTTATCTGCACAGGAAGATCTAAAGTATTCAATATCCTGGCCACGAATATAAACAAATTTAAAAAAATGTGAAATTAAATCAATATATGCCAAAGTAAAAGCGCAAAAATTGTATGGGAAAACATATATACCCATACTACTTATACCCTCGAATATTTGAAGATATACCCGTGTATTTGTAAAACGTAACCCGTCTACAATATATGAGTTTTAAAAATATTTGCCAAATTAAACAGACACCCCAATAAATTGGAAATATCAATAATCCTCGAAATCTTTAAACACGAAGGCCATAATTGATGCTAATATATGCCAACTTGAAAGCACTAAAATTGCATGGGGAAATATATCCGTACTACTTACATTCTGGTAGATTAGAAAATATACTCGTGTAGGAGTAGATTATTGCCGTTACTATATAGCCGTTCTTAGTACGGAATGTGCAAATTCCAATACTATTATAAATGACATTGTTATTCAAAACATTCTATTAAAATATTTAATTAATGCTCCTAAAAAGAAGTTTAAGAAACTCTATTCGAGCTATACACAAATTATCTTCACAGACAGATCTGAAGAATTAAACAGCCTGGTTTAAAAAAAATATGAAATAGAATCAATATATGACGAAATAAAAGCTCCAAAATCGTATGGGGGATATATATATATATTCCTGAATATTATAAAATATAGCCACGAATTAATAGAAAATTACCAATACTACGATTATATGCAATTTTCAAGAATGTTTGCCCAAATAAAACTAATGACTTAATAAAGTGAACAAATCAATTATGATAATGATAAATGAAAAAATTAATTATGATATGGTAGCACAATCAAATATATCAACTATGAAATATTTTATTGTGCTACAATAGAATGTAAATTATAGCTAGGAATGGCTGTGGATTCTTTGTTTCAGAGTCTTTGTTTAGTGTGTTTTTATTATGGTTTCGCCATGTTTGAATCTCAGGTCAGGAAACCATGCAGTGAGGCATTTCTTCTCTAGAAAGGAATACATCCAGGAGTTATTTAAAGAAATAAGTAAAATTTTCATAATTATGTTATTAGATCGATTTTTATCCTACTTCGTTTTTCTTTAATGTCATTATTTTTTCCGTGTCGGTTGTATTCTTAGACTGACTTTAACATAAAATAGCGAATATTTTTCGAATTTACTCAATTTTTTATATTTAACAAAATTGCAATTACAGTGTTTCTATTTTTTATATTTCAATATACATATATTCTGAAAATTTGCGTAACATACATTTCTTTATTATTTAAATTTGAAAAGATTGAATAAAAACCGTCTACCGCATAAACATATTGGATTTAAATCCGTTTCTTAATGTCATGATATCATTTTATTCAAATAAATTTACGGGAATAAATATCGTCTGCATAATGCTATATCTATAGAAGATTTAACTGTGGGTTTTTAATTAATATCTGGATAACCCCTGGTTCTAGAAACTCGAAACATAGACTAAATTTGAATTGGGGCTATTCCAAGACCACACACAAAATTTCAAGAAATTCAGTTCAGAGGTTCTCGCGTGATCATGAGGAAAACGTACATACATACAGATAGATGGACAGACAGATAGACAGAAAATTTTCAATTTTATTTATATACATAGATTCCGTACGAAGAACGGGTATATTGTTAGTGTAGTGATACAATTATAAGTAGACATATTTATAATCAAAGTGCTGGTTTCTTGAAATTCGGTTCAGCCTTTATCCCGTGATGAAGAGACAGACATATATGCAGACATACAGAGACAGGCTTTAATTTTATTTATATAGATTTGAAACACCATTTTCAATTGTATCATATGAGTAACAAAACGAAATTTCTTTTAATATTATTTATATAGATTCTGTACGGAAAACCGGTATACAGATAGAATTTATAATGTACTTTTATTGAAAAAAGTGTGAAATTTATAGTATGCACATAAGTGGCCCCAAACTTAGTATATTTGATGCTATCAGATCTTTCATAAATGTTTTATTATTTCTATAAATTATGTATAATTAATGTTTTACACCAACAACTTCATATGCTTTGTGTAGTATGAAGCTACATGATAGAAATGAAATGATAGATAAAACTCGAAACATGTGCGTTTTTTATCCGAGTATCATATACTTGTTCCAGTTTACGTATTTTGAACATGTGTGAATGCCAGATTTGTATTTATTTAATTATTTTTTTGTCATGAAATTTACTTACTAAATTAAATCAATATATAGCTTCTAAACTCGGTGAAAATATCGAAGGAAATATCAAATTCGATTATTTTAAGAATCGATATTAAAGGAAAAAAGAGTAAGGAAAATTTATAAATAAATTTAGTTTTCTATTTCAAAAGCTGTACTAGGGTAACATACTGGGGTTTTCCATTTAAATCTTCTTCGTTTCCATGGTAAAGTCATCCATATCAAATAATGAGAGAGTATGGTCATTAATTCGTGAATCAAATAATTTCTTTTAAAATGGATTTCGACTTCAGTATAATTTCTTAATTCGAAATTTCACATGTTAACAAATACTTCAAATGTTGATCTACTTTAAGATGTATGAATTTATATTGTAAGTGGTAATTAACAACAATACGAATAAAGACAATTAAACATTTTGGTGATTAAACAATTCATATATATATATATATATATATATATATATATATAATCTCCCAAAAAGGACTAGTACCCATATAACCATAAAGATGTTAAAAGAGTATTTATGAAGTGACGGCCGGGGTATTGAGGTAATGGTGAGTGTCTTGCTGGATGTGGTTTGAAGATTTCGGCTACCGGGAGCGTTTCGCCATGGCAGTAAAAGCTTTAACCGGAGAGTTGGGGGTCGCTACTCCCCCCGGCCGTCACTTCATAAATACTCTTTTAACATCTTTATGGGTATATGGGTACTAGTCCTTTTTGGGAGATTATTTGGATATACATTTGTATAAAGCAGCATGGCGCTTTACCGTTGTATATAAATTGTTCTTTTAAATTTTTTGGAAGGGAGTTTGGCTTTTTAAGTCATTTTTAGTATTTTTATTTGTATATATATATATATATATATATATATATATATATATATATATATATATATATATATATATATATATATATATATATATATATATATGTATGTATATATATATATATATATATATAATATATATATATATATATATATATATATATAATATATATATATATATATATATATATATATACATATATATATATATATATAATATATATATATATATACATATATATATATATATACATATATATATATATATATATATATATATATATATATATATATATATATATATATATATATATATATATATATATATATATATATATATATATATATATATATATATATTAACTACGACATTTTACATTCTGCTTAAGTGAATTAAGAAGTTACTCGTAAATTTATCATAAACAATTATACACATTTGTGTTTTAATAACATAAAACAACATAATGTATTCAGCCACGTACATTTTATTTGCATGTGTAATGTTGTAAACTTAATTCGTATACCTGATAATGCGCTAGTTCAATTTAAAATGCATAGTACGAATTTATATCTTAAATAACTTGGAAAGTTTAAAATGAACTTTCGGAGTGCAAAAGTTCATGATAAACTTTTAAAAGATAATAAGAAGGAAATGTGTTTCGGATTACTTTGCAGATAAGGGGTTCCATTAAGGCCTAAAATTCTTGCAACACTCTTTGTTCAAGTTGTGTCAAGAGCATTAGACCCGGAGGTATAAAGGTATAGAAGAATCAAAAGTTCTAACAAAGTAAGTGTAAAATATAACTGATAGATACTCCGACCTTTGTGCTTTTACTTAAGATACATTTTTTAAAATGTTCTTAAAATAGTTGGGAAGTAAATGAACTTTGGTAACAATGTCTCCTTTGAAATATCGTACTTGTTCTTATTTGTATCCATATATTTATGTTATGCTACGTAGATGCATGATGTTTATTTTATTTATATTTTTTAATTTCTTTCTCAGGAAAAGCACATTTTTAAATTTTTATACTGGTTTTAGGGTTAATACGGTGACTTCCCTTCTTCTTCTTCGACCCAGACCGTCCGACCTACCAGAAAGGTGTAAGGTATCTGTTTGGACGGCCGGGAAGTGCCACCCAATTTAGACCAGAACCCAGTGGGGGGGGCATCCACAGGGACCGTACCCTCCTTCCCCTACCACCAACCTCTCGGAAGGACTTACGGACCCACATGTTTAACGTGATCGTACTCCGCGTGAACACGGCGGCAGTTTGGGCAGCGGCGGGAATCGAACCAGGGACTACCGAGTGCAACCTCCGCGCGCTAACCACAGGGCTACCGCGCCCACGGTGAATTCCTTTGAATTTTGATGCATGTGTGGACAATTTTGTGTTCGACAAAATTTGTGACGTTTGCGTTACACAAATATTGGCTTAATTTTTTACAGCCAGTTATTTGAAGTTATCTTGTCTGTGTCGGCTTGATTTAAAGGTTTAAGGCTATTCCATTGTACATTTCAATTCTTTGGATTTGTTCCTTATTGTACTATTGGATCAACTCATCTTGGTCCCAGCTTAGGAATGCATACTTTTAGGGAAATATGGATAACCAGTAAAGTTAGAAAGTTCATATTTAGCATGTAGTCTTATTTCATATAAGAAGTTACGTATATTTTAATTTATACATTTTCCATATATTTTAGTTACACGGAAATAGTAAAAGGGGGTACTTTATAAAAACATTTTTCTTTCACGTGTTAAAAAGTATTATCGCATGCTGATTTTTTAAAATATACATTTGTACATAAAAGGATGGTAGCAATTTGAACGGGGGACTATATAATCGTGTGCAAAGTGCATGCTCTAGAAAGTAAGTA
The DNA here is from genome assembly GCA_951213105.1 of Amaurobius ferox. Taxonomy (NCBI): domain Eukaryota; kingdom Metazoa; phylum Arthropoda; class Arachnida; order Araneae; family Amaurobiidae; genus Amaurobius; species Amaurobius ferox. The sequence continues at coordinate 83,208,356 of OX578137.1, forward strand.
TCCCTTCTCTGATTTAAATTTGGATGATGGCCATTAGAATTTTCCAATTAAAAACGAGATTTCAGTTTTCTTTTACAACTAAAATTAAACTAAATCATATGCTGTTAGACTAACTGGAATAAATTTCAGATTTCATACTTAAGTAATATTTCGCTACAGTAGATACAAACATTTTTAGATTAGACCACGTTATAAGAGCACTGTCAACCGGGATTAAAATATAAATCTTCGGACAAAAAAAAATAAAATTCATAATCTTGTGCTACGTGCATTATTTTGCTAAAAATGCACCTTCATCTCAGAGCTAAAATCCAAGCTAAAATTGCCAATGGTCCTTCATGAAAAAGCACCACGTGGTCACAACGGGAGACTTTAGAAGGGATAAGAGACGATATTTTCTCCTATATGGATATATCCTCTTTTCTTAACTACTTTTACATGTGTATAAAAATGCTACTGAGGCAATTCTATCATTTAAATTAGATTGTTTCGAAATATTACAAAAAAAAATTAAATGAGCATGCGCATTATGCGCATAACAGTGAACAAACACTATGGGTAAAAATACAACTAAGCTGAGGAGAACCGAATTCTAAATGGAATCGCATCTACCATGCGTACACATTACTGGTTTTATCAAAAGCCAAACAATTAATAATTCAATCATTTACCTATAAAGTGGCCAGAAAGTGATTCAAACTACAGTGACCCCATCACTATAGGAAGCTTATCACATTACACCCATTAGAAAAAACCTGAGCAATGTACTTGAGAATAAATAAAATAATAATGCAGTATACAGCTGTGTCGAGGATACTCCGAGGTGTAAGAAAACCAATAAACTCGAAGTCAAAAGGACAAAGGGTACAAACAGAAGAAACATAGAGGGGGGAGGTATATACGCAGAGGGATTTCAGAGGAAGTTTTAGGTCCTGAACTGAAAGTCCACCTGAGACAACTATTCGGAAAGCAAATATTAAAAACATTTCAGATGATCCAAAAAGATAATTAATTGATTAATCTGAGATTGATGATTTGATTAATCAAAAAGTAATCAATTGGTTACTCAGAAATTGATCAATTGGTTAATGCGATTATTTACGTAGGAAGAATAAAAGTTAGATGGTATGTAGTTCAAAGAATGTAGACATTGTAGTTCAAAAACAATGTAGACAATGTAGTTCAAAGTATGTAGTCATTGAACCAAAAGATTAATTAAGATAAGACATCAGGCATTGAAACAAATGGCCGATAAAGAAAATACATCAGACATTGAACCAAATGATCAATAGAGAGAATCAATCATCATAGGCATTGAACAATAACATATATATTGATTAATTAATACCATTCATGTTTAATATCGGTGAAAAGTATCAATATACATCGAAATAAAGATAAGGACTTTCACTGAATCCAATCAAAAGTTCCAATAAATGTATTTTCAATAATGTAATTTTTCTTATCGTTGCTCTATTTCCGCAATAGCATATTAACATTTACCTTTAAATTACGTTTATCGTACAAATTTAAATTTCTCAATGTAGGACATAAAACAGATAGATACCTAAAAACAATAACCATAAATAAAGCTATTAAAAACTTTCGAAAACTGATTGGTGCATTTTTACACTTTCCCTAATGCAATAAATCAAAGAGGCATTACTCCTTAATAAAATATCTCAATCGGGATCTTATAAAAGATTTACAGTGTTTAGATTTGCGTATTAAAAAGAACAGTATCTTTTATTTTCAAATTTGTTACAAACTCTCCGGCCATAAGGTCTTTATGACTTGCCTTGCTGCGTAGGAATTTAATGTTTCTCTTCGGAATCAATCTCCTCGGATGTTTTATTTTCCAAACTTTTGATGCAAATTCAATTTTTTTTCGTAAAGGGACAATACTTTTTTACAACTTGTCTCACTTTATAGTTACAAAGCTGAAATTTATGGAACGTCGCTTTAGATACTCATTTAAGAAAACAGTTTTATTTATTGCAAAACATAAATCATCGAACATCGGGTGAAAAGTTAAAGAGAATAATGTTTTATGACTTGGAGGAATACCTGCAAGACTTTAAAAGTAATTGCAAACTAATCCTTATTCTGTCTGGCTAATTATTAAGCAGTTTAAATAAAGTTTATTACTTAATATTTAAAACTGTATGGAAATTATTGAATTTAATTTTCACAAAACCTCAATTATCTAGACCTAGAGAACGGTTTATCTTATATTATCCAAGTCGGTTTTATCCTATTTATTATGAAGCACTACATTTTATAAGGCATTTAATTATGAAAGGAACGTAATTTATGCATGAGAGAGAAAGTAATTTTTCTGCATTCTAGTATAAAAAATTCTGATGTGGGCAACACATGACTTTCCTTATAGAATGCAATGAATTTACTACTTTTACAGTAAAAACATAGGTTTTTCTTATAGTAGAAACTTATATCCTTTCCAAGATATTGAATTTTCGACAATTAGTCGTCATTTTCATTGATCTAGCGTCATTTTAATCCATTTGGCAAGATTTTCGTTAATTTGACAACATTGGCGACATTCCGCCAAATTCGTCGCCAAAACCTCTCCAAGCTTTGCAGACGGAGAAATAAGTTATTCTTATAGCAGATAAATGACGATTAGCGTTCAAATACAAAAATATTACTCGAAGTATCTTTTCTCATGAATGGAACTAGCCAGATCCACGAGGATGATGTCACCAAATTTATCGCATGGTATTATATATCAAAAGTGAACATGTTTCTCAATAGGAAATATATATTTTTTTATTTGACATGGCTTTTTGATATTTTTTTTGAAAAATGTGCAATATCTCGAGAAAGGTTCATGTTAGCGTTCTAAAATTTATGTTAATCGTTTTCTAATGAAAAATAACATAATAAATGTCTATTTGCGTAACTTTATTAGCGGTTTTGATTTTTTGACGATTTTTTTAAAAATTTCACTCGAAAATTTAGGGGGGGGTTCTGAATATTCGATTACGTTTAAAAACAATAGGCCTCCAGTGTTTATGGATTGTGATCTTTGTACCAAATTTCGTTCGAATCGGTCCATTCGTTCGTCAGTTATCGTCTCCACAGTCTCACTGATACACACACACTCATACACAAACACACACGCACAGCCATCACTTCAAAAATGTTTGATTCGTGATCAGGGATGCTTGAAACGTGCTCTCCTGTCGAAAACTCAAATTCGAATTTTCGACCCCGTCACAATACTTTCCTTATACATTATGTATATAAGGAAAGTAAAAAGGAATAAAATATTAAGATTTACCTTGGAAAAAGTTATCAGACTATAACTTTATGAATATGTGTATGTTTAAGTAGCTTGTTTTATAATATTTGTATGTAAATATTATAATTTAATTTCTCATTTAATATATTTCTTATTTTGTGACACATTGTAAAATGAATAATTGCGAGTGAAACATTTAAATGAATATATGGATCTGTTTGATAAACACGTTTTATATGGCTTTAAATATAGCAATACTGTATTTAATTTAAATCCAAATTGCATTACTCAATAAATTACTCAACACACATTGCTTAAAATGTTTTTCGGTTAAAAAAACCCAAAAATATCGAAACTATTCCTTAGGTACCTTTTACCATCGTCACATCACACAGATACACGTCATTTTTTTCCATTAGAAATATGCGAAGGAGTCATGCTTCCAATCAATCTATAACGAATGGCGAAGTTGCTCACTATTTGTTAATTTAATTAGAAAATATTATCTACCACTATTTATGATTTAATTTCATGTTTTAGGTAGTTTCTTATAAAGGAAAAATTATTTTGAAGCATTCCCCATTTTTCATGTATGCTTATTAGCAACACCTATCATTTAATATTCATGTGTAATCATTACAGATTCAGTAAAAATGTAATTTTTTTAATTTCAAAATATGTTCCAAAGTTTTTGTGGTTTGAATGTTTAATTTCAATTTATTTTATGAAAATATTCATATTTTTCAAATTGTCTTTTCATGTTAGAAAGTATTTAATGGTGTATTTTTAATTTTACATCTTATTAATGTTATATTCATTATAAACATCTAAACAAAGTAAACAGCATTTCGAAGTTTACAGAGAATCAAACGCTGTAACGCTTTGTTTCAAAGCTATAAAAAGAAAGTAACTTCAAAGCCTTTAACTAAACAATATATCTGAATCGCTGAGTGTTCTTCAAATTTGCATATCCTGCTTAAAATACATTAAATGCAACGTTTGCATTTTCCACTGATGAGTTTGCAACTTTTGGAATTGAGAATGTTAGTATTTGAAGATCGCAAAAATATTAATGTATGTATATGTTATCACCTCGCGAATTGTCGTCCATTACTTAATTAAAATTTTGCTCGCTAGTAAGGCGAATCTGTGAATAGAACATAGATTTTCTGACGAATTAAATGTAAATACAATGAATTTTTCATTCCCATTTGATTACTGTATCGTTGTAGATATACTTTTTCTAATAATATAGCATTTATTTATGCAGTATTTATTTTAACATTTAGTAAACTTTAATGTAAACAACTTTTAAATAAATTTAAATTTCATTTCTGACGATATATCTCATTATTTAACACGATACATATTTTTGAACACATTTAAATTTTTGAATAAAATCTGGACATGACTTTCTTTATATAATTCCCTAAGAAGCACTTATCTTTCCGTATATCCCTAGGCAGCACATGACTTTCCATATCTAATACTCTAAGCAGCACATCCAGAATGACTTATAATGCTGATGCGCAAAATGATCAGCAAGCTGCAATTCCCATAACTGCCTAAAGTTCTAAATATCATTCCATTAAAAATGCAAAAATTACATAGTATGAAAATATTTATGCGATCTAAAATATTAGTCCATCTGTATGACTTGAATACTTCTCATTTAAGTCAGATTATGTCCTTTAGGGAATCACAAATTGAATATAATCTAAATTTATTAAGTATCAAATGAAGTCAATGTTTTTAATCTAGGTTTTAATGTTTAAATCATTATTTTCTTACAAAAATACTTATATAAGAACACTGAAAGCTAATTGTAATTTAAATATTAATAGGAGTAAAATTAAGAATGAAATATTTTTGTAAAAGTTACCGTGAACTTCTATTGTTTTCCCTAATCCATCTTTTACACTATTTGCAACTTTCACGATTCCAGAAGAATCTAAATTTTATATCTCAATTCAATCTACTTTTGTTTTCAATCTTTTGATGAGACAAAATAATAGTTCATCAGACTAACGAGATTATATCTCTTTTAAATAGTTTCAAAGAGGAAATTTATTAGACATATTTTTGATATCCATTGAATCACACATAGAAAACTTATAAAACATCCTAACTCTTAAAATGTTGGATTAAAATTAAAACTGTGAAGTTGCTTCAAATTTTATGATTTAATCGAAAGTTATAAAGAAGAACAATAAATATTGACAAAGACAGGGAGTCCGTTTTTTTCTTCAAATTTTGAAAGAGAAACAGTAAATTGAATTTTAAATAGGTTGCATTCTAAATGTATTAAAACATACAAGAACAAAAAACTATGAAGTCCATAAAAGTGTTAAATACGTTAAAAATGACCATAATTGTCCAAAATTGTGATAAAATAATTTCGTTGAGAAAAAAAGCTGGATGCTTGTTTTTGTATAAAGTTCAATGTTTGATCGGCAATGACGTTATTGAATGCTACTATAATATTAATGATTCCAATAAGGAATAAATTGCCACTTTTAAAGCAAAAACTGATTTTCTTGATGTTAAAATATACCTTTAAAACTATCAAAAGAACATACTTATAATAAGCAAAGTAATAAAATTGTGCAGTACTATGGAAGGAGTACACAGTGTACACTAATGCACACTACTGAAATATGTACGCTAATACACACTAATGAAATGCATGCGATAATACATACTAATGAAATATGTGCGTTAATACACACTATTGCAATATACGGCCACCCAAACTGCTGCTGTAAACTTTTGGGTCAGTCGTGTGAGCTGGGTTTTCAACAATAATGCAATATGTGCGCTAATACACACTAATGCAATATGTGCGCTAATACACAGTTAAATGATTTAAATACACAACAAGTTTATTTACCGTTTTCATTGGATCTTTTCTACGCCACTAGGAAGTCCCATAAAACGCATATTTACAACAATATTTAAATTCAATGTATGAGGAAACTAGATATCGGATAAGTACTTTATATGGGACTTAAATAGAGAAAATATTTCAATTTCCATGGTGTAAATGCAAATTTTCAGGTAAACAATGACAGAAGAAACGAACAAAACAACAATGGAAAAATTATTTTTCTCACCAATACGTGAGGTATAGAGCAAAACAACAGGTTATTCACGGATTGAAACGCAACTACCTCCAACATTCTGCACTGCATGGTTTTCTAAAATGTCCTTTTTAATACTTTACAACACAGTTGAAAAGTGTTTATGACTTTGTTCATTATGTCTGTCTGTATGTCAGTCTATCCGTTAGCACGATAACTGCCATAAAAACGACTTTATCAAAATTAAATTTTAGTATATTGTTCAGATGGTCTGTGAGAGCTATGGAAATATAAATGAATAATATCACCCAATTAGTTTTGGATTGAACCCAGGTTGAAAAAATGAAATACATTGAACCATATGGGACCTAATTTTTCAAACATTTTTTAAGTGGATTTGAAATTCACAAATTGCTTCGAAAGTTTCAGGAAATATTCAAATGATCCCATAAAATTTATAAAAAAAAATTCAGCAAAATATATTCAGTATTTTTTTAAATAAAAATTAAAATAATAATTACAATTTTTATATAAAGAGATCATGTGGCCACTATATGAAGAGATCATGTGACCAACTACAAAATATGGCATCCATCTTGTGTCAAAATAGTAAATTTTGAAGTCATTTTTAATTCATATTTAGTGTTGTATCCGTCGAAAACCTCTTTATTTTTGCTTAAATTATGTGCATATACATCCGGACACAACACAATTACAATATATTTGAGTCTAAATGATTTTCAAACTTTGATTACTTCTGCAACGAAGACTAATTTTCCCTTATGTAGGATGTAAACACCAAAAGATGTAGAATGGGTTGTGTAAGAATTGCTGCATTTCTTTAACGCAAAATTATTTAGCTCATGGAATCTGCAACATAGCTGATATGAATGAAACATTCATTGATTTTATGAAGAGAAGCAGATGGCTTTTTCGATGAAGTATTAAGCATTGAGTTAAATTAATTGAACAGCCACGGTTTTAAGTTTTTAAATAAAATAAATTAGTATAATATTGTGAAGAATGAAATGGATGAAATGCTGCCTATATAAAGAGAGCCATGCGATTTATATTTCGATGACGTCATTTGAATAAAGTTCATTCGTTGTCGACGAAATTTTCAAATATAATAAATTATTGTAGTATTATGATAATTTCTAATATATTACCGAGGAATGTATCGCATTTTAGAGATGTTTAAACCAGGCAATTTATATTTTAATGCCGCCATTTGAATGGAATTCATTTTTTTCTATGAAGTTTGAAGTTTTCAAATATAGTAAATTAATGTAGTATTGGGCTAATTTTAATATATTACCGAGGAATGCATCGCATTTTTGAGATGTTTAAACAAAATTGCAATTGAAGTTGCAAATTGTTTCATAATCAATGCTTTATGCATGATTGATCATTTTTGTTTAATTTATTGAACATTCACTGAAGTAATATGAGTAACAAAAGAGGAAAATAACATAAAATAGTTATTTTAATGCATCTTGAATTTCATTAATTTACAATTATACTTGTATTTATTTTTCAGCACGGATCTTATAAAAGTTATCGTATTTTAATGATATTGCATGCGAAAAAAGTGTATGTTTTCAGAAATACTCATATTTTATAATATTTACTGAAATGTTACGTAACCAAAAAATGTTATGTAACCAAAGAAAAAATCTGATGTGAGCAACACATGACTTTCCTTATATAATGTAATGAACTTACTACTTTTCAGTAAACTACTTTTACTACTTTTACAGTACTAATATTCTTTCCAAACTATTGAAATTTCGACAATTAGTCGTCATTTTCATTGATTTAGCGTCATTTTTATCCATTTGGCGAGATTTTCGTTAATTTGGCAACATTTCAAAAAGTCGCCAAGTTGGCGACATTCCGCCAAATTCGTCCCCAAAATCTCGCCAAGCGTTATGGACGAAGAAATAAGTTGTTCTTACAGCAGATAAATGACTATTGGCGTTCAAATACAAAAGTATTACACAAAGTATCTTTTTTCATGAATGGAACGAGCTAGATCCACGAGAATGATGTCACCCAATCTATCGCATGGTATTACATATGAAAAGTGAACATGTTTCGCAATAGGAAGTACTTTTTTTTCATTTTATATGACTTTTTTATATTTTCTTTTTAAAAATGTGCAATATCTCGAGAACGGTTCATGTCAGCGTTCTAAAAATTATGTCAATCGTTTTCTAATGAAAAATCACATAAGAAATGTCTATTTGCTTAACTTCATTAGTGGTTTTGATTTTTTGACGATTTTTTCAAAATGTTATTCGAAAATTTAGGGGGGTTCTGAGCATTCGATTGCGTATAAAATCAATAGGCTTCCAGTGTTTACGGATTGTGATTTTTGTATCAAATTTCGTTCGTATCGGTCCATTCGTTCGTCAGTTATCGTCTCCACAGGCTCACTGACACACACACACACACACACACATACTTTCACACACACACACACACATACTTTTACACACACACACAGACATCACTTCAAAAATGTTTGATTCGTGATCAGGGATGTTTGAAACGTGCTCTCCCGTCGAAAACTCGAATTCGAATTTTCGACCCCGTCACAATACTTTCCTTATACATTATGTATATAAGGAAAGTAAAAGGTGAACAAAGTGTATAAAATATTTGTTCTGCCAAATACATTGGGCTTCATTAAATGTCATGACCAGATTTTTTATTTGTTAGTACAGAATGTATGTAGAAATATAGATTTATATTAATATTGATTACATAGATCCCCTTTAAGAAATGTTTCTTTAAAATAATTTATGTGAAATAAAATAATATAAATTGGTTGAAAATACTCACTCCCATGAAAACCTAAGCAGTTTGAAATTGTTAATATTCAATAAAAATGCCAGAACTGTACCAATGACACCAAATATTGAGAATTATATTTTCATTGACCAACAGTTTTTCATTAAAATTAAAGAAACATCAATTAATTCAAAGTAAAGGGGACATAGTCACGTCATATTGCAATGTTCCTTTATTGTATTGAAAGGGGTAGTGTGCAAAATTTTCAAAACGATAAGTAGAAATTTCACAAGTTAAAAGAATGTAAACAGAAATATTCTTCATGGAGGTAAAAGTAATTTAACTCTATGATGAAAACTTCATCGAAAAAGTATGTATTAAATCGTATGCTTCTCTTAGTAAAATCAATTAATGTTTCATACATATCCATTATATTGTATACTCCAGAGCTAAATAATTTTGCGCTAAAGAAATTCAGCAATTCTTACACAACTCATCTTGATGTGTTTAGATTCTCCATAAGTTAAAATTAGGCTCATTAAGTTAAAATTAGAAATAATCAAAGTTTGATGATCATTTATACTCACAAATCACATATATTGTAATTGCGTGGTTTTAGAATATATAATCACAGAAATTAAGCAAAAATAAAGCGGTTTGAGGACGAATACAACACTAAATATAAATTAAAATAACATTAAATCACGATTTTGACAAAATATGGATGTCATACTTCATTTTGAATTGGGTCACGTGATATCTTCATATGATATGGGTGTTGTTGATGTTGATACGCAGACCGTCCGACCTATCAGACAGGATATGATATGGATCAAACTAATATTTTAATTTTTATTTAAAAAACTACCGAATATATTTTGCTAATTTTATTTTTATTTTTATTGAACAATTTGTATATTTCTGAAAACTTTCGGAGCAATTTGCGTATTTTAAATTCGTTTAAAAAATGTTTGAAAAATTAGGTCCAAAAAAGGTTCAATGTATTTCATTTATTCAACCCGGGATCAATACGAAACTAATGGTGTGATATTATTATTTTATATTCCCATAGACCGTTTGAACAACATACTAAAATTTAATTTTGATAAATTTATTTTTACGGCAGTTATCGTGCGAAAGGGCAGACATACAGACAGAATGAGCAAAGTCATAAACACTTTTCGACTATATTGCAAAGTGATAAAAATCGTGAATGAACCTCTACGTAAATCTTTTAACTGTCCAGATGCTTTAAGGGCAGCACAAGGATTGCTGTTTCCTTGGTAGAACATTTTGACTCCGGTAAAATGAGCTTCATGGCCCATCGCCAGTCGTGTATCTGTGAAAAAAAAGCTTTGTGACACCTTTCATAGGCGGCGTCCTGTAAGATATACTTGATAACATGCAAATTGCGGAGACAGCAGCGCCAGATTACAATCCTGACGGCTGAAATTTGAATTACTTTCTTTTCTTCAGAAATGGAAACAGAATACCCGGATAATTATGCGGATGGAATTTGCTTGTGTTTTGCATAGTAGTTTTCTTAATATGAGAGGTCTAATTACCTAATCTTTAATTTAAAGCACCCTGCATAACACTTTCTATTCGAAATCAGTAAAACTAACAACATCAATAAATTCACCCTGAATTTCTCCAAAGTTTGCTCCCAGTCCAGCGACCAATAACAATTCTTCTCTCCTAATCTCTCCCCATACTCTCTTTAAGATTATGATTCCTTCAAATTAATTTAAACTATTTCCCAAACCTAACTTCTTCACAGTGCTTTCTTCTAAACTTTCGATACAACATTTAAAAAATGCATTTTGTCAAATATTTATACAAAGGTGACTTACACTTTTCTACTGGTTTCTTTGAAGTAGTTACAAACAGAGATTTAGAAGATGTGTTTAAGTTTACCTTTAAAAAATGCAAAATTCACCGTCATGTATTGTTTAGATAAAAATTGAATATTTGAGATTCCATTACGGTATATGAAAAAACAAACAATGCATTGCGTAAAAATTATGGTTGGATTTAAGCCAGAAAGATCAATCATGCATAAAGCATTGATTATGAAACACTTTCTAACTTCAATGCAATTTTATATAAACATCTCTAAAATGCGATACATTCCTCGGTAATATTTTTAATATTATCACTATACTACATTATTTATTATATTTGAAACTTAGAACTTTATCGAAAAAAATGAACTTCATTCAAATAACGACATTGAAATATAAATTGTCTGGTTTAAACACATCTGAAATGCGATGTATTCCTCGGTAATATTTTTAAAATTATCATAATGCTACAATAATTTATTATATTTGAAAACTTCATCGAAAGCAAATGAATTTTATTCAAATGACGTCATCGAAATATAAATCGCCTCTACATAAAAGCAGCATTTCATTCATAAACATTCTTCCATTCCATTCATTAATCACAATACTATAATAATTTATTTTATTTAAAATCTTTAAACCATGGAGATACAATTAATTTAACTCTATGCTTAAAACTTCATCGAAAAAATCGTGATGTTCTCTGTGTAAAATTAATGAATGTTTCATTTATATCAGCTATATTACAAACTCCATGAGCTAAATAATTTGGTGTTAAAGAAATGCAGCAATTCTTATACAACTCATTCTACATCTTTTTGTGTTTACATTCTCCATAAGTGAAAATTAGGTTTTGTTGTAGAAATATTCAAAGTTTGTTGATCATTTAAACTCAAATATATTGTAATTGCGTTGTTTCAGTATGTAGACGCACAGAATTTAAGCAAAAATAAAGCGATTTTGGGACTGATACCACACTAAATATGAATTAAAAGGAACTTTAAAAATCACGATTTTGACACATGATGGATGCCATATTTTATTTTGAAGTGGGTCACGTGATCTCTTCATATAAAGGGCGTAATAATTATTTTAATTTCTATTTAAAACACTACTAAAAATAATTTGCTGAATTTTTTAAAATATATTTTATGGGATAATTTGAATATTTACTAACACTTTAGAAGCAATTTGTGAATTTTAAATTCGCTTAAAAAATGTCTGAAAAATTAGGTCACATAGGGTTCTATGTACTTCAATTTTTCAACCCGAGTTTAATCCAAATTTTCTATTTTTAATTAAATGTATCCATTCGTTCCAATATATGTAACATGTCTCACTACCATTGAGGAAATTTGATACAATTATAATTGGTCATTTTAAGTACTATAACTTGAAAACTCAGCACCTAAATTAAGTGCAAATAATTATTTTTGTGAAAGTAAAAGGACATTTTTTAAATTTAGTCTATAAATATAATGTTAACTAACTTTAAAGAAAAAGAGAAAAAAAATGTTGCTACAAAAAATATTGTTGAAAAAACTGTTACACCTCTATAAGTTGTACAGATCTCTTCGTATGAAAAACGATTATTATATTTACATCTTAGATGCATTGTACATATTGTTACAATGTGGGTTCTCTGGAATCGTTTTTGTATACTCCCAAAAAAAAAACACACACACACAAGAATTAGTCCTAATTTCAGGATAAATAACACTTATATTTACAAGCACTAAAGCATAAAAATATATAGAGATAATAGCCTGATAGCCGTCTTACAAGATATGTTAACAACTGTCAGATACAATGCAGTAGAAATTAAATGCTCAGCTAATTCACAAAATAGCTGATACTCTTATCAAAACTGTGACGCATCCCACTATTTAACTCAGCTCGTATCCCACCAACTACTCCCCAACTGAGTGGTGTCTCCTTTTTATATACACTAGGTAGAACCTTCCTGAAGGGGATCGTATACCCCAGAATATTCGTTATTTTGAGAAAGTTCTAGTGCATTCGTTAACTCGCCAAGTGGACAATAATCGCTAAATCTGGTAAACCAGACCCAAAATTTAATATATGACAATTCAACATTCACACGTAATAGAAATGACTGCCTATAAAGGTGTTCTGTCCCTGAATAGAGCAAATACTTTGAATAGGGGAAAAGGTTCGCTTTGTACTATTTGAACAGAAGCAAAACACAGTGAACTTTTTACATATTCGTAACAATATTATATTATCACATATTTTTTTTCCACAAAATTTATCAACGGATGGATATGCTAAATCTCCTGGTCCGCGCTTTTTTAAATTTCAGTATCATCTTCGTCTAAATATATTATCAGTATCGTCAATGTCTAAACAGATTATCAGTATCATCTTTGTCTCAACAATGAGATTATCAGCATCATCATTGTCTAAATAGCAAATGAAGAAAAAAACTTATCTATCTGCATGAATCATTAATCTTTCTACAGTAATGTTAACAATAGAGGTCATTACTCAAGAAACAACTCATGTACAATTTGTATGTGTTACTTTTATGAATATTTTAATCAAACCTAATGCTTTTATAAACGAGTACATGTTAAGTAATTTAAAAACACATTTAATACATATAGTCAACAATGGTAATTTTTTTATTTACTACGAGTCCGCAGATGGAGATAGACTGTCATTTGATGACACTAAATGATGCAAAAACATTTTCAACATTCAACTATAATATGCTTCTCTTAAGAATGATATTTTGCAACATTGAGGCATTATATTGATAATATTTGTTATAAGTTGTCGTCTCATTTCTCGTTAGGAACTTTAATAAGGTATAATGGCACATTGTAGATTATTTACGTTTATCTTCACTGTCATTGGCATGATACTGAAATTCAAAGCACATATTTTTACAGATAATACAAGCCATTGTCATCAATTACGATTATGCACAGAAATATGTGATACGTATAAATTGAGATATAAGTGAAACTAAAATAACTATAAGATTGCATTTTTGATATTTATACAATCTTATTTGTAATTAAATTGAAAATATATTATATATAATTGATCCTTTAATAAAATATAATTTAAAAATAATTTGTTTAACATATACAAACGTAATGACATTATAAGATTATTTATAAAAATATAAATTATAAGATAATTTTTAAATAATTTGTCTAGCACACAAAAATAATCTGTCTAACGCACACAAACTTAATGAAATTATAGGATTACGTATAAAAAAATTAATTTTAAAATTATTTTAACATTTGCTATTTATCGAACAACATTTAAAAATCAACTTGAGATTAATTTATTCTATTCTAATATCCCATTAATTATATATAATTCAAAAAATAATTTCCGTAATGCAACTTATTTCTTTACATATTTATTTTTCCTAATAGAAAAAAAAACCTTACTGCTGGAGGCAAAAAGCAGATCTTCTACTCTCTAGATATTGAATTTTCCACCCTACTAATTCAAGCAGCAAATTTACGTACCTTATTTAATCAATATTTAACGCGTTCCTTCATCAGCAATTCACCCTGGCCACGCCCTCCGCGCCTAATCACACATCATATTCGTACGGCAGGATTCACCCGAGCACGGGAGGAATACCTACTGCAATAGAACGAAGGTACTTGATCGCTAATGTCAAAAAGCATGGTCGATGTGCGAAAGTCGTCATTTCCACACGCGTCACGTTACCATGACTGGACATTCAGCTTTTGAGGAACTCAATGCATGGCTAGGTTTTAGAAAGATGAGTGTGGAGAGCATATTTCGTGTGGGTTATACATTTTTTATTATGGAATTGGAAAAATGATATATTTCTAATTGCGTAAAATGTAACTGAAGCAGATGTGTAGTAGATGATGTGAAGTATAGAAGATTCAGATTTATTTAAGGTCGGTGGGTGTAAATCCATGTGGAATTTGCTACTCGGGAAGCTCGGGAAATGAAAGCAATCTTTTAATTAGTATTTTTGTGCACAGTTTATTAAATTTGCCAAATTTAAAAGTAACGATATAATAATTGCCAGATGTGCAGACCCCCCCCCCCAGAAACCCTCCAGATGACTGAAATTTTGAACACATATGGCATTGACCATGGAACAAAAATTAATATATTCAACATTTTTGCTCCCATTGGGTCCCAGAAGATACGTTGGGCGTAACAACCTGAGGTCCACAGAATCATGTGATCTTATGATGTGTGAAGGAATTATTTATTGCCGCACATAAATTTATTTTCACTTAATGTTGTCAACCACTGGCGACCGTCTGAGTGCTTTCATTGTCTGCCGCTTACAATGCTTACTGCCATTATCTGGTACTAGTTGTTTGAGATAATAAATGTCTTAAAGACTGCAAATATTCACAATGCTAAAACAAACCGCAAATTCGCCATTACAGTATCGATTATGGAGTATAACTTATTTATGCAAAATTACGATTAAGATGACACTTTTCGATGTTCATGACCATACATTGTTAAACAAAACAAAACGCATTAAAAAAGTTGCAACTGATTTCATTAAGACTGTTAGTTTCATTGTGTTTGATAGGTTTAAATACTAGTCTAATATACCCAACTTATGGCTTTTAATTCGGATTAAGAGACTTAGAAACTGTGTGGAAAATGTAACACTAATTAGAGCGTTCTTTTAATTATGTCTTGTTTAATATTAATTTACTTTTAACTGTTGACGACTAAAATAAGCAACCAAACTTCATGAAATATTAACACTTATTATTGACAGAAGAAAAATTATAAAAGTACAAAGCAACATAATGGACAGAATGGAGTGAAAATAAGTAGATACTCTCTTACTTTTATAACAATACTATTAATAATATGATATATAACAATACTATAAGTGCAATTTTTGAGCAACATATTAAATAATTACTTTCTAATCATTCGCAGAATCTGTATATAGGAAGAACTGTCAAAAGATCTAAAATACGAATACAATCTCTTTTTACCGCTCTCCCTCCATACCCCTCTCTCTCTCTGTATCTATCTCTCTCTCTCTCTCTCTCTCTCTCTCTCACACACACACACACACACACCCTATCATTACCCACTCTCCTGTATTAAATTAATATCTTGCATTTTACTCACAAAACAGATATCCAAGCAATTTTAATGAAATTTGACAGTTACTTGCAATTTACATATGTGCTAATTAGATTCGGAAATTAATAAAAAATTAACTGGTCTAATTCAAGTGGTCTGCAAAAAGAAAAGAAAGTAAATTGTAAGAACAAATGCCAATTATTAAATATGTGAAATTTGTGTATAACTTGCCTTCTTTTATGTAAC
Organism: Amaurobius ferox; assembly: GCA_951213105.1. Classification (NCBI taxonomy): domain Eukaryota; kingdom Metazoa; phylum Arthropoda; class Arachnida; order Araneae; family Amaurobiidae; genus Amaurobius; species Amaurobius ferox. The sequence continues at coordinate 83,224,684 of OX578137.1, forward strand.
TATACGAATGAGCCCCGTATAGTAAAGAGAAATTGTTTGCAATAATTTTCATTTTTTCAGTGTTAGCTAATTATATAGTTTTAAACAAGTGCCAAATAAAGATAACAAAACTGAAATATCTTTATAGACAACCTACAAGGTTGAATAAAAGCATCATTTGGTTTTAAAATCAGATACTATTTCCTTGCACTGGTTTGTATCGGCGCTCTGTCCTCATTATCTTGATAAATAAGGATCTTTTTACCTTTAAAACGTATTATACTTTCATTAAAATTTGTATGCCACGAAGTTTTTATTTTACAAGTTCACTCAAACAGCAGCCTGGATGAATTTACATATAAAGAAAGGTGGTTGTTGAAATCTGTAAAATGAATACAAATCAAATTAATCGTATCAAATACTGCTTATATCATAAAAAATATTAATACTCAGTTTGCGAAGAACGAACTCTAGTGAGGTCTAAATAACCTCTCGATTATTATTTCCCTCAATTGCCTATACAATTTATGTTTCTTTTAAATTAACAATTCTAACTGGTTTGGTTATATAGACCAATCACCGAGCTAAGCAACATTTCCAAGTTCATGATGTAGAACAGAATAAAGTTTCGGATCGCGAGTAAGATAGTGGATTCTAGTAGTGATTCTAATAAGATATTCAATGGGATTATGTTATGAATCGGACTGAAGAATGCTTTAAAAAAATGACTTATAATGATGAGTGTGAAAGTTGGATCGTAGTCTAGTTGAATGAAACCCACTTGGATACCACTATAACTAAAATAGTCTAGTATCCTGGGCTGGCCGCAATAAGCTGCAAGGCAAACGAAAAACGTTTGGTTAAGCATAAAAGTTTTGTAACTCATCTACTATGTAAGTTTTATTACCAGGCCAATAAAATGTATTATATTCTAAAAAAATGTGTATTATTCTGGGTGTGAGCAATGCCAGTTATGGTCTATGTCCCCCAGTTTCTTTAAACAGTCAGCTACTGTGATTATATAAAGTACAAAATAAACATAGTTTGTTTAAATCAGTGCATTTGTATGTTATTGCCCTGGGCCGAAAGGTCCTGGATATCAAGTAAATTTATTTTAAGTCCCTTTGGACAGATCTAAGTAAAATTCTCTACCATGGCGTTTAAAGTGGATTGGAGAGCCAGAAGGTTTCTTTACACCAAATTTACTGCAGCATGGTATAAAAGAACGGAACGACGAGAAACGTCTAATATCTTCTATTTCAGCTTGCCATTGAAAATTTTCACTTTTACACCAAACTTTCCTCCCTTTGTTAGCTAGAAGAGTTCAGAAATGACCAATACAATGTTCCTCAACAATTTTTTTCGGTTTATATTAAATTCAGTGAGTTCTGTATTTTCCATTTAATGCCAAGTTAAGTCTGTTTTTGTTCTATATAAAGTCAGTCCTACGTTTTTATTTTCTAATAATAAGTACACGTTAAAATAGCAAATGTATATACATAACGCAAGTATATAGGGAATGTCATGTGCTGAACACATTAAACATTTGTTCATATTTTACACTTCTACGCCTCTTCGTCTTTTCTAGTTACTACAATACAGACATTTAATTTTGACAAAAAGAATTTATCTGTGATCCCCTGGCTTTCTTCCAATAACGATATTTGTCAAGGAATTTCTGAAAAATCTACGCGGAAACATTTTATAGCTCCCCAAGTCCTACTTCTTGAACCATAATGAATATTATGGGGATGAAAATGATCGGATTCTTAAAATATGAGATATTAAAAGGCTCTGCTGTTTAGTTATTTTTAAAATAACTTTGCATATCAAATGCATTATTATTTGAAATAGCACATTTTTAACTATAAGCAAACAAAATTATCAAACGCGATGTCTTGTCTTTCCATTATTAATAGTTTTATCCAAACTTTACAAAGAAATCATTTCAATTGAGGTTAATGGAAAATTTTCAAACTTGGTCTCTATGATGAGAAAAATGTTAGATTCAAGTCCTTCTATGGAGCCCCAATAGGAAAAAAATTGTAGATAAAATGCGGAAATCCAGTTATTCTTCTTGATAAAGATATCAAACATTTTACAAAAGTAACTAATGGACATTTTTGTTTCGGCTTCTTCTACTGTGTTCAGCCATTTATATACGAAAATGTCGCCGTTTCGTATAAGGAAAGAGATATTATGATCATAGATTTGTAAATCAAAATATTCCATTTTAAAAGACACTTCTATTTAAATATACATTTCAAATTTTGAACTTTTGTTCCACAAAAATTTTTCAAAATATTTACATTTTAGATGGAAACTGTTAATGACTTGAAAATTGACGATGGAACATTTTTAATTTTTCATTAATCATTTTGATCATATGAATTAGTTATTGATTTCGTTCAGCTTAAATAAATATGTATATTTTATTCTAATACGTTTTATTATAAAATATATCCAATTTAAGGTTTTGTCTACAATAGATTGTTTAAAGTAAAAAAAATGAAATACAGGTGTTTAAAACCATATTAAATACCAAATAATCCCAATAACTTTACCTGAACTGCATATGATAAATTATGCCCGATATAACGAGCAGTACGCAAATTGCCTGATACAGCTATTATATACATATTAATGATCTGTATCATGTAAAAGTATTAAAAAAAGTAAAAAAATGAAAATGTTGCCAATTTCAAACACAATAAATTATTCTCTCTAATGCTTACGTCACGTCATATTACTTTCCTATTCGAACGTAGGTAGTTAACTAGTGCATGAATCTCATCTGTGCCAAGTAAATTTATAAGTCAGACAGTATTATATTCAAAAATTCAATTCTTATTTAACTTATAAACTTATTTTCGTGATATAATTGTCCTTTTTCTTCTCAAAGCAATTTCCACAGCCATTATTATAGCCTGAACCGACATCATAAAATTTCAAAAAAAGAAAGTTTTTTATAAATTAAAAGTATAGCACTTACATATAAACAAAAAAGTAATCAACATATTTACAGGAAGAAAGATAAAACATATTTACAAATAATAACAGGATACACAAAAATATTTTAAACAGCAAGTACATATGAGCTCAAGCCAATGTCTGCACATGGGTTGGTGTTGTAGCAGAATGATATTGCCAGGCCCGAACCAGGGACCTGGTACTTACAAGACCAACATTATAAGCTTAGAGCAAAAGCTAGCTTCAACTCCGAACTCATAATTCGGGTACAGGTTCCAAGCATCTTTGATCAGATGTCTTTTGGCAGGGGCAGAGTCGTAGGCTGCCGCACACTCCCCCACCTGATGAGAAGCCCGGTTCGAATTTCGGCGAGGAGGGGGGGCACGTAGAAAAGCCCTAGCGTGTTTCCATCCGGAACTCAGTTAAGGGCTGAAGGCCGGGAGGCGTGGATCTCGGGCGTGACGTCAGTCGTGGTCAACCAGGAAGGGAGTGGTAGGGCACCTGGCTTCGTGTGATGCTGCCATCTTTTGTTGAGATCGTTGATCGTTGAGAGGTGAGATCGTTGGAGAGAGAAAGTTGCGTGTTTCAAACGTCCAGTCATCTTTGTATCGGAAGGATGTTGCCAGGCTCGATCCAGGGACCTGGTGCTTACAAGACCGATATTATAAGCTCTGAGCAAAAGCTAGCTTCAACTCCGAACTCATACTTCGGTTACAAGTTCCAAGCATCTTCGATCAGATGTCTTTTGGCAGGAGCAGAATCGGCTGCTGCCGCAGTGCCCTCTCTAGATGTCTCATCTTTAGTGAAATCTGTGACTTTAATGGCACTACATTGTTTACTTACGAATAAGTTTCACGAATGTACTACACATCAATTAATGTTAGCAAAAATGACTCAAAATGAATAGCTTTTAAGGAAAATAGTGGATATTGGTACTGCAAGAATTGAAGATGTAGAGGCAAAGATGACTCAAAGTGAATAGCTTTTAAAGAAAATAGTGAATATTGGTACTGCATGAATTGAAGATGTATAGGCAAAAGCATCCCTTCCCATCGTCTTACACTCACTTGTAGCACAAATGCTGAAAACACATTAATTAAAGTGCAAAAAATTACTTAAGTCACAATCTCAATGTCCAATGCCAAAGTTAGAGGATTTCCATCGTAGTAGTAAAGTGCTATTTAATATTTTCTCTTGGAAATGACATGAAACCAATAAGTTTGAGAGTTTCAGAGAATGCACATTAACTTTAAAAGAGCAGAGATTCTTAATCGAGAAACGTGCTTCAAAAAATTGATAATAGGAAATCTAGATATCGCTGCAACAAAATAAATGCAAAAAAAATTGAAAAAGAAAGTTTTACGTCAAATATCCTTGAGGAAATCTACAAAAAAAGAACCCAGTAGAGCTATAACCTCTCAACTCGATGTTTTAACGTCGAGTGCTTTTAATTTTACATAATCATTTAAAAGCCATAAAGGAATGTGTACGTTGAATTCCATACAAGCTAAATCATCGGTTACCTTACACCTTTCTGATAGGTCGGAAGGTCTGGGTCTCAACAACAACAACAACACAAGCTAAATCATGCTCAAAAGGATGCTCGTGTCAAATAGAGCACTGAAAATCTCAAAAGATTCAACTGTGGTGCCTCAAAAAATATCTTTGACATTGTAACAGGTGACGAACACTAGGATCTATCCCTATGAATCTCAAAACAAACATCAATGTACTGTTTGGGTGTTTCATTTCAAAACAAGCCAAATTCTGCAATAGTTGTCCTTTCACAAAGAATTTCGAATAAAATTATTCCTTCGTCTTTTGGTAAATACGTCCATGTTGCAACCGTAGGTTTAGAGGATCGTAGAGCAGTAAATATTGATGTATATGACAAATTACTTGCCACAGATTGCTCAAATTAGAAAAAGTAATGCGAAACGTCGCAGCACTCTTCAACAGAATAATGCAAGCTACCACACTTCATTTCACAGTGCATTTGGAGCATAAAAATATATAATTCGATGAGTCACTGTCCTATTCGCATGATTTAGCACCCAATGAATTTTCGTTCTCCCCAGCAAACAAAAGTACTATTCGTGATCAGCGATTTTACAGACAAGAAGAAGCAATTGGATCTTATAAATCACATGTTTCTGCTAGACCAACTTCTGAATCACATAAGTATTTTAAAATTTGGATTATTCAAATGAAAAATGTGTTGATGCTCAAGGTGAAAATTTTATAAAGCAATAAAAAACCATTTATTTCCATGAAAAAATATTTTGTGAATTATTTTCTAAAAATAGCAAATACTTGCCTGCGTATGTGAAATAAACAGCAACAAATTGAGATTTATATCTTAAGATGCATGAATCAATATTAATTCTTTAAATTCAATAAATTAAAATGCAATTTCTTTTATATTTAAAATAAGTTTCTGCATTTCAATAAGAATTGATTGACGAAGGAAAGACAAGTATTATTTAACCCAAAACTAACTTCTATGAATAACGAATAATATTTTATACCAAATAATTTAAAAAAAAAATACTTCAAAAATAAAATTTAAATTATACTGATAAACTTTTAAAAGATAAGAAGAGAGAAATGAGTTTGAAATAAGCTTGCTGATAAAAGGGATCCATTAATGTCTGACAATCTTGTGACTCTAATCTCGCAAGCACTGAAGAACATAAGACCCGAAGGGTAAAAACTTGTTGAAGCGAGTTGAAAAAAGTAAAAACATGACATAAAATTCTTATAAATTTTATATGTTTTACGGAAACTATGTTTGAAAGAAGTATATATATATATATATATATATATATATATATATATATATATATATATGTATATATATATTATACAAGTGTAATACTATTTAGTATACTACTAAATAAATAATAAGCCTATAAATATTCGAAATGTTGGCGCAAAGCTGCCGAAACTCTATCGAATATTAACATAGCTAAACAAAAGGAAAAATGGAACACAATACAAATAGAAGAGTTAAGTACCACAAATTGGCTGGGGTTTGTGACCCCCACTCCCCGGTTAAGCAATACTTTACCCCGTGGCAACACTCCCGGGAGCGGGTATATTACCCATTAATGATACAAAATCATATAACCAACATCAAAAAACACAAGACCTCACAATAAACAAAATAAGACTCACACACGATTAGAAATATTTACTACATTTAGACAATACATTAAACTGCTTAAAGACTAGTAATAAATGAAATAAGAAACATTAAATAAGAAGAAAAATAAAATAAGCTATAGCATTACTTTAAATGATTTAAAAGATTTTGTTGAGAAACTTAACAATCTGGATAATAAACCAAGCTGGATAAAAACAACTATATTTTTGGTGTTAGAATTAAATATATATAACGGATTTGGTCTTCCTGTATCAGTAAAGAATTCTTGATAATGTTAAAAAATGATTCAACTACAGCAGCTATTTTATTCCATTCTTCCTTTCGGATATATATATATATATATATATATATATATATATATATATATATATATATATATATATATATATATATATATATAATACAAAAGTAATCAGATGAAGAAAACGTAAGCATACAAAAGTATGAAAAAAGGCTTAACGTAGATGGGGCAATGCTGCACAAGTACGTAAAGCAGTTATATAGCAAATAAAAGTATGAAGGAAAAAATGGGAATCAAGCCAACGGGAAAGCATAAATGCCCGAGGGGGATTGTGATCCCTCGTTCCCGGTTATAGCATGCTATTACACCTAGGTAACACTCCCGGAACCAAATACTTTGCCGAAACTTGACCTCCGAAATAGTGTCGAGCACAAGACACTGACCGTGGAAGTGAGTACAAAACTCAAGAATCGAAGAAAAGTCCGAAGTACAAAGCCGAAGTAAAACACATAATGAAAAAGGCCAAGAGTCGTTAACTACGGAGAGTGCAATCCATATATAGCATTATACTGCCACTAGGGTGCGCTATCAGCAAGTTCCGTGTAGGTGAATCTTACAGTTACCATTTCCAAAATCGTAACATCATAGGTGTGTACAAGTTATATCCTTAAAATAAGCGTTTCTTACATCGCTGTATACAGAATTATAATAATGTCTAAGGAAATTTGCGGGATAATGTTTCTTGATCGCCTCTCGCATTATTCTTCTGTCATTTTCAGTTCGATCTTTTTTGAAAGTACGGATTCTTTGACTGCGTATCAGATGATTGACTATAATATTTCGTAATATATTTTTACTCAAATTTGAGTTCCAATCGATAACGTGAGTGATACTGGTCTTGAAAGTATTTCTCTTGTAGTATAAAATGGTATATAAACAATTGTTTTTATCGTAAAGGATTCCAATATCCTGGAAATCAACTTGATTTTTATTTTCCATGTGTGTTTCTATGAGATCCAAGTTATCAGGGTAGAAACTGAAGTCAAATTCTGGCATTTGTTCGTATTGGCCCACAAGAATGTCATCCACGAAACGAAAGTATGGTATTTCATTTAATATGTGAGTGCCTTCCTCGTATTTATTCAGGTAGATGTCAGCAAGTAGTGAAGAACATCCTCCTCCCATTGGAATGCCTTTGACTTGCTGATAATAGTTGGTCCCTTTAAATAGTATATTTTCGAACAGAACAATCCAGATCATGGCTTTATATTTACTTAATATAATATATTCATGTAATTCATAAATCTCATAAATCTCCAATAATATAATAAGAAGATCATTATGGTCAATATTATTAAAAATATCTTTAAAGTCGTAACTTCGGAAATTCATACGATCAGGGAAGAATTTGAGTTTGTTGAGTACTTCATAACTATTATTTACGATAATGGAACATTTATGCTTGATTTTTGTCATGACATGATTCAGCAGAGCTAATAGTTTAGAATTTGGTATAGTCAGATAAGTCTTGAAACCGACAGTTACGGGACGGAATTTTACAGGGGTTTTATGAAGCTTCGGAATCAGGAAGAAGTAAGGAAATTTAACTTGTTTTAAATCATAATCAATCCTTTTATATAAGGCCTTGATTTTATTTTCTATAGTACGGCCAGTAAGGTGTAATTTTGTATACATAAGTTCATCTTGATAATGATTACAAAGAACTTCCACGTAATATTTGATGCACGTAAGTGTATAATTAGAAACGACCTTGTCGGTATAAGTTATTACATAATCGATGCAATATTTATTCAAAATGTCTTCTTTGATCTTGCTATGATTTTTGTCAGTACGTTGATTTTTATCAATACGTAAGCCATGATAATGAAAATTGAATAACCCAGTAATATTAAATTTCCATTCTTCAAATGCGTCCAATGGTACACTATATTTCACGGCCATCCTATATATAAAGTCATTAAGATCCTTCTTGAAATTATTCACTACATTTGCAAATTCTTGAATACGGAATTTTGTTCCAAGTTGCAAAATAGACTTCAGGTTGGTATCTTGGATGAAATTCAAGTCCCCTGTTATGATGTGTCCATGATGACGATCGGTAAACACGCTGTTTTCGCAATCACATTCACTGGATTTTTACTTTTCTATATTTTGCCCAATTTGATTGTAGTTGAAAATTTTTCGACCATTCGTCTTAACAAATCTGTTTACATACATATATATATATATATATATATATATATATATATATATATACATACATATATATATATATACATACATATATATATATATATATATATATATATATATATATATATATATATATATATATATATATATATATATATATATATATATATATATATATATATATGTATGTATATATATATATATATATGCATGTATATATATATATGTATGTATATATATATATATATGTATGTATATATATATATATATATATATATATATATATATATATATATATATATATATATATATATATATATATATATATATATACATATATATATATACATATATATAATATAATACAAAAGTAATCAGATGAAGAAAACGTAAGCATACATAAGTATGAAAAATAATAAGTATTGCTATATACATATATATATATATATATACTCGTATATATATACAATTTCCAAACTTCTTGCATAGCTCATCGTGCCACACTAGGCTACTGATTTGCAATTTTTTTATCTTTACCTACAGTTTACAAGCAATTTTCTCTGGTATTTCTCGGGTATCTATATATTACAAGTAATCATAAAAATCTTCAATTATATATATATATATATATATATACATACATAAATATATATATACATATATATATATATATATATATATATATATATATATATATTATCTTTTAGGGCTTTATAAGAAACAATTTAGTCAAGTTTGAAGGTATATGTACTAAAATAAAATATATCGTGTATAAGAACGGATCAGCAAGATATAAACAAAAGTTTCCATAGTTATCCTGTTGCCGATGATTAGTTGATCATTCACAGGGGTGTTGAGCAGGGGTGCATTGAGCAATTGCTTTACCCAGTTAATTATTACATTCTATATAATTCGTGCAACATTTTCTATTTGTAAGTCATTTCAAAATTTTTCAGGAAAATTTTGAGTCTGAAAATTTCTCCGAAATCCCCACATTCCTGATTGGAAGTAAACATGTTTATCACATTCCTGATCAAATTTACCGCATAGCTACAAAAATTGCATTTTCTATATACAACTGATATTCGCGTAGCCTTTAAACATTTCTCAAATTATGAATAGCTGCTATACAAATAGTACAAATAACATTCAAATAATTAATTACTTCTAGAATTCCCTAAAAACTATCTTCCACAGTTATCTGCTAGATATTAAGAACAGATTTAATTTCCAATGGTTTAAGTAGGATGATGATATTTAAATTAGTCTTTTCTAAGGAATATTATATTATAAATTTACCAGTTTAAAAGTAAATTTTATTTAAATATGAAAATTTTAATATCCATAGTTTTCTAAACGACTATCTATTACATTCAAATAATTAATTATTTCTACAATTCCCTTAATAATATTTTCAACAGTTATCTGTCAAATACTAACAGCAGATTTAATTTCCAATGTTGAAGTAGGATGATGGTATTTAAATTGAAACTTTCTAATTAATACTATATTAACTGTTTAAAAGTAAATGTTATTTAAATATAAATTTTTAATTTCTACCCATAGTTTTCTAAACGTCTACCCCTTAAGAGTTATTATACCCAGAAATCTTCTTGTCGAATATATTGCAAATACTTTGACCATAAGATCTTTATTGCTTTCCAGTTCCTATAGGAATTTAAATTTTATCTCTGGAATCAATCTCTTCCCCTGTTTTATTTTCAAAAGTTTTGATACAATTTCGAAATATTTTTCCGCCAAACAATGTCATTTCTTTTTTACAACTTGTTTCTTTTAGTAGTTACAAAGCTGAGATTTACGACACGTCACTTTAGATACTCATTAAGGAAAACAAGTTTATTTATTACGTAACATAAATCATGCACATAAGGTTCAAAGGAGAAGAAAACTTTGTTTTATGTATTATAGGGAATCCTTTCAAACCATAAAAATAAACATACGTAAAAGGCAATATAAGATGGTTTATAAGTCTGGCAGAGAAATATTAATAATTCGAAAATTAACAGTTTGAATTTTTTAAGTAAGTGCATCAAATATGCTACCAATGTTAAGAAAATATGTCATATGAATATATATATATATATATATATATATATATATATATATATATACATATATATATATATATATATATATATATATACATATATATATATATATATATGTATATATACATATATATATATATATATATATATATATATATATATATATATATATATATATATATATATATATATATATATATATACAGGGTGTACGTAAACTGTTTTGACCAAGTAAAAGAGGTGATATTGCCCATCAAGACGAAGAACATTTACTATGGAACCTAGGGTCACATTCCACTTTGAGTGCCAGAAAAGAGAAACTTCGAAACACGTCTTACAAGCACAAGTCATGAGCCATCTGGTTGTTGCAAGCAAGAACTTTTCGATTTCGTGACACTCAGAGTGGAATGCTAGGTCTCATAGTAAATATTGTTCGTCTTGATAGATACTATCACCCCTATTATTTTGTCACAACAATTTACGAGAGATAATGACCGCAATTTTCAAACTTTAGGGAGAAAAGCGTAATCCGAGAATACGCTTTATAAACATGGCCAACCAGGAAACATAAATAATGGGGGATTTTTAATAATGCGAATACTAATTCTATAAAGACCAGGTGAGTTTCTTATTTCTGCCAATGAGGTGCGGTCTAAGTCGTTTGTTGTATTTGTGTGTAGAGCGTTGTGATTGGTCCTCTGTAGAGCGTGTTCTATGTTTTTGTAGAGATGGCGGAAATTTTGGTCGACACGTGGTGCGAATTGGAGTTTCAAGCTGTCTGCTTGGCTTTTCCCTCCGCGGCTTGGAAAAGTCCATGTGGGCCGTTAATGGACGGATTTACTGTTTCCTTGGTTCTCAGGTTCTTTGCAGCGTGCCAGAGACCGTGATCAGTTGGTATGAGATTTTCTAAGTGTGTGCGCCAGAGTTGCTGGATGTGTGCATTAATCAAAGCATTGATCTCGTTATGGAGATTACGGAAATTTGCGCTGTAAATTAGGTACCTGATGGTACCCAAGACTAAAGCAGTATCTTATCAACAGGACAATAAGCTTATTATTGCAATTTTTAAATATAGTTATGTTTAATCTCCCCGATATATCCTTAATAGCATTAGACAACTCTGGATCATAATTGAACTGTATCATTTTATTATGGAATATTGACGAAAAATGCTTGGTTCGGTGTGTACTACCACCTCGTAAAGTTTGACCTGACCAAGTATGAATTATATAAATGATATTAAAGTAGACAATCCATTTTTTCGTTGTCTAAAACTTTGTTTCAATCAAATGAATGGTTACATTGACTCCGCGTTATTATCCTGTTAAGTTCTGGACATTTAACTATATTATATATTGTCTATTTGAGAGTGCCTGGAATAGAGACAAATAATGTTCCTTTATATACAAATATCTATTGAATACTAAGACGTGACATTTGACTACGTTACAGAATTGATGTTGACATTACTAATTACATATTATTTTATAGGTATTTTTATAAATATTTCATTGAACAAATATATTTCATTACACCTGATATGTTTTGAAAGTCCTCAAACCAAATTTAATTTAAAATGTTGGTCAATGGTGTTTATGAATGCAACTAGAATTAATTACTCTTCGTTGCCCATGTTCTGCACACACACTTGCTACCTAAATAATACATATGCAGAATGGCCTCTTCAACTGATGCCACATTATTTTTTAGTTTCAAACGAAATCCCCCCTTATACTCTCCGCAAACGCAAGAAAAAAATTTAAAATCAATTAGCTCTACAGAATCACTACCTTTAATTCTAAGGTGTAGCTTAACAATCACCATGAGTTCCAAGACAGATATTAGCCGAAAACCGGCGACCGGAAAAAGAATCTCTTTAGTGAAAAGGATCAAAAATTTAATTTTTATGCGTTTGCATGAAAAATAACTGAAAATAAAATATTGTAGTAATTTCAAAGAAATAGAATGCGAAGATGTACATACAACTTTCTAATGCATGATACTTAGTAAACGGTGAAATAAGTATCACATAAGTGAAAAATGCAAATTTAATTGTAATTAAAAATAACTATAAAGAATTTAGGTTACCGGGTTCAGACATCGTTGGAAAGATATTTTCTATGATGCCAAGATATAAACTCTGTTATAATACTTTTGGTTACAAAGATATTTTATATTATGTTAGATAGCGTTTTTCTATTCATGACGTAATATTATTGCAGTTTTCTACGTTTACCTGCATTTCTATTATTATATAAGCCCGTAGTAATCATACTTAAAACATTGTTATTTACTTCAAATTTTCTTTGCATGAAAATAATTACTCAGCGTTGTCTAGTAATTAGAAAATATTTTGGATCAAGCTAATTCCAAACACATCCATCCTTGTTCCATGTACATGCAAATGGTAAAAATTCCAAATTTTAACTTATGTAACAAATCGGTTACGCTTAAATCTTTTGATGTAACCACGACCGTTCTCACATATAGTAAACTGCATCCATTGTTAGTTTTCATGCCATCTTCATCATGGATTCTTCTGCACCAGCAATGGTAGCAAATACATTTGATGACACTGCTGGGCTTTTTTAGGCCAGTTCTGGGAGTAGGGTCAAGAATGTGCTGGAATAGAAGGCGGGATGTGGCAACACGGCCTCCTGTTGGAACTCATGTAACATTCCACTAATATTTGAAAAGGTGAAGGCACCACCTTCTATGAATATTTCAGGAGGCAAAGACGTCACCTCCTAAGAACATTGTAGAAACCGGTATATAAGACATACAACCTCTGGTTGGCATACGTTTGCGTAATGTGAATTTTGCGTAATGTGAATACATGAAGTTCGAAGAGAGTATGCGCATAAAGTATTCACAATCCTTATCAGTGCATTTTATATATTAATTTAATTTTATGTGATAAATTGAAAATTTTATTTTATTTACTTGGAATTTGAGATATTTTGTTAAATTATGCATCCCCACTTTATCCCAAATTTTATCCGTATAACCCAAAAATAGTACTAAAGGCAAAGGCAAAGAAAATAATATTAAAGACCAAAAAAAATATACGCAAAAATGTATCAGTTGCATCCACATATTTTGCTTAGTTAATGTTTTAGTTTAAAAATCCCTATGACAAAATAATTATAGTCGCAATCCACTTATGCAGTACAAATGATATTGGAATCTAAATAAAATAAATGTTGCTAGCAATTATATTATCATAATAATCATATTTGCTTTAATTGTATAATTGATAAATAATGTACATCACTAATGTTAAATCTTTGAAGACAAAATGTATAGCAGCAATAATTAACTACGCGGTGGTAATAATTAGTATAAAAATTCACTGCTGTAATAGCATCTTAATATATTTATAACGGCGTTTGATACTTAATCGTCGTTTTTTCTTTACCTTAAACTGATTGTATTAGGAATAAATTGTTTTATGAAGGTAATATTATTTGTAATTTTCATCAAAGCAAATATAATTCCTCAAATTAATCTAGATCTTTCAAATCATTTTCGTAAATAAAACATTCTTCCAATTATCGCCATTCTAAATCACTATACAATTTATCGTCGAATATGTGATTTCAAAACATTGCAAATTAAGAATTGATTAAATAAATTTTTCTTGCAAGTACATTCCGTGAGCTTGATTAATCTAAAACTGGTGGATCGCAGAAATTCACAAGCGTTCCACATGAAATGTATAGACATTCAATTTGTGGGCTATATACGCTTTTATGGATGAGCGAAGCACTGTCCATTCTTTATTCCTAAATCAACATTTGCTCGAATTTTGTTATCCCTTTTACTCGAAAACTGCCATAGGTATGCAGATGATATTTTGCATATATCCGTGAAATTGCACTCATATTTTCAGAATCACAATTTCAATAATTAAAACGAATGTAACAGTATGATACGCTAATTTTTAACTGCGCATGCTCACTACGTTTCCTGCATACAGCTGGTAAAAGTAAAATGTAGGTTTAGCCTATCGGTAGCGAATAACTATTGTTGTCTTACCTCCATGATACATAAAATAGCAAACCGCAAATTTATGAAAATACGTTTTTGTGATTAAACTGATTGATTGTGATTGAATTTGATTTCATTATTTTCATGTATTCCAATTTGTTTAACTTAATATTAATAAAAATGTATATGCATTTTGTGTTAAGGTTTTCAGATATTAAAATTACACTTTTATACTTCTAATTCCATAATTATTTGTAAACCTAAGTCTTAACAACAAATATTTCACAGCTCACACACTTTATTTTTTGCATTATTTCTTTATATTTTTTTCTACATTCACATCTATATAATATATGCAGTATGCCACTCAAATTTGGTCCAAATAGATCCATCGATTTTTGAGATTACGCAATGAAATTGTTCCGTAAAGCGTTACACTAAAAATAGTCTAAAGTATTATTGTCAACTAATTCCCGTGTAACAGTGTCACACAGAAACATGTGTGCGCGCCGGACACCAATGTGTGACGGAAATAAAGGATCACACAACCAGAAAGAAATTAGATATTAAGTATGTTTACTTACTTAGAATAGCGTTGTGTTTTGCAATAACTCAGGAACGGCTGCCCTGGCTTACAAAATGCAAACTGGGCACACAGGCACACAACAAAGAACAAAGTAACAACATCAAGTTGGGAAAACATGATTCCAATTTATCTTAAATAACTCCTTTCTTTATTCAAATATTTAAATATATATATATTGAAAATGTAAAAACATTGAAGACAATTCTGGCCAATTTCTGTATTAAATATATTTAGATAATATTTGGTCTTTGCACTTAAATGACTTCAAACTCTATAATACTATAAGCATTAAACACGGCATTCTTTTATATATATTCACATATTAAATATAATTACTCCTGATATGAAATAATGTGGTTAACTTTATCGACTGAAATTCTGAACTCCACTTTGAATCCGAAATTCCCCTTTTAGAATTTCGATGTATTCTCTATATGCTACTAGAATCTAATAAATACCTGAATACATCATCACAGTTTCATATTACCAATTTCACACACGCACTGATTCAGATGAGTATTTTGACTCAAGATCTCAAAAGGCAAATCGTGCACACACATGTTAAATTTTTAGTCGAGAATCTCTCTCTTGATGGACATAATCCAAACACTTTGACTGTATTCACTCCTCTTTATAGTAGAACAACCCAATAAAACTTGAGACTTAGCAAACTTGGTTGGGATAACTCTGACTTAGCAAACTTGGTTGGGATAACTCTGACTTAGCAAACTTGGTTGGGATAACTCTGACTTAGCAAACTTGGTTGGGATAACTCTGACTTAGCAAACTTGTGTGGGGTAACTCTATGAACTTTTCGAAACTGCTAGTCATACCGGACATCATCGCGCTCGTTCAGAATTTCCCGAATTTAGATCTGAAATAAATAAAGGAGAAAATTAGTAAATTTTGAAATAAAAGCAATTGGCTTGGCCCACACGGATTATAAGATTCCTTCTGAATCAAAATTATAATCCGAAACACAAAAATGACCGTTGGATCAAAATTCTTTTGTGTCGAACAATCAGAGCGAGCAATTACTAGCTCCTTCTCCAACGAAAACCCAGGGCCAAGAGAGCCCCTCTACTGTGAAAAATATAATCCAGTTCGCCTCGACCTTCAACTTCTTGCACGACATTAAATGTAGCATCAAACGGCTTCTGTGCGGCAACCTCGCGCCATTGCTTGCAGAATCGAAACCACTGCCCTGGGCAATAATTACTACCTGGGCAAACTCGTACAGAATTAAAACCTTGGAATAAAAATGGCTTCCGAAAGAGAACGTTTTTGGGAAGAATAGAAAAATGTCGTGTTTCACACTCGTTCAGTCATAAATCTCTATGACAACAGTACACCATTAAATCGGGACTGGGTTCCCAAATAAGTGATGTATAATGTTCTACGAAACTTATTGACCAATACAACTAGCACTATGTGCAAAGTGTAAGAAAATTTATAACAGTGTACAAAGGGTCATTAATTTCGACAAAATCTTATAGATAATCTATATACATTTTTCGTGTTTTCCTTGCGTTTCCATATAGACAATATACGTTGTTCATTGCCTACATTTGGAAGAAATCACTTCAGAGGTTTTTAGTATTCCTCACAGCCAATGAATTTGAAAAAAATACGTTTCATATTTAAATTACATACATCTTCCGAATTTATATTTTGCGTTAACTCCTACATAAAATATAAAACTTGGCACCCATTCTTTGCGTTTCAAGGGTTTTTAAGGGCTAAAGACACACACCAACTTAAACATCCACGTACACACTTACCCAAACACCCATATATTCACCTACACACCCACAAACCGACAAAAGTTATGTTTAGTATTTCAGGGACCTCATAGAAGAATTTAAGCTAAAAACTCGAGTTGTGATAAAATCCCGATCACCATAATTTTCTTAAACGGCATCAGTTAAAATAGAATGTTTGCTAAATATACTGCTAAAATCAAATATATAAAGAAAAGTGGTAAAAGTTACTATCACTATACTCTAAACTTGTTTCCAGGAGAGCAAAGTAAAAGTATAAAAGTTTATTTAAATTTGAAGATATATTTCATTATTTCATATAATATTTGACGTTTTACTAAGTACTTTAAAATTTTGGAAAGTCGCATGAGAGAACCGCAGGATCCGATCTCTAAATCTCAGCAATGTACTGACTGAACTACCAGTGCATGAAATATTACCTCACACTCCCCTCTACATCTTCCTTAGTTTGAAAAGAATCCTCAGACTTCAGAGTATATTATATTTATTTTTGTTCATTTTCCCCCATTTCGCCAAACAACACACATAATTATTATCTCCATAATATGTATTCAACTGACTGTCTGGCAGAGACTGATTGGATGATATATTAAAATTATACGAGAACTTTCACTATAGCTAGAATCTTGGTTTTGGTGCCATTCCGTCCGCCTCAGCTTTCAAGTCAACGCAAAATTCTGAAATTTTAAAATTTTGAAAAATGCAAAGATATAATCAAAACACTCAAAGCCACTTTTCAAAATTATCTTACACGTCCATTCGAGCTAGAATCTCAATTTTGATTTCATTTGATTCGTCGCAGTTTCGACATAAGGAAAATCAAAGAAAAATCAAAATTATTTAATATTTTCATACTAACTAGAATCTTTCTATTGATAGCATTCTATAATTCTCACCTTACAGATCTAAGGAAGAATCTAAATTATCGAAATTTTAGACACAAATTATAATTAGTATCATATAATATTATGCACAGTTAGACAATATAAATAGTTAGAAATTATTAATAGTGTAGAGTATTGCATATAATTTTACAATTGTATAGTAGTTTTATAGCTTTACAATTTCCCTGTAATTTCTGTGAGGTGTGCGAAAGATTTCTTATTAAGTCGAAATCAAAAACGATATTTAATATTTTAGAGTGCCAAACAATGTACGTATTTAAGAAAGAATATAAAAAAGAAAATTAAAGTTCATAAACAAAACAATTTTGAGAATAGCTTTGTTCCATTTCAATTCCATTTGCATAAATCGTCTTAAATACTTTAAATGTATTAAAAGCGTTTTTACAAAATTATACTCACTCGCTGCATTTTAAATCTGCCTATTTACCGGAATTTCGAAATTCAATAAGAATATTTCCATATCCAGTGAAAATGGCAGCCATTACTTAATTGCAGTTTAGTTAGAGGTAGATATTTTAGAAATAGCTATTACTTTCGTTCCAGTAAAACTGTTCATAGATATATTCAATTAAGTAATTGCATTCCGTTTCGTAACTGAGTAATATTTGAATACTAAAACTTATGAGATTGAAATACATTTGAAATGATATAAAAATTTCTCGCATTCTGCAATATTCTAAAAGATAAGCTACGAAGTCTATAGAAATATTTCATAGTAACTGATTGTAGAAATTTTGACAGCTTATATTATGTTTGATATTTGAAAAAAACATGCATATTGTGTTATGATTTACATCTTTCCCATATCATTTTTAACTAATTAAGTATTATGATTGAATAATAATAAAATCTTATATTTGGACAATTATTTGGTAGGGGCTAATAAGCTGTTATCATTTCAGTAATGTACTTTCTTTTCACGTATTGTTTAGCAATATATAAAATAAACATTTTATAGTAGTTATTAAATAAATGTATAATTATCTATATATTAATAATTTTAATGCCCCGTATTTTAATAAATAGCATAAACATCACGTATTTTAATCAATAGCATTATCTTTAACTTCAAGTATGCATCATAATTCAATCAATGTCCTTTCAATTAACAATTCAATGTTATATAGCCTAACGTTTAGTATTTAATACCCATTTCACTTAATATTTAATAGTATATATGATATTTTTTCATTACATTTATTAATTATTTCATTTTTTACTATTTCATGTTACTTATTACAAACTTACAACATTTTCATTATTACATGTATCAACTTTTCTTTTCAGTCGACGTGGCGGCCGAACGATCAAGGCGAGCGTTTCCAGCGATCGATCGGCCGCCACGTTGTGGGTTCGAGTCCCACGTTAGACATGGATGTTGTGTGTTGTGAGCGCAGTGTTTTCCGCCCCCTCTGGTGCGCCTGGGGCAACGTCCTAGGGCGGCAAAATGGTTCATGATTTCGGCCGTACATAGGGCATACGACGTAAGTCGAAGTAGAGTATAGTTCTGGAGTCTAGTGCCTGGCAATTGGAAAAAAAATTCTTTTCATGACTGATTAAGTGATTTAGATGATCAATTCAACTCTTCTTTCAACAACTATTTTTTTCGTAAATGAATTCTATTCATTTATACTCAATTCATATCAATTATTTTCTATGTTCATTCCAGATTCTGACTTCCCTGATAAAAACCCATTCCGGATATATTACATATTTTTATGCTTGAAAGTGTAGGTATTTTTTCAGTTGTATAATAATTTCGATTTTATTTTATTCTATTATCGCTTTGTTGAGTTGAGTTAAGTCTAAAGTTAAACACATTTATCTTTGAATATCTCTAACTTCCAGAAACGCAGCATCAATCAGGGATTAGCGGACTCCTGATAAAATCTTAATTCTGCTATGGTACTCCGGTGCTATAATTTGATCAAGTGTATATATTGTCTTTAAGTATCTATAAGCCTAATTACACTCGCGATGCTAATCTTCCTCTGTCAATATAGCACCTTTATACAATATATTAATTTGCATCTGCTTATATTTTATTTATCTGTTTTATACTTTTGTACAACTTTTTCATTATGAGCGGTGCTACATTAATTTAGCACCATTCCAAACAAGAAGGCAGGAGACGCATATGCATGTCCATTTGGATTATCTAAGATGTGATCTCTTACAATACTGTCTCAGTCGCTCGTTCTACCAACTTATGTATCACAGAAGCCTTTTCGTAGACTACTTAACTCAATGATAACATTAAATCCACTCTGATTTAGCTGTCTGTAAAAATTGTTCTCATTACATATACACCAGAATGTATAATTCTCATGCGCTGTGGAAACGCCATGTGCGTACATTGGCAATAAAAATTAGATTTCCTGCATATTTAGTCGATGAGGCGTTGCCATACCGAATTTCTCGGCACTATTTCTGTTTTTAGTTGTTAATCGTTGTGTTTTCATTAAAGTTTGTGTAATGATCGACTCACTTAACTTGCAAGTGAATTATAGACTTATTTAATCAAAATTACTATGTTAAATCATGTTATATATATATATTTCTATTTTATTTAATTAATCATTCCGTTTTTATGTGTAATAGATGTTTTATGTCTATATCCCAATACTTAACTTGTCGATTTTTACATTTTCGTATCATACATAAATATTTTTAAATATTCAAGTGCGTAGGTAATTGGTAATTTCCAGATTAGTCAATATCGATTTAACTTCATATTTGCTTTAAAAAATTGACCCAAACATTATTGTTATAAGCATTCTTAAATGTGTTTAATATGGCATACATCCTTGACATAACAAATTGGAGACTGAACTATTGATCTTACATTTAGTTTATATGGATCATAAATAACACAGCTTGAAATTATTTTATTGGGAGGAGTTAATCTGTATGCTTTTTGATACACTAAATTTGAAAATGACATTCATTATTGCATTCTACCTGTGTTTCTCGTTCAATTTTCAAGCATTTGTGAGTTTCCGAAATTTGGAATTTATTTCGCAGAATCCACTTTGATGAACTTGAAATTTCATCCCAGTAACTTAATTGGGAGAGTGTTGTATGGCCAATACGAAGATTCATGATTCGAGTCCTGGAAGACAGTAAAGCTCTTCTGTTCCCAAAGACATTAGCCTTACAGGTCACTTAACCTACTAAAATACCTTACTTTTGCGACTGAAATAGAATTAAATTTTGGAAAAAAAAATAATATATTTACACTGGAAAAATGACCATTTAGATAAACCAGTGTAGGTAATCTTTATGCAAGTCTACTATAAAGACTACTGTATCTTAGCATGACAGTCACTTTTTCCTCTGAATAACACTGCTTGAAATCACGACTCTCTGTCTTCAAATCATGAATAAAAATTTTATTCTATTTGTTGACGTTACTCCCTGGAACGTCATCATTTGGCCTTGGGTTCAGATACGCCCTCTTTGCTCACACTGGATGCTCCTCTGTGTTATGTTGCATATTTCTATTATTGGCCCTTTTAGTGTCAAATGAAGTTTAGTTTTGGGTCCCAAAATATTTTCCCCCAACCACATCTGCATTTTGTGTGACGTATATTTATTGGGGTCATAACTTTCGGGTCCAACACTGTCATAAAATTGTGACTAAAAGTCTGCGCTTAGTTTCGTCGCAAACATCAAAAACTGTATATGGTGCCTCCTGGTCTCACAATATTATTGAGCTTGTGTATTTCATAGTAAGCACATTTCTTAGTTTCAAGATTTACAACACGAATTTTACGTATTCCCTTTTATTCATACATAAACAATATTTCATCCCAAAATTCATAAATACGTATTACATAACATACAACCATAACCCTGGAAACCGTTCCTTTCCTTTCTGCATAAACTACGTAAATGGATATGCAGAAAAGTGCCCGTCAATTACGGTGATATGACTTAAAAAGAAAATCGTTCGAGAAGAAAACGAGGAATCTCGTTAAACTTTTAAGATAAGAGAAAAAGTATTTTGTATGATTTCGCTGATAAGACCATCCATTAAAAGCTAAATTCCTTCAAACTTCTTTGAGAAAGACTTTTGTTCGAGTACTTTGTGCTGCAAAATCCATGTGGACATAATGTTTATAAAGATATAGTGTCATATGGAGTGTTTTTAAAATTCATCGCAATTTTTAATTGAGAAATTAGACCAAAATAATAAAATAATAATGGTTTAGAATTACACATATAACACACACTGTGCAGCAATTTAGTATATAGTGCTTAAAATTATTTTAAATTCATTTAAGGAGTTAAGATGCTGACGATTTTAAATCAATAATTGAAATATTAATAATTTATTTTTTGTGTATTAATATTTTTTTTAATTAATAATAACAAAACCATTTGTTAAGTTTCATAAAATTATATTATTTTAGTTTTATTTGGTACAATATCTGTGGATGAAAATAATATGTAGAGGAATGACAGCATGACCAGAAAGTCATGTATTTTAAAATCATGTAATGTACAGAGAAATATAATTTTTAAAATTAGATTGTATATAATATACCCTCAAAAATATACCAGACACATTGCTTGCTTTTTTAATTACATACCTCTTTTTCTCTAATCTAAGAGCGTGATGTTTTTCCAGAGTAAAAGAAAATTAAATCTAGAGCAATATTTCTGTAACCATTCCTCTGAAGAGTTTCAGAATAAATACCCATTCTGTAAATCCACTAAAATTTTATTTTACAAATGTGATGTAAATAAAGTATATTTGAGAAACTAACTGGATCTATTGAGGCAAATCTAAAACAAATAGACCTTTAACGAATCAAATTCCTAGGAAAATTTTTACTAATGCCTGTAATTGTGTGAAATATTAAGCGTTGGAGTGAAAGGAATCTTCTGAAACTCTTCAATGACACTATCGAAATTACCTAGAGAGATATTTCTTTAAGACAATTTTGTTTTGAGAAATTACATGTAATTTTTAATGTATATTTGAATCTATATTAGTGGTAATTTATTGAAAAATACTATTTCAATTTTTCGATATGTTAATTACCTGTAAAATTGGCTGCTTGAGATTTCTCAATTCAAAAGTACTATAAAGCAAACAGTATTTGTATCAACTTGCTTTGGTCGAAACGAGTAGTTTTCTGCTGCATAATAGTGGTTGGCTATAAAGTGCAGTAAATAGTAGTACAATATAAAGATGCAGTAATACAGAGATGCTAGTTTTACAGAAGTAACTTTTCACTAAAGAGTCAAATAATATAAATATTTCTCTGCTCTCAGATTTCATCGCATATAAATATCTATTGCTTACTCTCTAAAAATTATTTAAATTGATGAAACTATTAATATACATATTTAAAGACCCATAATAGAAGCGGTGAAATTTAATAAAATTTTTGTGTCTCATGCTTTTAAGTTTTGACGAAATTCACATAATTAATTTTATCAATGCTCTTTTGCAATGAATTAAAAACATGTTTAAATTATTTCATATTCACTTGCGAAACTATTACCGAAATGAAATGGAAAATAAACCTATCCGCACAATGTAGAAATGCAAGAAAAATGGAACGTTTATTCCATTGAATATTAAGTATTAAAAATCCGAAGCTTAGGAATGCATCAAATATGGCGAATTATATGTGGAGAAATAAAGTGCATTTCCGTAAGATTTCAATTTATCTAGTAAAATAAATGATGTACCTACTCTCAATCAGAAATACTACCATTAAATATTGGAAAGCTGTAAATATACTTTTTAAGCTATAAAGAATTCCTGTAGGAACTATTGAATAAAAGTATATACATAATAATTTACATAGAACATTTCATTTCATTTAGAATACAAAATGATTTTAAATCACATATTGGTAATTGAATTTGTATTTTTGTTTCATATCTTTATATTATTCGCCTAAGGTTTACATAAATTATAATCGATACGTTTCTAACAATTTATTGTCTGTGCGCGCGTCTAATTGCATGTGATTAGCTACGACCAAATTATAAAGTGGTATAAAAAATCTGAGCATGATTTTTATGGACGCTCAATTAAATACATGACCTTTAAGCATTTTTTATGCGTAAATATTTGGAACAGCTTTATTTTTGCAAGATACATTTAAAGAGCATTTTAGTTTAATGGTTTTAACAATAAACAACATATATTTCTCGGAAATTGTGAATTATTAATTGACATATAATACGCAATTTTCATTAATCTATAACGGGTATAGTTAAAATAGATCACATAAAAATTAATACAGAATTAAAGAAGATTATATTAGGAAGTTGAGAGTTTCTTTGAAACAATAAATATTTTTGTTGATCATTGCATTACAGATAAACAGTGATTGTCGGTGCAGGTTAAGTTGATAACTATACAGTCGGACCTCCCACAAAGATGCATACTATCAGGCCAACTCATCAGAGTAAGTAGAGCATCTGAACAAACTTAAAATTAGGAAAATTATTTTTTATTTTTAGTGCGTTTTACTGAAACTGTCTAAACTTAAAAAATGTTTTATAATATTTTATTTTATACATTTTAGTCTTTTTCGGTTTTGTAATCAATGTTGCATTAGTCATCCAATCAAATATTTTAAAAATATTTTATTGAATTCGTCATGACCGATGATTATCTGGCCGTATGTCAATTTCAACTTCTTTAATGGCATTTTTAACATACTTCCCTTTGAGTTGCTTCGTCTCGTATGTACAAATTATTGGTATTTAATCTTTTTTATTAGTTGCTTTGATTTGCATCACAAAAGTTACAAACATATGGAATTAGAGAAATAATGGAGATAATAATATTTTTAGAGAAATAATGGAGGAATATAGTGAAATAAACCGGTTGTCGACTTAAACTTTAGCCTGCTTAGCTAGCAAATGAAGCTCTGCGAGTGCCAGCAAGTAGGAAGCGAAGTCTCTTGACTCGGGAAGGGAGTCACGGTTATTGTGCGGAAGAGGGAGGAGCCCTCTAGGGGAAAGAATAGAAGAGACAGAGGGATATATATATATAAAAGTCTCGAATAATCTACTTTAGAGGGAATAAGAAGGGATAATTATTAACAGTGCCGCCAGTTCAAAACAGGAGCTAACGTACGAGATTGAAGTGCGCCAAAACAGAACAGAAATGCCCCAACTAGACGAATCAAGCGTGAAAAAGTACAGTTCACTCTGTCAGATTGTGAACTAAAATTGTGTAATGGACATATCATTACCTAGAATGTTTCTGAACATGAAATGTTTCACAAAAGCCAGCGTATCTTTGAAACAGCTGCATGCTGCATTATTAGTATATTCCTGATTTAATACCTTGGCTCAAGCATTGCATATTCTTTGTACAACATGTGTTTTATTTATTTATGAGAAATGCATATCGAACATGCAGTGTGCTGCTTAAAAATTATCATATATGGATCAATATCCAACATTCCATGCTTTAATACTTAACTATTCATTATTGTTAAAGATCTGTATAATTATATGAATACCATCTAACCCAGAAGCAGTACATCGAGATTAGAGATAATACTTAACAAACGTTCTCCAATATCGGTGTTTTAAAGCAGGGTTCACGAATAAAGTAAACATTGATATCCGTGTCACGTAGCTACATTTGGACATCGGACGATTGAAGAGTTCTGTGCATGGTTAGGTTTCAGGAACTGGGCATGTGGAGTGAATATTTTAAACAAATATTGTTCTCGAACAAAGTGCGGCATATGCTTTCTCATAAAGGACTCCTGCTAAACAAGTCATTGGTCACCACTCCCTTGGTTTTCGTACTTTATATAGATGATCTCCCTCCCCACTATTCAATTAAACCAACATAGGATTTCATTCCTGTTATAATGAAATAATTAACTATTTTAGTCAGCCAAAATTAACTCTTTGTTAAAAGAGGGTTTTCCATATTTTATTGGCAACTACAATATAAGAAATACGGTACTGTTTTAAATAAAAATTTAAATGCTGCTTTAGAGGCATCATAATATAGTTGCTTAAATATAACAATCGGGTTTAAAGATAAAATCATACTTTTTGTTTGGGATAATTGAAAGTAGTTTAAACATAACAGTAAATGCATAAGAATGTATGTGGATAGTTCTGTTTATCGGACAAAAATTTCGTCAAGCTTATTGTAGTAACTGTGATGTTTCAATTAGCCTCAATTAGGCTCTTGTTTGCTACTGAAGCCTATTGATATATTTTTCAAAGTATTTTAAAATGTTACTAAGGTAACACTTAAGAAAATAGTTCGAGGGCACTTTTTACAGTATTACCTGTTTCATTTTTTTATTGATCTCAAAATTCTCATAAATTGCCATCTAATGTTATCAAATGGTTTAAAAGAAAAGAGTTAGTTCTGACGATAAAAAATTACCAAATTGCTTGAAATGTGGTCTAATTTGTTAATGATGACGCCATCCAATAGCGCCATGAAATCGATGAGATCATTGAATAGTGTGGCCAAAATATATGTGAACTATTTCAATCAATCAGATCAATTTCAATCAATTAATCATATAAACAGTTTAAACTAGTATATCCCTTCTTGTCATTAATGCAGGTTTCCTTTACGGCTGCTTTAAATATTATATTGTAAATTATTTATCAATTGTTAAATGATTACCCGAAATTGTATAAAAGGAGAAAAATTCCTAAAGGACATAGTTTTTTATCCTGACGTTTATATTCAAGTACAGTAAATGGTATCAATGGGTTGATTCCCTCAGAACAAATTTTATGGCAGGCTATGCGCCATTGAATTAATTATAAAAATATTCCACTTTAAATTTATTTTATATAAAACCAAGTGAATCAGTTTTTTCCCTTTTTTATGCCTTAATATAAAAATAATTTTAGTTTTCAGTGCCATTTATATTATGTATCATACTGGCAGCGATTACTCGGCGTTGCTCGGAATTTACGATGCAAAATTCTGATAAAAATGACACCAGAACATATAGGGCCGCGAATCTTATACATTGTTTTTTCAATGTGAAAGAAGTAAATTCATTGCATTATGTAAGAAAAAGAATGGATCTGATTGGCCACTCGTTGATCAATCAGATCTATTGGACCATATATACATACGTTTCTTCTTTATATATATATATATATATATATATATATATATATATATATATATATATAGATAGATAGATAGATAGATAGATAGATAGATAGATAGATAGATATATAGATAGATAGATAGGCAGATAGATATTTTTATTGTTCTTCATTTATTTATTATTCAAATTAATAAAATGTGTTGAGTAAGCCTGCAAAAAACAAACCATGGCGATAGATTTTCCATTTAAATTCATATTTCAAACCTGCGATTTTCAAAGGTGGATAATGCGTTCAATAAACTCCCACAAAATTCAGAGATTTAATTGACTTTCACGTTTTAGACCAACGATTTCCAACATTTTTCGTTAGGAATTATGGAGTTAGAGAGTAGAACTCCTAGGAAACAGTTTCGTTTTCCATTAATATCTCAACAACTCCTAGTCTTAGAAACTCGAAACTTTGACCAAATTTATGGGGAGCTACTTTAAAGCTACCCACATAATTTCATTAAATTCGCTGCAGCTGTTCTTCCATGATGATGAAACAAACGAAAGTTTTGTTTTTCATTAGTATCGCGACAACCCCTGGTGTTTGAAACTCGAAACATGGACTAAATTTTTAGTGGGGCTATTTCAAGACTATCCACCAAATTTCATCAAATTCAGTTCAGGTGTTCTCCCGTGATGTTAGATCATACATACATACATACTTTTCTATATATATATATATTCTATATATATATACTTCTATATATATATATATTCTATATATATATATATTCTATATATATATACTTTTATATATATATATATATATATATATATATATATATATATATATATATATATATATATATATATATATATATATATATATATACAGAGAGAGAGAGAGACAATCCACATTATCGTTTGATAATATGGGACAAGGTCAGAAATATAGAAAATATGACAAGAAAGCAAATTTGTAATTACAGTTACAGAACTGTTGTGAAGATTACAGTGATAGATGTAACAAATAATTACTTTAACAATAAGAATCACAGCAATAAATGTATCCCATATAAGTGGAAGATTATGAAAGACTAAATGTTTCCTAATATGCTACACCTCGTCCAATAACACAGCACAACAGCATTATAATCTTGTTCCAACTGAACCACCAGAATCAGTTATATAATTGTAGCATATTATCTTTGATCAACGCCAAATAGTGTACTCATTAATCTAACAAGGAAACCAATTATATTCCATAATTCTATCGGAATCAGTGGTAGTTATTTTAAAATATTAGTTTTAAGACATAGCTGATAAGCGTCGATTTAACAAATATTGAGTTCAAACTACACCAAAGTTATAGTTTATAATCACAAAAATAAAATCGGATGTGGGACAACACATGACAAGATATTGATTCTTGCATTTTTGTTACGCCGATTTCGGAAAAATGTCCATTTACCAAACAAAAACAAAAATTGAATTAAAAATGCAAATTTAGTGTTATTTGGTTCGACTAAACTCAGTCTAATGAATTATTAAAGAAATAAAGAAAATATGAATGCGAGTCTGCAGGGAAGGTCATGGGCTGCCCACATCAGATTTGTTTTTTTTCGGGGGGGGGGGGGGGGGCACGAAACGTGTAGATCCGTCAAAAACATGAGTTGCAATATTCGGTACGATTCCAATACTATCCCTATACATTGCTATGTATGGTATGGAAATAGAAATCTGATGTAGGCAGCACAGGTTCAAATTTGTTTTTTCTTTTCATCTTTCATAATCCATTAAATTGAGTTTAATTGCATAAAATGATAAGTATATTTATTTGAAATTTTAAACATTATTTTTCATATACATTGTTTTTCATTTTTTTATCATTCATATATTTTAATACACATTATTTTCATTTCGCGACTTTTCGCATCATAGAACTTCGCCAAATCACAAAAATTATAAACAAATTTCAATAATGCGAGAACAGTTAATGCTAGGTTAAGTTTATTATTGCTACATTAAAAAAAACTTTCGGAACAACAAGTTAACTAATACAATTAATCATGTTTAGTTTTGTATACAGGTTTTGTCGATTTTTGTGGCAGTTTTGCCAAAAAAAAAATCAGTTTATTATTCTCCGAATGGTACCAAAATCTAAGAAATAGACTTATCTAAAATTTACTTATCTGCCAAATTATAAAAAACGTTTCATCTATTAGTTTTTGAACTAAAATGAAAAACATCGCCCGTATAGCAGGATTGGCCGAAGAGCAGTTTTGTAAAAAATACTGTTTGGGCAACTCGCATGAGTTGAGTGTAAAATGAACAACACCTGACTTCCTGCTTTGTAGAACTTTCGTACTGTATGCAATTTTCACTGTTATTCAAATAAATAATATTTATCAATCTTGTTATTTTTATAGATTAATGAAATCAGTTTAACAATGCGTTAAATGCCGGGCAACACCGGTTACATTTTTTAGTATGATATAAATCAAAATGATAAATACAAATCAAAGAATGTAAGTAGACTGCATTCATGTTTTTTTACTTTACTTATATACATAATGTATAAGGAAACTATTTTGACGGGGTCGAAAATTCGAATTCGAGTTTTCGACGGGAGAGCACGTTTCAAGCATCCCTGATTACGAATCAAACATTTTTGAAGTGATGTGTGTGTGTGTGTATCAGTGAGACTGTGGAGACGATAACTGACGAACGAATGGACCGATTCAAACGAAATTTGGTACACAAATCACAATCCGTAAACACTGGAAGCCCATTGTTCTTATAGGCAATCGAATATTCAGAACCTCCCTAAATTTTCGAGTGAAATTTTGAAAAAAATCGTCAAAAAATCAAAACCGCTAATAAAGCTACTCAAATAGACATTTCTTATGTAATTTTTCATTAGAAAACGATTGACATAAATTTTAGAACACTAACATAAGCCGTTCTCGAGATATTGCACATTTAAAAAAAATATCAAAAATTCATACAAAATAATAAAAAAATATTTTCTATTGAGGAACATGTTCACTTTTTACATGTAACACCAAGCGATAAATTTGGTGACACCGTTCTCGTGCATCTAGCTCGTTCCATTCATGAAAAAAGATACTTTGAGTAATACTTTTGTATTTGAACGCCTATATTCATTTACCTTCTGTAAGAATAACTTAATTCTTCGTCCATAACGCTTGGCGAAATTTTGGCGACGAATTTAGTGGAATGTCGCCAACTTGGTGACTTTTTAAATGTTGCTAAATTAACGAAAAACTCGCCAAATGGATAAAAATGACACTAAATCAATGACGACTCATTGATGATGACGACTTGTAAAATGACGACTCATTGACGAAAATTCAATATCTTGGAAAGAATATAAATAACTACTATAAATATAATATTTTTTTTTCTGTAAAAGTAGTAAATTCATTGCATTATATAAGGAAAGTCATGTGCTGCCCACATCAGATTTTTTTACCAAATATCCATATATATCAACACTGCAAACAATCGAGAGATTCTCCTTATCTTCATTGATAAGGTAATTTATTTTTATCTACCATTTCATTTCCTCTATATCCGAGTTGTTTCTCTGTAGCTGATATATTTCTGTGGATCTCATTTCAGGCCTAAGGTATTCAATCCGCATCTGTCTTGGGAAAGAATGAAATATATGAAAATATTTGATACGATGTCACTGCTTTTCATCAAAAAAAGCTCATTTAAATCTATGGCATAGAAGAAAAAGTAAAAAATATAAATTAAATTGAACATTAAAATCAAATGTATAGAAATACATATAAAATAACTAACTATCTTAGTTACTACTTCAAAGTAAATTTTCAGAAAAAATTCCACAGAAAACTATTTTATTTTAATTGCTCAAAACCTTCTTTTAAATTAAAACGTAATAAAAAAGCTTCGTAAATACAGAGTTAAATACAAAATGAAACTAGTTTACTAGTTCTAAAGACAATTAACTAAATTCTTCTACCGGACCGACGAAAAGCGCCACTCCACTTACTCAAGACGACAAATATTTTTTCACAATATGTCCGCTAAGTTAAAATTCAAACTGTGTTTCTTTATATTTTGTATAATTTAGGGCAATTATAAACGTATATAATGTATGAAAGTGATATTTAGGATATGGTTTTAAGAAAATTAAGTAAAAATTAGCTTTCCCTGTTTGTAATAGTGTCGTCATGTGAATTTGTACATAAAAGTTTGGATGCAAATTCAAGTATCTACTTGCAATATGTAATATTTTAAAATGCATATAACAATTCCTTTTAGATTTAAAAATAATGACATTCTATATATGTAGCTTTACTTGGCAATGCAATATGCCCTCAAGAAGTATTATTTAACGTTATTTGAAAATAAATGAAGAAAATAATAATTATATAAACATACTGATTGATGATATAAATTCTAAATGTGTTTCAAGAATAAGTAAATATAAATATAATATATTGATCTATTATTAATTATGATTTATTTTTCATAATATAATTTAGTATCTATAATACTTCAAATGAAGTCATATTCCATCAGTACAACATAATGAAAAATTCCGTTGAAATAAAAGAGCATAAAATATCAAGTATATAACTATGATTGAGATTAAATATATTTGTTGCGAAACATATTCAACGGCGTGATACGTTAATAAATTTTTCCTATCTGTTACATTTGATGTATTGATGCAATTTAATTTATCATATATATTCCATATTTCACAAATAATATATTAGTTCTATATTATAATACATTTTATAAATTAGTTTTATAAAATAATATATTTTATAAATTAGTTTTCTGTGAAGTGAAAACTACAAAAGTTGTACATAAAAGGAATAGGAAATAACAAATGCAAAATAGATTAAAATGGAAATGAATTTAATAATGATCCCATTTTTGAAAACTATATTATAACGTAGATTCCTATAATTTTCCCTTCATTTGAATGTATTTTTTAATCCCGAAATAATTCCTAAATTTCTTAACATTTAAAAAATATTGAGCCTGCTCACAATATGAGTTTACCTTCATAATAAAATCGATGTGTCTTATTTTACTTATAATTATTAATTCAATGTTTATCAAATAAACTAATACACGAAATGGACATTTCAGTTACCTTACACCTTTCTGGTAGGTCGGACGGTCTGGGTTTCATCAACAACAACGAAATGGACATTTAATTGAAATTTTATCGTAATTGCAGTTTTTACTTTCTAATTAATTTTGATCTTAGAGCAATTTAAAATCACGTCAAGTTACCAAAATGAAAAAGAAAGAAACCCAGTTATCATGCGAAGGTTTTATTCTATAAAGACGAGACAGATTATTTTTTATATCATTGATTATTAGGGGAATCTGGAGTAGAGCTCGCTGCCATGCATTTGAGGTAGATTTTAAGTGCTTTAACTAAAAAAACATTTACAGATATATCAAGAAATCCATTCTAACACTAACAGTATACCCGTACTTCATAAAGAATATAAAATATAAAGAAACTTCAAATTCACAGTTCAATTTTATGTGACGATCTTCATTGTCTTAACATTGCGTTAATGTTGACAACCGCTTTGAGTTTTTTTCAGCAATGACTATATATGGATATATATACACTGCTCACGACTGAAATCGCAACACCATGAAGGAATTGATGTATCCTTATGAAATTTATAGAATTTAATTGTGATATGGACATATACAACTGATCAAAAAATCATACTTGGGAAATGAAAGCATGAAACTTTATTGGCATTAGATAAATATGGAATAGGCCAACTGCGAGCGGCTATGCAGGATTGAATACGACAAGGCATCCCGTCAATGTCATGGTAAATTGTGTTCTGAAGGATAGCATTCCACATAGCATGCAATTGGGCGTGTAAGTGAACATGGTTTACTTGAATTGGGAGTTCTTTTAATCGGCAACCGATGTTGTCCCAGACATGATCAATTGCCGACAAATCTGGAGAATATGCTGGTCAAGGCAGGATATCAAAACCTTGTAGCCTATTCATAATTATTCGTGCAGTATGTGATCTGGCATTTTCATGCTGAAAAAGCAGTCCAGGCCTGGATGACAGATATTTCTGTACCACAGGTCTCACAATGTCAGAGACTTATCGTTGTGCAATGACACTGTTAGAAACGTGGATCAAAAGTGTTCATCACCAAATGTTATACCACCCTTAACCATGGCACCATTTAAGGGGGCTGCGTGGCGACTGATAGAAAAAACTTCCTGGTGGCGTTGATGAAAGCGCCGACATGCGCGAGTACCGCCATCTGGCATGCCAAAACAGAAAAATGATCCATCCGTGAACAGAATGTTTCGCTATTCTGTCGACCAATTGCATCTCATTTGAGACCACTGGAAGCGACGTAACCGGGAAACACGTTGAAACGGTATGTGTCGAAAAGATCATCTACCTCGGAGTCCTGCCTCATGAAAACGGTTTCGAATATTGCGCGTCGAAACCGCGTCACCTGTAGTGTGGGATAAATGTCGTTGTAACACAGTTTCTGTGGTAAACGTCTCCCACGCTCAGAAGCACACGATCGTCACGTGATTTGGTACACCTGGTACTCTTGGTACTCTGGCACTTTGGTACTCTTGGCAGGCTGTGATGATTTTTACAACCTGAAGCCAATACCGCTACAATTTATCTCTGATATAACTCCTTCTTGACTTGACGCTTCTACGCTATATCACGTCACTATGAGTAACGAAACTGTGATCATTTGTATATTTCGCCTTGTTGTGTTCCCTTACCTGATTTACGTAACGCTACACCTACAAATTTATGGTGTAGCGATTTCAATTGTTAGCAATATATATATATATATATATATATATATATATATATATATATATATATATATATATATATATATATATATATATATAACAAAAGAGAATGAAGAAAGAACGACAATGTATCAAAATTCAGCCGGGGGGGATTTTGACCACCACTTTCCGGTTAAGCCAGCTTAATGTCATGACGACACTTGCGGATACACAGTCGAAAACCAAGTACACAATACTAAAACTTAATATGTAAAGTCAAAAAGATGAAAGACCCATACTGACTATACCATAAAAACTGCATCTTCAAGATTCATTACAACAAAACAGTAACACATATGACTATTTAAAAATCAAATATATAACTAGACAAACCAACCTCGTACACACATCACCATTCAAGCGTCAAAATTGTAACTAACACTACCTGTGCTGGTATAAAACACCTTTTAACTGCTTAACTATTACGCCCATGGTAGCAGCATATCTCCTTCTGTTCAAACTGCAAGTGTACCTTTATATAAATATAAGCTGTAACTTTCCGTTACGGTTATGTTGTAGAATTTTCGTATAATGTTGCTTAGAAAAAGCAAAGGGTAACCCTTTGCAATAGCATCATTCAGGTAACTTTGACCGCTTCCATATCGATTTTCCTCACTGCTATTTAATCGTGTGCTTCTGATCAAAAAGTTTAATATAATGTTTCTGAATACATTACGATGTAAACATGAATTCCATTGAATTATGTAATTTATTTTAAAATTGAAATCTGTTCTTTTATCATAAAGTTTAAATCCAACCCATCCATTAGATTGCTGGTATATAGTTAAGTCCAGGACATTAATACTTTGATCAATATTACGTGCTGTTTCAGTCAAGGTTAAGTTAGGTGAATAAAAAGTAAAATCTAAGTCATATTGGATGTCGAGGCAATTTATATAAATGTACTTGGTTGAGCAGCATTGCGCCTAAAGGTATATTTTCAGTTGGTTGATTTCGAAGTGGTTGATAGATTTATTTATTTGTATATATATATATATATTTATATATATATATATATATATATATATATATATATATATATATATATATATATATATATATATATATATATATATATATATATATATATATATATATATATATATTTATTTATCTCAGAAGTGATAGTAAATTGGTGAAAGTACAGATACTATTTGGAAGACAATCCAATTGTAAGTAACAACATGCTTCGACCTGCCGGTGTCACTCTTATTATAGCGTTCGGGATCATAGAATAGCTAATACCTCCAACGGCATCAATAAATTTGTTGTATGTTACATTTTTTTCAAACTGCCTATAGTGAATAACAATGTCTGTCCTTCCACGCATGCGTCATCAAATGTATAAACAATTTTTCTCCGGCTACAAGAAATTGCAAAAGCATAATTAAAATATTACAATCTCAAAACCTGCCTGTACCAAAAAATTTGGCAGAAACTCCTATTGAAGATACCATGGTCCATGATGTTACTTCTCATTTTAGCTGAGTGTTCCATGGATGATAATAACTCCCTTTGCATTTGACTCGTCGATGTATGCTGTTGCTACAGGAATGTCCCCCAAATGTTTGGCAACACACCATAAAGGCGTGCTTTATGATTGGTTACAAAAATATGGTACAATGCTACTGTCGAGTTACGAGTAGACTACAGGCAAATTAATGTAGGACAAATGTAGTCTATATATTATATAAATAAACCAATTAAATTGTTAAATAAGCCTATTGGCGGTATGTGTTTACTAGTACTATTATTATAATGTTTAGTGATATTCATATTTTCTACTAATGCGCATAAATATGCACTGATATACTTTATAAAGAATATTTTAGCGACAATGCTTGAAAATAGCATCTATGTATAAATGTCAACATAAAAATACGTGTCACGTAGCTGTGATAGAAATCCAACGATTAATGCGTGGTTTGGTGCCAAAAATTGCCTGCAAAGAATGCATATTTTTTAGCAAATTTTTCTTGTACTTGAATGTTTTTTTTTATTGCCAAAGGTTATGAACATTGTTGCCAAAGGTTATGAACATTATGCAGGTCGGAATATTCTTGATGTTCGCATTCGATGCATATAATCTCCTCATTCCTGAAAAATTTATAATATTTTAATTAATTACTAAAAACGCATAATGTGTAATATTTTAGTTCAACAATACATACAGATAAAAAAAATCTGATGAGGGCAGCACATGGCTTTCCTTATATAATGTAATGAATTTACTACTTTTACAGTAAAAAAAAAATAGATTATTTATATAGCAGTTATTTATATTCTTTCCAAGATATTGAATTTTCGTCAATAAGTCGTCATTTTCCATGTCGTCAACATCAATGAGTCGTCATTGATTTAGCGTCATTTCTATCCATTTGGCGAGTTTTTCGTTAATTTAGCAACATTTAAAATAGTCGCCAAGTTGGCGACACTCCACCAAATTCGTCGCCAAAATCTCACCAAACGTTATGGACGAAGAAATAAGTTATTCTTACAGCAGATAAATGACTGGCGTTCAAATACAAAACTATAACTCAAAGTATCTTTTTTTATGAATGGAACGAGCTAGATTCACGAGAATGATGTCACCAAATTTATCGCGTGGTATTACATATGAAAAGTGAACATGTTTCTCAATAGGAAATATTTTTTTTTATTTTATATGACTTTTTGATAATTTTTTTGAAAAATGTGTAATATCTCGAGAACGGTTCATGTTAGCGTTCTAAAATGTATGTCAATCGTTTTCAAATGACAAATTACATAAGAAATGTTTATTTGTGTAACTTTATTACAGGTTTCGATTTTATGACGATTTTTTCAAAATTTCAAAATTCGTCCGTCGGTTATCGTGTCCACAGACTCACTGACACACAAACACACACACACACACACACACACACACACACACACACACACACACACACACGCACATACTCACACACACACACACATACATCACTTCAAAAATGTTTGATTTCTGATCAGGGATGCTTGAAACGTGTTCTCCCGTCGAAAACTAGAATTCGAATTTTCGACCCCGTCACAATACTTTCCTTATACATTATTGTATATAAGGAAAGTAATAAAATCAGAAATAATATATATATAAAGATAAAAATAAATAATCAGTAGCTCTCCGTTGAGCTTTATTTTGGATTATGTAATATGAATATTTGTGGGAAAATGCAGATACGATTTCATGAAAAGAATAGTTTATAAAATTGAATACTTCATTTCTTGAAAGTCCAAACTTTTATGTCTAGACTTAAATGTCCAGACTTTAGAATTTTCCACTAGTTTCAAAATACTGATTACTAGCTGTGTATGTGATTATCAAAATAAAATAAAAAATACATCATTGCAGATAATACTGTTTTGTTTGAAATGCATGTTCATCTTTGACACACAAACAGAAAATATAAAAACAGAAGAATGGAATGTATTTGTATGGTTTTGAAATTAAATAGAAAAAAAAATAGTGTGTAAAATAACAATGTCTATTCCATCCCCTCATCAAATCTTGCAGCTTTAAAAAAATCATATTTAAAAACTATATACAACATATAAAAGTTTAAAGGGCTGGCAGCCTTTCATTCCTGGAATGCCATGTCAATGTAAATTTAGGATCCAATTTACCTAATCTTACTGGTTTTTCTACCCTGTTTTATAAACTTTGTCACCCCTATAAATTAGTCATCCGCCAATAAGAATCTCAGTTTCCGATCCTGGTAGGTGGCATAAATATACAAAAAAATATTATAGAAATAGAAACATCTGATGTGAGTAGCACATGACTTTTCCAGCAGACGTTCCAGCAGACAGATTCACGTTCCTTTTATTTCTTCAATAATTCGTTAAATTGGATTTAGTTGAATTGGATTTAGTCGATTCGAACCAAATGTGGTACGAAAATCACAATCTGTAAACACTGGAAGCCTATTGTTTTCATACGCAATCGAATGTTCAGAACCCCCCTAAATTTTCGAATGAAATTTTGAAAAAATCGTCAAAAAATCAAAACCAATAATAAATTTACGTAAATAGACATTTCTTATGTAATTTTTCATTAGAAAACGATTGACATAAATTTTAGAACGCTAACATGAACCGTTCTCGAGAAATTGCACATTTTTCAAAAAAATTATCAAAAAGTCATATAAAATAGAAAAAAAAATATTTCCTATTGAGAAACCTGTTTACTTTTCATATATAATATCATGCGATAAATTGGGTGGCATCATTCTGGTGGATCTAGCTTGTTCCATTCATGAAAAAAGATACTTTGAGTAATACTTTTGCATTTGAACGCTAATTTTTCTGCTTAAGAATAACTTATTTCTTCGTCCATAACGCTGGGCGAGATTTTGGCGACGAAATTGGCGGAATATCGCCAACTTGGCGACTTTTTGAAATGTTGCCAAATTAACGAAAATCTCGCCAAATGGATAAAAATGACGCTAAATCAATGAAAATGACGACTAATTGTGGAAAATTCAATATCTAATAAGTTATATAATATATAAATATATAATAATAGTTATATAATATATGTCGAAAATTCAATATCTAATAAGTTATATATATATATATATATATATATATATATATATATATATATATATATATATATATATATATATATATATAACTTATTTCTTCGTCCATTACGCTTGGCGAGATTTTGGCGACGAAATTAGCGGAATGTCGCCAACTTAGCGACTTTTTGAAATGTTGCCAAATTAACGAAAATCTCGCCAAATGGATAAAACTGACGGTAAATCAATGAAAATGACGACTAATTGCCGAAAATTCAATATCTTGGAAAGGATATTAGTATCTACTAGAAGAAAAACCTATTTGTTTTACTGTAAATAAAAGTAGTAAATTCATTTCATTATATAAGGAAAGTCATGTGTTGCCCACATCAGATTTTTTTAAATTATCAGAATACTACAGTAATTTATCATTATTTGAAAACTTAAAACTTCATCGAAGAAAATGAACTTTATTTAAATGACGTCTTAGAAATATAAATCGTCTGGCTCTTTATGTAAAAACAATGGATATTTCATTCATATCACTTTTATTCCAGACTCCAGCGCTAAATAAATTTACGTGAAACAAATTCAGCACTTCTTATACAAGCCATCTTATAACCACTCGTTTACATTTTGCATCCATTAAAATTAGGCTTAAGATTGACGACCCAAACTCAAAAATATTGTAATTGAAAATAGATGCACAGAAAATACGCAAAAATAATGCGGTTTTAGGACGGATGCAAGATTAAATATAAATTAAGAAAACTTTAAAAATCACAAATTTTGCACGGGGAAAAAATATTGATGGATTATTTTATTTTGAAGTAGATCATGTGATCTATATATTTTATGGGATAATTTGAATATTTCCTGAAATTTTCGAAGGAATCTGTGAATTTAACTTCGCTTAAATTATGTTTGAAAAATTAGGTCCCATGGTGACCAATGTATTTTACTTTTTTAACCCGGGTTCAAACCAAAAGTAATTGGGTGATATTATTTCATAATTGGGTTTCCTAATTAGGTGATATTATTGCATTCCATTTACGTTCCCATGTGTCCCATAGACCGTTTCAACAACATACAAAAATTTCATTTTGATAAAGTCATTTTTAAGGCAGTTATGAGAAAGTACAGACAGACAAATGTACAAAATCATAAACACTTTTCAACTATTTAAACATGAATTAACGTACAATGTTCTTATTTGGGATGGTTTTATTTGATTAAAAGACCCTTTTATCTATGATTTGTGTCTTTCATTTATGCTTAAATATTGAAGCAGACATGATACCACTTTAATTATTAATTACTTTTCAACTATGTTGGAAAGTGTTAAAAACTGAATAAAAATTTTAATATAGTAGTGCCACCTAGTGTGACATAAATATATAAAATGAGAAAATAAGAACATTTCAGCAGACAGGTCAAATTTATTTTTCGTTTTCTTAAAATGTCTATTTGTTTTTCATTTGTATTGAAATTAATTTGTTGGACATTGAAATTCATGTGTTAGAATTTTTGATTATTTCAACGTATAATTTTCATAGAGATATGAGATTCAAAATGTCACAATAACTCTTATGGCGATTTATATAAAGCAAATACATAAATTTAACTTGAAGATTGCATGTAGTATATGCTTATTTGTAGTAAAAAATATTTTTCATTTCTATTTAGGGACCTACAGCGAATTTTCTTATCAGCATTGTATTCACATCTTTTCAAACAAATATATTTTTTGGCTGCTTTTCGAGTTGTTTCTTTGGTGAAATATTTCTTTATAGATTTTATTCCTGACGTCAGCTATTCAATCCGATTTTGACTTTGAAAAGGATAAAAGATAGGAATGATAGACACATTTGGCATGTTGTCACTGCTTTCAATCAAATGAAATGATTTTAAATGTATAACCATGAATAGGTAGATAACTAAAAAGTGCATTATGCAATTCAAATATTCAAAATATAAAAAACAACATTTATTAGAATTAATTTACTCAAAATTTTGTAATGGAATGTTTTATCCCTTTCTTTCTGTGCATTTTGTAATTTCTGCACTTTCTCACAGTTTGTACGCAAACACATATTAAATTTTATTACTCATATTAAGAAGTTATCTTCTACAGAACATTTATTTTAAAACTCTAAAATATGAATGCAATAAATTAAAGTATTTATAAATGTGGACTATATTTTATATATTACTAAATGTATGAGTAAATATTTGTTACTTAAAACCTACAGTTATGGTAATTATACTTAATAATTTTTAGAAAAATAATATTTTTACTTTCCTTATATACATAATGTATAAGGAAAGTATTGTGACGAGGTCGAAAATTCGAATTCGAGTTTTCGACGGGAACGCACGTTTCAAGCATCCCTGATCACGAAACAAACATTTTT
Organism: Amaurobius ferox; assembly: GCA_951213105.1. Classification (NCBI taxonomy): domain Eukaryota; kingdom Metazoa; phylum Arthropoda; class Arachnida; order Araneae; family Amaurobiidae; genus Amaurobius; species Amaurobius ferox. Next base: position 83,265,500 of record OX578137.1, read on the forward strand.
GAGGTGCTGTCTGTGTGTGTGTGTGTGTGAAAGAATGTGTGTGTGAAAGTATGTGTGCGTGTGTGTGTGTGTGTGTGTGTGTATCAGTGAGTCTGTGGAGACGATATCTCACGCACGAGTGGAGCGATTCGAATGAAATTTGGTACAAAAATCACAAGGCATGAATACTGGAAGCCTATTGTTTTTAAACGCAATCAAAACCTTTAATAAACTTACACAAATAGACATTTTTTATGTAAATTTTTCTTAGAAAAAGATTGACATAAACTTTAGAACGCTAGCATGAAACGTTCTCGAGATATTGCACATTTTTCAAATAAATTTATCAAGAAATTCCATAAATTAAAAAAAATATATTAACTGTTGAGAAGCATGTTCACTTTAAATATGTAATATCATGCGATATAATGGGTGACACCATTCTCGTGGATCTAGCTCGCTCCATTCGTGAGAAAATATACTTTGAATAATACTTTTGTATTTGAGAGCCAATAGTCATTTATCTGCTATAAGAATATCTCATTTCTCCGTCCATAACACTTGGGGAGATTTTGGCGATGAAGTTGGCGGAATGTCGCCAACTTGGCGACTTTTTAAATGTTGCCAAATTAACGAAAATCTCGCGAAATGGATAAAAATGATGCTAAATCAATGAAAATGACGACTAATTGACGAAAATTCAATATCTTTGAAAGAATATAAGTACCTACTATAACAATAACCTGTTTTTTTGCTGTGAAAGAAGTAAATTCATTGCATTATATAAGAAAAGTCATGTGTTGCCGACATCAGATTTTTTTATGTTATTTTCTGAAACATATTCAATTCGAATTTGATCAATTTGATGTGCTGCCCACATTAGATTTATTTTTATAGAGACCCTCTAGTCGTTTAGTTATACTGCATCAAATTATTTAAGAGAAAAGTGTCATTTCCCTTTCTATTTGAATTGGAAAACCAAATAATCCGTTTTCATGCGTTGTATCCAAAGCCATATTGTCGGTCGGAAATGTATACTGGTATTCTCTCACAGAATAAAGTAACATTCGATCTTCATTTGCACATTCCCCGTTCCATTTGGTATCCGGAATTTGGTTTACCTGCTCAATCAAGATCACAACCCGTTCGTTTCCGAAAAGTTCCTCACTCCTAAACAAAAACTATCTCAAAACAAAAATGTTATTCTCAGAGTGCACGTGTGTCTTCCATTTTGACCTTTTAATCAATTAACATGCGTGACTGAACATAACTATTTTTTGTTCTACATTAGCATAAGTGTCTGATATTGTCATTATCTAGAAAAAGATGGCAAGGAAGAACCTTAAATATGACAAACTGACAAAGATACAAACTCAAAATTCAAATATGGTAATTTTTGCAGTCTAGGAACAAATTTGCATGCAGTTTGAATATGGCAGGAGGTAATTTGCTCAGTGTTATTTTCATTTGTATGCATATATTTACATACATTTTTTCTTAGAATTTATTAATTTCTAGGAGTGAAATTTGAATGTAAACATTTTATTATTTTTCATTACAAATATATCATGTGAATTACATTTATTGTTTTGCTTTACAATGTTGTGGATAAAAATACATTATTAGGAAAACAAATAATTAAAGTGTCGTACATGCCCTGAATTACTATATATATTATACGTTTTATTTATGCCACAAATTTACACATTTGAAATGAACAAATATACATTTTTAATTCTTTACTATTCATGTAATTAATATATATTGCACCTTAGTGTAAAATATTTCATACTATTATCTCTGAAATATACTGAATATTGTCGAATAAAATTACCTATTTTATTTTACGTTCTAATGCTAGTTCAATTCTTGTATGCAAATACAACTAATGTCAATGTCTAGTAATGCTAGCTGCTGAAGATATGGCAATTTTTACATTTTAATTACCCAGATAAATCAATTACAAAATTTGTAATGGCATTTTTGTTATTTTATTGTTACCTTTGTATATAACGTACCAACCAAAATTTTCCACATGGAGAATATGCTAGTTGTACTATGTACACAAGTATCAAAAATATCTCAAAAAGTAAAAAAACTTTTATTTTATATTTTTCAGATTTAAACTGAAAAATAATTAGAATTATTTATCAAATGGAAAAACTATAGTTTATTCAGAGCACATTTCTCCCAATTATTTCATAATGGGAATAAATTCCTAAGTTTACATATTTAGTATAACTATCTATGATCATCTTATTGCTCCTGCCCCAAATTCTATAGTTTCTATTTAAAACTATGCTTACTAATTTAAAGTAATCCCCATTATATTACTTGTGAAACACATTATTTTTATATATGTCACATGATAAGATATAGAAACATAAGTGTATGCGGTTACTTGAACCAAATGAATTAACATAGTTTAAAAAAAAGTACGATTTATTAGTCAAATGTCCTCTTCAACATGTCATGTATTAGGATTATTAGAATATACAATGTTGCCTCATAGTAAATTAGGAAGAAATGTTATCAAACAATAGGATTGGTTTTAATGTTGTCTTGCAATAGACTTGGTATTTATATGGTCTCACAGAAAGTGTGGTATCATTGCTGTGTCCCAGTAGGCTTGGTATTAATGTTTTCACACAGTAGGTTTGTTATCAACTGTATTGGATATATGATGTCTAAAAAATTTATTCTTTTATTTATTAATTAAGTTTGCTAGATTCTAATTTATGCGTGTGACAATTGCTATTCCTTAGTCTCATAGGACCGGCTCCAAAACATGCCATTCTCATTCAAGAAAACTGTAGCACTTGTCTTTAATGTGAAACACGCATTTCCGATTAAAAATAAAAACCGGAAGACCCAATTTACGCAAAACATTATCCTCTCTCACAGCAAGATTCATTAAACATTTTTTATAAAGCATTCTCTTAGGATAACTTAAATAGATTATACATACAATACAGATTATACATAAATACAATAGATTATACATAAATACAATAGATTATACATAAATGATTAATAAATAATAAGAAATAAACTTAATGTTGCCACACAATATGCAGACATTTCAGTATATAAATGAACGTATAACAATGGAGCAAGGAGCAGTGGAAAAGGGCGCTTTACTTAGGCTACAAATTTCATTCTTCAAAATTTCATTATTTTATTTTTTTAAATTTGATTCGAAACTTTGAGAGTCTTCCAAACATTTGATTGAGTTTAAAATTTCTGATATCCATTGACTGGGGATTTTGTACCATATTTCTTTCGAAACGTTCCATTTGTTCATGAGATATCGTTTATACTGATTTATAGACACATACACATATATAATCTTAGACACACGTACACATACATATATATTCATATGCACACACACAATCGCACCCATACCCGCAGAGGGAGAGATAGATAGATAGAGAGAGAGATTACCTAGGAATCGTTCGATTCGTTGATTCGATTCGACCGTTCGAAATGCTCCAGTCGCTCATGAGATATCGTCTCTCCAGTCTCAGGAAGTCATATGCACACATACATACACACATCCCCTCAGAAACAATTTATTGGAATTCAGGGATTGAAACGTCCTCTTCCGTTCAAAACTCATTCGAATGTTTAACCTATTCACAACACTTTTCCTTTATATTATATTACGTATATAGTGAAATTAATACACACTGCTGGAAAAGAGTGCAATAGTACCGCTGATTCTAGAATTTCAGAGTCTTAAATAGGTATGACTCTCGAAAATAGAGTTGAGAAGTTCGGGAAATTCTTTAAACTCAGAATAAACAAAGGTAGCGTTATACTAATAATAACTAATAGAATCTTCACTACGTTTATGAACAGGATATTTTCTAAATGATCAAGAACTTACGTCTAATTCTTGACCAGCATCGGAAATGACATAGCATATATTTTTTTCGCGTAATTAGTTAATTTGTATGTTTTCTACATGGCGAGTTATATTTTATAAATTATAAAATAATAATTTTAAATATACATTCAATTATAGCATTTCATCACATAAATATGTTTTCTAAACAAAATAATTTTAATGTACAAAACTCTAAACAAGCGGCAACGGTGAGAATCGGTGAGTCAATGTAAATGTTGTATCAATGCGAAAGAGATACTCTTAAAATAAAAATTTCAACATGAAATACATAAGTTATTTCTAATGAATAATCAACCGCAAAATGGATAATAATCGCCTAAGGAAGAATATCTAATAACATAATATCAAGGAATCAATATATTTAAGATTCAATATATTTCTATCCCAAAACCACACGAAAAAAATTGTTAAGGCTACATAATGCATATAATAAAAACCGTAACAAAAAAATTAAAAGAAATGTTTTGGATGTAGCTTATATTGTGTAATATTTCCCTTGTTATTTTGAAATAAACTGAAAATTGTGGAAATGAACTAAAAATTGAAGAAAAAAACAAAAATGTTTGCCCCATTATTTGGATGTCTTTCACGTGGAATGGTATTTTTACTGATTTGCAAAGTAAACTGCATAAGCCGTAACTGGATTTATATAAGCATATGTGGAATTTGATATTTAAATTAAATTTCAATTTTAAAGAAATGCATGCTACTTTTCAGACTGACGTTCATTGTAAAAAGCCTTATGATAATAAAAATACAACTATACACACCTAAATTGCCTCTATATATAAACTTCAAATATGTTCATTTAAATTCAGCCACACGCCTGTGTTGCCACATATCATGAATACATTATTATTTTTACATAAATGTCATAGGAATTTGAAAACAACTTTCCAATTACATACAACAAAAGTCTGATGTGGGCAACACATGACTTTCCTTATATAATGTAATGAATGTACTTTTACAGTAAAAAAAATCTGATGTGGGCAACACATGACTTTCCTTATATAATGTAATGAATTTACTACTTTTACAGTAAAAAAATAGGTTTTTCTTATAGTAGATACTAATATTCTTTCCAAGATATTGAATTTTCGACAATTAGTTGTCATTTTCATTGATTTAGCGTCATTTTTATCCATTTGACGAGATTTACGTTAATTTGGCAACATTTCAAAAAGTCGCCAAGTTGGCGACATTTTGCCAAATTCGTCGCCAAAATCTCGCCAAGAGTTATGCACTAAGGAAAAAGTTATTCTTACAGCAGATAAATGACTATTGGCGTTCAAATACAAAAGTATTATTCAAAGTATATTTTTTCATGAATGGAACGAGCTAGATCCACGAGAATGATGTCACTCAATTTATCGCATGGTATTACATATGAAAAGTGAACATGTTTCTCAATAGGAATTTTTTTTATGTGACTTTTTCATAATTTTTTTGAAAAATGTACAATATCTCGAGAACGGTTCATGTTAGCCTTCTAAAATTTATGCCAATCGTTTTCTAATGAAAAATTACATAAGAAATGTCTATTTGCGTAACTTTATTAGCGGTTTTGATTTTTTGACGATTTTTTCAAAATTTCATTCGAAAATTTAGGGAGGTTCTGAACATTCGATTACGTATAAAAACAATAGGCTTCCAGTGTTTACGGATTGTGATTTTTGTACCAAATTTGGTTCGAATCGGTCCATTCGTTCGTCTGTTATCGTCTCCACAGACTCACTGACACACACACATACACACATACTTTCACACACACACACACACACACACACACACAGACATCACTCCAAAAATGTTTGATTCGTGATCAGGGATGCTTGAAACGTGCTCTCCCGTCGAAAACTCGAATTCGAATTTTCGACCCCGTCACAATACTTTCCTTATACATTATGTATATAAGGAAAGTAAAAATCTGATGTGGGCAACACATGACTTTCCTTATATAATGCAATGAATTTACTACTTTTACAGTAAAAAAGTAAAAAATATTTTTCTTATAGTAGATACTAATATTCTTTCCAAGATATGGAATTTTCGAAAATTAGTCGTCATTTTCATTGATTTAGAGTCATTTTTATCCATTTGGCGAGATTTTCGTTAATTTGGCAACATTTCAAAAAGTCGCCAAGTTGGCGACATTCCGCCAAATTCGTCGCCAAAATCTCGCCAAGCGTTATGCACTAAGAAATAAGTTATTCTTACAGCAGATAAATGACTATTGGCTTTCAAATACAAAAGCATTACTCAAAGTATATTTTTTCATGAATGGAACGAGCTAGATCCACGTCAATGATGTCACCCAATTTATCGCATGGTATTACATATGAAAAGTGAATATGTTTCTCAATAGGAAATATTTTTTATTATTTTATGACATTTTGACAATTTTTTTTGAAAAATGTACAATATCTCAAGAACGGTTCGTGTTAGCGTTCTAAAATTTATGTCAATCGTTTTCTAATGAAAAATTACATATGAAATGTCTCTTTGCGTAACTTTATTAGTGGTTTTGATTTTTTGACTATATTTTCAAAATTTCATTCGAAAATTTAGGGGGTTCTGAACATTCGATTGCATATAAAAACAATAGGCTTCCAGTGTTTACTGATTGTGATTTTTGTACCAAATTTGGTTCGAATCGGTTCATTCGTTCGTGAGTTATCTTCTCCACAGACTTACTGACACACACACACACACACACACACACACACACACTTTCACACACACACACACACATACACACACATATACACACACACAGACATCACTTCAAAAATGTTTGATTCGTGATCAGGGATGCTTGAAACGTGCTCTTCTGTCGAAAACTCGAATTCGAATTTTCGACCCCGTCACAATACTTTCCTTATACATTATGTATATAAGGAAAGTAACAATAGGTTTTTCTTATAGTAGATACTAATAATCTTTTCAAGATATTGAATTTTCGACAATTAGTCGTCATTTTCATTGATTTAGCTTCATTTTTATCCATTTGGCGAGATTTTCGTTAATTTGGCAACATTTCGAAAAGTCGCCAAGTTGACGACATTCCGCCAATTTCGTCGCCAAAATCTCGCCAAGCGTTATGGACGAAGAAATAAGTTATTCTTACAGCAGATAAATGACTATTGGCGTTCAAATACAAAAGTATTTATCGCATGATATTACATATGGAACGTGAACATGTTTCTCAATAGGAATTTTTTTTTTCCTATTTTATATGACTTTTTGATATTTTCTTTTAAAAATGTGTAATATCTCGTGAACGGTTCACGTTAGCGTTCTAAAACTTATGTCAATCGTTTTCTAATGAAAAATTACATAAGAAATGTCTATTTGTGTAACATTATTAGTGGTTTTGATTTTTTGAAATTTTGGAAATTTGATTTTTCGTTCTGAAAATTCGATTGCGTATAAAAACAATAGGCTTCCAGTGTTTACGGATTGTGATTTTTGTACCAAATTTGGTTCGAATCGGTCCATTCGTTCGTCAGCTATCGTCTCCACAGACTCACTGACACACACACACACACACACACACATACTTTCACACACACACACACACACACATACACAGACATCACTTCAAAAATGTGTGATTCGTGATCAGGGATGCTTGAAACGTGCTCTCCCGTCGAAAACTCGAATTCGAATTTTCGACCCCGTCACAATACTTTCCTTATACATTATGTATATAAGGAAAGTAAAAAATTATGTATGAAATAAAAAAAATATCAATGGAATGAAGTATTATCAAACAGTGTTTAAGCGTATAAATAAGATGTTACGCATATTTAAATTGCACGTATGTTTTTTATACTGAATTTATGCTACCTGTACTATAATGCACTTATATCTTTAGTTGAGGTACTTGTTGAAGAATAATGTGAAGCTTTTGATACTGAATAAATTCATACTATTTTGCTTTATGTGAATAGGCAACAAAAATGATACTTTATATTATGACGCTATCAAGTAGATGTATGGAGGATTTGATATTTTATAGTTCATTTGAGAATGCTCCATTTTTTACCTTTATATGAGGCAAAAATGAGATAACGGCTGAAATTTCACACGCAATTTATAAATAGGTTTTAAATTGAAAAAATAATTCTGTTTGTTGAAAAAATATGCTCACTTATGATTGCAAAAATTCCAAAATGAATAGGAATAAAAAAAAAAACGCAACATAAAATAATCCTATTAATATTTTTATACTTCAAAATAAAGAAAAATAAATATATCGCATTTAAGCGCATGTTGCTATTAAGAATGTTTTCTCTGATAAAATCTTTACGTTTGTTCATCTTAAAGAATAAGTAAGTTAAGACACAAAACTCGCATATAAGGAGCTTCCCCAAAAATATGGAAAGTACGTCTATTGTAGATATCAGCATGGACCTGTTGCGAGCTTGTTATGCACTCGTCAGAGTTGGAATAGCTAATATCTGCAGTTACAGCTAGAAATCTGCTATAAGGCACGATTTTAGTCTGGGAACTGACAATTTCAGTCCTTCCACGCTGCCAGAATAGAATTCATCTACAATTTAAAGTGTCATCCATATTCTTGGGAACGTCCTTTACATGCGGGTCTTTGTTTTATGAGCTTTGAATTTGCTGCTTCGTGTGGTCTTGGCTAAATTGAAAACGAATTTTACATCGAACACTTGGAAGAGATGAAATAGTCATTCTCCATAGAATCTTTAAAAAAATTGTGTTTCATAGCAAGTTCCTTGCTATCATCTTCCATAATAATTAAAATACTCCATTTGATTCCATTATTAAATTTTAGATATATTTATAGTTTTTAACTTTACAGAAATCAGAACATTTGGAATAAGCAAAATAAAAATAATTTTTCAATCAATTAATAATCTGTTTATTATGGAGAATTAGCATTACATTTAAGAACAAATTAATTATGCAAGCAGCATGCATCTGTTCCAAGGAAACATAATACATCCTTCTTCTCTGTTAAATAAACTTACATGCTTGCAGACTCTATGTCAACAGAAAGTCCAGCATACATCAGTTCCAAGGAAACATGAAACCTCCCTCTTTGTTAAAAAAACCCACATACTTACAGATTCTATATCAATAGAAAGTCCAGAATGCATCTGTTCCAAGGAAACATGAGACCTCCTTCATCTCTGTTAAAAAAACTAACATGCTTGTAGACTCAATGTCAACAGAAAGTCAGCATGCATCTGTTCCAAGGAAACATGAGAGCTCCCTCTTCTCTGTTAAAAGAAACTAACATACTTGCAAACTCTATGCCAACAGAAAGTCCAGCCATCTGTTCCAAGGAAACATGAGATATCTTTCTTCTCTGTTAAAAAAACTAACATACTTGCAGGCTGTATGTCAACAGAAAGTCCAGCATGCATCTGTTCCAAGGAAATATGAGACCTCCTTCTTCTCTGTTAAAAAAACTAACATACTTGCAGACTCTATGTCAGCAGATAGTCGAAATGCATACAATTAAAAATACAGAAAATTATGTTCTGAAGTGAAAATGAACTAAGAGCTTTTCCCACAGACAACAGTAAACAAGAAATTGTATTTAGATCTCACAAAGCAGAATATATACAATAAATAAATAGTAATTAAAAAAAGTCCAGTCAATCCTAAATTATTGCTAACACTCAAAGATGACTGTCATAAATCTTAACAGGCGTGTCCTAGAAATTGAAACAAAATCCTAACATCACAAAGATCCCCCATAGGTTAATAAACATATGTAATAACGAAAAACAAAATTAGAGGGCATAAAGCTAAACAATAAAAATGGTTCTTGTGTAAAACGCTCATCTGTCAGCCACTTCACTGTAGTCTTGAGAGCTTAGAATACTGTTATCGCAGGACTGTGGTAAAATAATTCCTAATATCGTTGCTGAATTTGAAATGAATGTATCTATCAGAAAAATTCTAAAAGCCTTGCTTAAAGGAGTGTGGTTGCCCGCCGATTATCTCAATGCCTGCTCCATGTTGACAAGTGGTAATTACTTTGAAATCCTGATACGCGCATGTTAATGGATTAGCAGATGAACCCTTTTTGGTTAAAGTCATTAATTACATTGCTAGGATTTTTTTTCAATGTGAAAGACTTTATAAATTCAATACCATAGATCGACGCATATTTTTACATAATCCTTGTGGGGATAAACTCAAACAATGGTAGAAATACCAACATTCTTACACTTAAATAATAGAAGATGTATTCACTTACTTTTTGACCCAGTAGTTTCTGTATTTATTTATATGATACTTAGGTCTACGTTTCGTTTGGCTAATCTATGAGATCCCACACTTGTAAGATATTCTGTGATTACATAAACTATTAAAAATGTTACCGGACGAGTTACTAATACGGAGAGTTTCTTTTTCCTTGCAAGAAAATGAAGAATTTTCAAATTACAATTATTTCAACTCCCTAAATTCTCATGAAAGAACCAAAACTTTTTTTTTTATCAGAATATAACACTTCTATTTTAACGAATTTTAGACATCTGATATGTTGTAATATTAAACTGAAAATGTGTAATATTAGAAATTTAATTCCAATTTTCAACTATCGTGAGCTTTATCTTGATTAAAAAGACAAATGTGGGACTTATTATAACCCATTGCATATATTAACTTGAATTTTACGGTAAATTTTTATTTTTCAAATATTTTGACATGTATGATGTTGTGATTAACAACAAAATAATATCAATTAGAAAAACAAAATAGCACATCATGACATTAACCTACGTTGTAGCCTACATTTAAAAAATTCTTTGAATAAGATTATTTTTAAACAAGAAAGATCAATCATGCTTAAAGCATTGATTATGAAACACTTTCCAACTTCAATGCAATTTTATTTAAACATCTTTAAAATGCAATACATTCCTAAGTAATATTTTAAAACTTATCACAATACTACATTAATTTATTATATTTGAAAACTTACACCTTCATCGAAAAAAATGAACTTCATTCAAATGACGACATTGAAATATAAATTGCCTGGTTTAAACATCTGTAAAATACGATACATTTCTCGGTAATATTTTAAAAGCATCATAATACTACAATAATTTATTATATTTGAAAACTTCATCGAAAACAACTGACATTCAGTCAAATGACGTTATAGAAAAAATAACAGGCCTGGCTCTCTCTATAAAAGCAGCATTTCATTCATAACATTTTCCCAATCATTTCATTCATGAGAGCACTAAAATAATTTATTTTATTTAAAAACTTAAGACCATGTAGCTACAAGTAATTAAACTCTATGCTTAAAACTTCATCGACAAAAATCGTCCTTTTCTGTAAAATCAATGAATATTTCAGTCATATCAGCTATGCAGACTCCATGAGCTAAATACTTTTGCGTTAAAAAATACAGCAATTCTTATACAAATCATCTTATATAATTTGCTGTTTACATTTTACATAAGTGAAAAATAGGCTTCGTTGTAGAAATAATCAAATTTAGATGATCATTTAAACTCAAATATATTGTCATTGCGTTGTTTCAGTAAGTAGATGCACAGAATTTAAGAAAACATAAACGGTTTAAGGACGAATACAACACTCATTTTGAATTAAAAAGAACTTTAAAAATCACGATTTTGAGACAAGATGCATGCCATATTTTAGTTTGAAGTGGATCACGTGATCTTTTCATACAATGGTCACGTGATCGCTTCCTATAAGAGGTGTAATTATTATTTTAATTTTTATTTTAAAAACTACTGAATATATTTTGCTGAAATTTTTTTAAAATATTTTATGGAATAATTTGAATATTACCTAAAATTTTCGAAGCAATTTGAGAATTTTAAATCCGCTTAAAAAGTGTTTGAAAAATTAGGTCCCATAGGGTTCAAGGTATTTCATTTTTTAAACCCAGGTTCAATCTAAAAATAATTGGGTGATATTATTAATTTATATCCCCATAGTTCCTACAGACCGTCTGAAAAACGTAATGAAATTTCATTTTGATTAAGTCATTTTTACTGCAGTTATCATACAAACGGACAGACAGACAAACAGACAAACAGACAGACAGACAGACAAACAAAATGAACAAAGTCATAAACACTTTTCAACTTTGTTGTGAAGTGTTAAAAACTGTTTGTGCATCGAGATATGTAAAATTTGGAATGTAACACCTTGTGAAACAAATTTATTTAACTTTCATAAATGTTGATTTATATTGAGAGTACAGTAAACACCGTTTATAACGCTGGTTGTTGTTGTCATCAAACTGCCAACTTAATAAGGGAAACATCGTTTTAAACAAAGAGTGAAATTTTAATGTTCAACTTTCAGTGTTAACAGGCAGTTCGATGTTCTGAATGTATGCAATTAAGCTCTATATTCAGTTGTCTGTTAATTTACAATGCAAAAATCATCTTGCTACAGATTTTAATGACTATTTTAGTAGAACGTCTATAACTATATATCACATTTTTTTACGATATGTTCAACCAGTCGTGTACTTACATGATTTTTAGTCATGACGGTGCTGTGGAAGCCATTTTAAATTTTTAATATGCAGTTATTTTTGTATATAATTTCATTTATTAATATATATATATATATATATATATATATATATATATATATATATATATATATATTTATATAATATAATACAAAAGTAATCATATGAAGAAAACGTAAGCATACAAAAGTATGAAAAAAGGCTTAACGTAGATGGCGCAATGCTGCACAAGTACGTAAAGCAGTTATATAGCAAATAAAAGAATTAAGGAAAAAATGGGAATCAAGCCAAAGGGAAAGCATAAATGACCGAGGGGGATTGTGACCCCTCGTTCCCGGTTATAGCATGCTATTACACCTAGGCATCACTCCCGGAACCAAATACTTGCCGAAACTTGACCTCCGAAATGCTGTCGAGCACAAGACACTGACCGTGGAAGTGAGTACAAAACTCAAGAATCGAAGAAAAGTCCGAAGTACAAAGCCGAAGTAAAACACATAATGAAAGAGGCCAAGAGTCGTTAACACAGGAGAGTGCAATCCATATATAGCATTATACTACCACTAGGGTGCGCTATCAGCAAGTTCCGTGTAGGTGAATCTCACAGTTAACATTTCCAAAATCGATAACATCATAGGTGTGAACAAGTTATATCCTTAAAATAAGCGTTTTTCACATCGTTGTATACAATATTATAATAATGTCAAAGGAAATTTGCGGGATAATGTTTCTTTATCGCCTCTTGCATTATTCTTCTGTCATTTTCAGTTCGATCTTTTTTGAAAGTATGGATTCTTTGATTGCGTATCAGATGATTGACTATAATATTTCGTAATATATTTTTACTCAAATTTGAGTTCCAATCGATAACATGATTGATGCTGGTCTTGAAAGTATTTCTCTTGTCGTATAAAATGGTATATAAACAATTGTTTTTATCGTAAAGGATACTAATATCCAGGAAATCAACTTGATTTTTATTTTTAATTCAAGTTGATTTCGAAATATTATAGTCTCTCATCTGATACGCAATCAAAGAATCCATACTTTAAAAAAAGATCGAACTGAAAATGACAGAAGAATAATACAAGAGGCGATCAAGAAACATTATCCCGCAACTTTCCTTAGACATTATTATAATACTGTATACAACGATGTAAAAAAAGCTTATTTTAAGGATATAAATTGTACACACCTATGATGTTATCGATTTTGGAAATGGTAACTGTGAGATTCACCTACACGGAACTTGCTGATAGCGCACCCTAGTGGTAGTATAATGCTATATATGGATTGCACTCTCCTTAGTTAATGACTCTTGGCCTTTTTCATTATGTGTTTTACTTCGGCTTTGTACTTCGGACTTTTCTTCGATTCTTAAGTTTTGTACTCACTTCCACGGTCAGTGTCTTGTGCTCGACACCATTTCGGAGGTCAAGTTTCGGCAAAGTATTTGGTTCCGGGAGTGTTGCCTAGGTGTAAAAGCTTGCCATAACCGGGAACGAGGGGTCACAATCCCCCTCGGCCATTTATGCTTTCCCGTTGGCTTGATTCCCATTTTTCCTTAATACTTTTATTTGCTATATATATATATATATATACATGTATATACATATATATATATATATATATATATATATATATATATATATATATATATATATATATGCTTATAAATTAAGTAAAAAATTAATTAAGATATAAATTCTGTTGAAAAATTGGAATTTTGAAAATTACAAACGATATTATTATATGTGAAGAACGATTAAACTTTTAAAAAATAAACTTAAGTTATTAAACACGTATATTATTTATACTACAGCATATTAAATCGTAGTGATGCATATGTTTAAAAAAATATATATAATTTATATAAATGAGAATATTCAGTATGATGTTTAATAATATATATGCTTAACATAATGTATCAAGTAAAATAGAAAAAATATATTTCGCAAATGGTTCTAGAAATTACATCAATAGCGAATGGAGGGGACAGCAAACAAGATTACTCTTTTAAACTTTTGAGATAAGAGGAAAAGTATTTTGTATGATTTCGTTGATAAGTGGATACATTAAGAGGCAAAGTTTCTTCAAAATGATTTGTGAAGACCTTTGTTCAAGTACTTTGTGCCGCAAGATACGAATAAAAAAAGTTTAGTGAAGAGATTATAAGAAGCATTAAGTAAAATTTTATAAAGTTTGGGGAATCTTTTCAACTGAAAAGTTATTTCAGGAAAAAGAATTAGTTTCGTATGATACATATAATATTCGTGAAGTTTAAAATGTGATATGGTGAAGAAAATATGTTCCTTCTTTTTCTGCATAAGGACAACTTCATCAATAATAGAGCGTAATATTATTACAAACAAGTAACATTTCATAAAATACAGCATGTTTAGAAAACTAAATTTTAAAGACTTAAAGAGCCCTCTTCAGGACCGACAAGAATCTCAACTTTACGTACTTAAATCAATTCGCAACTGAGGACAGCGTACGTGGCTCAAGGTATGAGAAAAAAGGTTGCAAATGAAACAGATAAATACACAACGGCTGTCAGTAAATAGCGAACACATAAACCCACATATAAAATAAAAAAGGGCATTAGACACTAGGAAAACTGGTAGCACAGAGAATAGAAAAATATTGTTGTAGGTTACTAATGTTATTAAGAATAGTGAGAAAAGCTACTAAAATACTAAGAATAGTGAGGAATGCTTCTAAAATACTAAGAATAGTGAGAAAAGCTACTAAAATACTAAAAATAGTGAGAAAAGCTGCTAATTCTACTAAAAATAGTGAGAAAATATATTTAAGCAATAACGAATGAAACTAATGACTTTTAAGCCAGCTGTAAACAATAATCTAAAGTATTGGAAGCAGTCGAAAAGTAAAACAAACAGCAAAAAAAATACAAATATGAAGGATTCATCTTGCTTCGGAGGTAACGTGAGTTAATTTCATCAAATAAAATAGTGGAAAAATTATGAAACAATCGAAAAAAATGTAGACAAATAATCGACAATAAAGGAGGACGGATGGCATTGAGAAAATTATGGTAGAGCAGAACGGAAGATGGGTCTAAGCTGGTTAACAACGGAGTTTACTCAAAACATAAATGGGATATTTAAGACATTTATTAATGAAGACCAAAAATCGAATTTGAAATCTAAAAATAGAATTAGAAGAAAAAATGATCTTGGCTTCCGAAAAGTTTAAAACATTATTTGAGTTCCAAGAGTGTTAAACAATCGGAGATTGATTTGAATACCGTTTGTTTGGAAACATAATTGAAGTGTAACTAAATACGAAACTTAAGACTCATTTTGTTTGACAAAGATATCCAAGATCGCATTCGTATGGAAGGTGATAAACATACTATGGATTCAAGACAGGATGGGGAATTTTGAGTGTAGAGAATTGAATTTTATTATGAGGTTTGAATATACATCTGAAATGAAACTAGAAAGAATAATATCAACATTATTCTTAACAGATATCAACATTATTCTTAACAGATGAGTCAAAAGATAAACAATAAAATTACGAGGCCCCAACTTATGCCGTAGTAAGTTAAACCCAAATTTAAGCTTATTGAAGTTGCGCAACACCTTGTCAATAATAGTGGCATTAAAGGTTCTAGAAACGGGAAGGATTTAAGATAGTCATCTACACAGTTAACTGTCTGAAAACAAAACACAAGTTGCTGTCAAATGACTGAAACGAATAATAACTTTTGATGTCAGATAATTGAAACAAGCATGAGGAGTTTTAAAAGTGGAAAAAGTTAACGAAAACAGAGGTAGAAAGAGTAGAATAATTTTCATAAAAGGAACATCACCCAAAAATAATTTTCTGTGATTTTGATTGTTCACAGATTCCAGCCAGTAGTTTCGATGTTTCGATTTTTACCTTTTCATTTCTTCCCGCGGTTTGGACAAATTATTTTTTCCCATCTGCAGTGAGATGTGCTACCCTCAGTTGTATATCTGATGTGAGTAACTGATGTATAGCGTTTTCGTCGATCCTGAAGAAGTCTTTATTTTTCTCGAAATCGATTGACCAGCTTAATTATGTACACATGCTATATTAAGAAACTAGCCGCCTTTGGCGACCAGCCTGTTCGCTACCCTTGAAAATTCTGACCGTGGCAAACTCGTTGGCGCGACCTACCAGAAAGGTGTAAGGTAACTGCTTGGAAGGCCAGGAAGTGCCACACAATTTAGACCGGAACCCAATGGGGGAGGCATCCAAAGAGACCGTACCCTCCTTCCCCTACCACAAACCTCTCGGAAGGACTTGCAGTCCCACACGTTTAACGTGATCGTACTCCGCGTGAACACGGCTGCAGTTTTGGCAATGGCGGGAATCGAACCCGGGCCTACCGAGTGAAATTCCCGCGCGCTAACCACTGGGCTACCGTGCCATCCGCGACAATCTCCATAACTTTATTTTTATTCGGCAATTTTGGGAATCGAACCCGGGCCTACCAAGTGCAAATCCCGCGCACTAACCACTGGGGTACTTCACCCTCCGCGATATGCTTCATAACTTTCTTTTTATTCACCCAATTTAGACCGGAACCAAGTGGGAGAAGCATCCACAGGGACCGTACCCTTCTTCCCCTACCACCAACCTCTCGGAAGGACTTACAGACCCACATGTTTAACGTGATCGTACTCCGCGTAAACACGGCGGCAATTTTGGGAATCGAACCCGGGCCTACCGAGTGCAATTTCCGCGCGCTAACCATTGGGCTACTTTGCCCTACGCGACAATCTCCATAACTTTCTTTTTATTCATCCAATTTAGACCGTACCCTCCTTCCAATACCACCAACTTCTCGGAAGGACTCACGGACCCACATGTTTAACGTGCTCGTACTCCGCGTAAACACGGCGGCAATTTTGGGAATCGAACCCGGGCCTGGTAACTGGTTGGACGGCCAGGATGTGCCACCCAATTTAGACCGGAACCCAGTGGGGGAGGCATCCACAGGGAACGTACCCTCCTTCCCCTACCACCAACCTCTCGGAAAAACATACGGACCCATATGTTTAACGTGATCGTACTCCATGTCAGTGGCGGAAATCGAACCCGGGCCTACCGCGTGCAATTCCCGCGCGCTAACCACTGGGCTACTTCGCCCTCCGCGACAATCTCCATAACTTTCTTTTTATTCACCCAATTTAGACCGTACCCTCCTTCCCCTACCACCAACCTCTCGGAAGGACTCACGAACCCACATGTTTAACGTGATCGTACTCTGCGTGAACGTGGCGTAAGTTTTGGCAGTGGCGGGAATCGAACCCGGGCCTACTGAGTGCAATTCCCGCGCGCTAACCACTGGGCTGCCGCGCCCTCCGCGACAATCTCCATAACTTTCTACATATTCACCCAATTTAGACGGGAACCCAGTGGGGGAGGCATCCACAGGGGCCGTATCCTCCTTCCCCTACCACCAACCTCTCGGAAGGACTTACGGACCCACATATTTAACGTGATCGTATTCCACGTAAACACGGCGGCAGTTTTGGCAGTGGCGGGAATCGAACCCGGGCCTACCGCTAACTTCCCGCGCGCTAATTTGCAATTTAAAATGACCATATGCTTAATTCCATCATCCTCATTCCATTGTTTCATTGTTCCATCATTTAAAATATCCATAAAATTAAAATATCCATTTAAAATATCCAAAAGTTAAATCCATCGTTCCATCATTAAAATATAAATATAATAATTTCTACAGTGCATATGTTAAGCTCTTATTTCATTTAAAATCGGAAACGCGGGAAACGGAAAGTAAAAACTAATTCTGTTTCTTATTGTCCCACCCATCGCTATGCATATACAGAACCGTGACGTCACCTCCACCTTGACGTCCCCACCCACCACCTTCCCTGCTTCAGCGGGGGGAAAATGAAGCGGCACGCCGAGCGGAACGCCGAGAAATCGAAATTCGGAAACTTTTAAAATCCCGATCCTGTGGGCAATACGGAATATTTCCTGACCAGATTGGACTTGTAAGAATGCCAGATGTTTGACCTTTCTGAAAATGTAAATTATTAGTCGAAATTATGAGTACTTTTCACGATGCGAGAATTTAAAAACCAAAAATCGTTTTCTTGAGCAAAAAGTGACTTTTGTTTTAAAATCTTTAAAAAATATTAGAAATCGAAATTCAGATTTGAAATTCATATATTTTTACTCGAAATTGTCTGCTCTTTCCGATGGTGTGAGTTGTTTTTTTCTACGACGTCTGGATCATGGAGAAAAAAGGGCAAAAAGGGCAAAAAAAGGTCGAAATCGCATAAAACATTAAATAAATAAAAAAATAATTAGAATTTTGAAAATCGGTTTTCACGTGTCCCCTTCCCTCCCCCCCGGGTCTCCGATTGCCAAATTTCGTAGCTCTCCGACGCGCGGTCGCGAAACGTATAGTGTATAAGACAGACACACACACAGACACACACACAGACACACACACAGACATTGCCTTTTATTATTTAAGATGTAATTTTATTGCGTTAATAATGCAATAATTTTTGAGAAATTTAAATTTTTGTCTTTTCATTAACAAAATGCAAGTGGTGACATAAATGTATCCAACATTTTGTGTTCGAATGTACAACAGGATGAGATCATTACAATGCAGCTTTACCAGTTTAATTTTTTAGGTTAGAGATAATTAAATAGCTGAAGTTAAAAGAATATAAATAAGGAATATATATATATATATATATATATATGATTATATACATATTGCATATATAAATTAAACACCCACACACACACATATATATATATATATATATACATGATTGATAATACATTTGATTTTATAAAACATTTAATGTGTCTATACATTTAACCGTTAACGAAGTTTGCATGCTGCAAAAATATATTTTGGTAATGATTTTACTCGCATGTAATTTTTGAAAGCGTTTTAATCAAAACCTCCTAAATCAAGATAACTAAAATAAAAAAGAACAGATAATAACGTTCTTCCTCGGAATACTTTAGAATATTTGGATAATAGGATTCTACATGATGTATAACCTGAAAATTTAAATTTCCGAATTCAGTTCGATTTAGTTTGAGTCAAATGATGACAATTGCATACATAAATATAATACGTTCTTTCCTTTTAAATTTCAATTTATTGTAGGAAAAAAGATTACCTGCATTTTGAGAAGATTGTTTTAACTTTAGATAATATAAAAATGTAAAATATGATAGAAGCATTATATGCAATGCCTAAATCAAATTCTTTAGAAAATTACACGAATAGTGGGACTGTATTTTGAGGCATCTGTAGAATTTCTTGATTTGAAAATCCAACAGAATGATTTCAAATCATTCATTTATTTCTAACATTAACTTCATTTTCATATCTGTATATATTTATTGATATATTATAAAATACATTACATGTAAGACTTTAAGATGTTAGTTCCGATTATTAATGACCTGGTGTCAGTTGTCTTATAATTAAATTAAATGAATGCTGCAGTTAAATAAATGCTGCTGTTAATGGTCTCAAAT
This sequence comes from Amaurobius ferox, assembly GCA_951213105.1. Lineage (NCBI taxonomy): Eukaryota > Metazoa > Arthropoda > Arachnida > Araneae > Amaurobiidae > Amaurobius > Amaurobius ferox. The sequence continues at coordinate 83,285,458 of OX578137.1, forward strand.
AATACTCTCTTATTTACATTTTTGTTTATGTTTGGGAGTATACTTTTAATTCACAGTCCAGTCACAACTTTGTGACCACCCAGCAATATCCGGAGTTACAGCCTTGTGCAGTACAGACAGCAGGTAGATGTGCTATGGGTGATTCAATAAGGAGCTGAAAAGTGTTCACATTTATGCGGAGTCATGCTAACTGAAGTGCACATGACAGCAACTGGCGTGGGTGAGGGGAGAACTCATAGAGCGAACAACCCGGTACAGGTAATCCCACAGATGTTCAATTGGGTTTAAGCTTGGGGAATAAGGGGAACTGGGAAGTACTTTGAAGTCTTCACCTTGCTCCTCCAACCACGCTCCGACAGTTCTCGTTGTGTGACACGCAGCATTGTAGTGTTGGTAGATTCCATCCGCCCCAGGGGAGAAAATCAGCATATATTAGTGTAAGAGGTCTGCAAGGACGGATTCATAACGTATTCGGTTCATAGTGCCTTCCATAAGTATAAGTTAACCTAGGAAATGCCATGAAGACATTCCCCAGACCATAACGCTGCCTCCACCGCATTGTGTCATCCAGCAATGGTTGTTGAGTGTCTATTCTAATGGTCATTGAGTGTATATCTTACTTGCCTTATACGTCAACTTCCATCCGCTCAATGAAACACAAAACGTTGCATATTGGAGAGGGGCATATTTTGCCAATCAGTGGAGGCCCAGTTCCGATACTGTCGTGCTGATAATCTCTTTCTGCTAATGCACTTTTGTTAGCATAGGTTCTGTGCCATCCGTCTGCTTCTGGGGCCCATACGTAGCAGGGTTCGCTGAACTGTTGTTTGAAACACATTTCCTGTAGACCCTCTGGTTCATTCGGTCAGTGAGTTGTTTCAGCGTAGGGCGGTGATCGGACCTCATGAACCTTTGAAACCGATATTCACTTGTCTCATTAATGGCGTGTGGTGCTAAGCAGTTTTGCTATTTCGTAATGGCACAATTTATCCATTGATGATTCACTTTAACTACAGCAGTATGCGAACAGTTCACAAACTGTGCTGTTTTGGAACTATGGCAACGTTTGACCAGAAACCCGATAATCACCTATTTTTTCCAAATATGATAAATATATCCTTTTAGCCATGACAGCAACGAGTGATATGTTTTCCGAATGCTTTACACCACAACTTATATGCCGACCAAGCGAACTAACTACACCTGCGATGTTTCATTAGCTATGCGCTGTTGATGTCAAAAGTAGGAAGTGGTCACAATAATGTGACTCGACCCTGTATTATTTTGTATGGTTTTACTTAATGCCCTGAACTAATTTTCCAAAGTTGCATTAAAATGTTTACGAATTATAGTAAAAGTGCAGCGGTGCTGGGCAATGACTTTTTACCATATTGTAATACAGCAGCATTAGATGTTGTAGAATACTTGAAATGTATTTTTTCGCAGGTTGTAAATACAGTAAATATTCAACAACAAAAGCTGTATATAAAACATCCAATCAAAAATTAAACATTAATATTGTAACTGAGGTCTCTATCGCTTCTTCGACCTCTTCTCATTGGGATTTGTCTAATTTAATTACTTGTTTTCTACCTTTGTATCATTGAGAGATATCAGTTATGTAATGGGTTGATTTAGAATTTGCTAAGGTGTCATAGAAACGTAAACTTTATAAAATAATTTTACATTTTGATTTTCTGATTTAATGTCACAGAATTCGTTTGGGCGACTATTTAAGCAAGATAGATATAGTAAGATTGAAAGCCGAAAATACCATATAAGAATGTATCACAATTATATTAAGAGCTTTTAGGTATAATATACAAACTATACATTATTTTCTGAAAGGCATTCTAGTTGTACGATACAACAAGCTGACCGTTTATAGGATTTGCCAGCAAGACGTGATAGAAAAGTTCATCACGTTGCAGACTCCACTGAACTTGCAATTTCGTCCCAATAGCTCAACGGTAGGGCGTCTGCTGACCAGTTCGGAGATCCGAGGTTTGATTTCCGGTTGGAGCAGCAATGTTCTTTTCAATAGAGCAAGAGCAAATCGACCTTGTATGTTAGTGCAAATATAACGGAGGTCTGAAAATGGCCCTAGTGCGACTAGTATGGATTTAGTGGACTCTGGAGGACTCAGCGCCGATTTCGAATAAGGAAGATAACGATCATGCAGAATACAAACCCGGGTAACAATAGTAGTGTCGGAAAGGTAACCTTGCGGTGAAAAAGCAATAGGTGGTCAGTCAGATTGTCAGTTACCCTCAAATCTGACATTAGTGGATGGAGAAAACGGAATCCACATCGACGATAAGAGCTTGCAATTTCGTCTTAGTAACTCAAAGGTAGACCATCGACTGGCCAGTTTGGAGATACAGGGTTCGATTCTCGGTTGGAGCAGCAAGGTTCTTTAGAACATCAGTTGGCTAATGGAGTAACTGTGTTTTATGGAAAGGCCTTTTTTGACAAATATTGTACTTTGCAGGAGACTAGTTAATATTATTATGCATGCCAGACATGTTGACATGAGATTACAATGACTCTGTTTCAGAGGAAACGGAGCTTTTATAAGTGATGATGCCATCATATTATTTGGAATAATCAAAAATAAGCCAAAGCACTATTTTACTAAAAAATGGTTAGTGTACGCCCTTATTTAGGCAATCTTACTAACCTACAGGATAATAGTCTGTAGAATGATTTAGTAACAATGCAACTCCATATCAGTATAATTACATAATTGTAATTTAAAGTTAATTTTGTAGATCAGACACATTAATGGCTATATAAAGCATCAATGGCCACTTTCCAATCGGAGTAAAGTAAAATATAGTCATCACCCAGTGCAATTCTGATATAAAAGATCTAAATAACACAATCATATAGATAGAGTTTCCTTGTAACTTGAGTAACTGAAAATTTACTTGTTCAAAAGTTAACCCCTATTTTTGGATGTTTGTTTTGCATGTTTTAGTGTGAATTCGTTGCATTTACCATAACAATCGATAAATGTTAAATGATCTGCGAAAAATTCATCAGTTCTCAGAACAATCACTTCACATTTTAAAAGTACCCATGAATAATAATTTACGTTAATGGATGATATTCTTCCTCATCGATGTTCATTGATTCGATGTTTATTCTAAATTCCAACCCATGACCTATGTTTAAGCAGAGAAGGATTAGATAAATATATACACCATTTTGTCTCAATAGTTGGGAATTTAAATTAACAATTTGAGCAAATAATTTTATAAAGGTGAAAAATATAAATATTTTTTTACATTCAGTTTGGGGTATTTGCTTGAATGTTGTGGTTTTTAATAAATACCCTCATTCAAGATCAAGTATATTCATACTTTATCCATACTTTACATCCCAATATCTTTAGCACTTTCATTTTTTACATCATTTATCTGTCTAGATGAATGTTATTTTTCCAATATTTCGTTCTCATATCGACCAAATCTAAGAGAGACAAAAATTATCGTTATTATCTATTTTCCTTGTTTACTTTTGACAGCTTTAGACAGTTTATCATTTAAAGAAAATCTATGCTCATTCTGTTTTTTGTAACATGCTACTTTTAATCTATTACGTTCCTATAAAATTATATTGTATATAAGTATAGGGTAGGTACTTTGAAAATATATTTAATTTGCTGGCATTTCTTATATTACTTTGCTACAATTTTCCCAAATAATTAAATTCATATGCATGTATAATAAACTTAAAAATCCGTTATTTGGTTTTAAATGTTTCCAAATTTTGCAAAGCATTTTCGTATTTTAATTTAATTTGACAAATAAAATTAGTTTGCGATTAAAAAATAAAGATAATTAGATATTATGCGAAGCAACTTTAATTAATATCTCTATATTACAAAAATATAGCTGACTTTGATATCGCAGCCGCTATTTCAGAAATTTCGCGATTCTTAAGTTTTTCTGTCTCATACCACTAAACTATACCATGCAAAATTATGAAATTTGATACATTTGTAGCATAAACTAAGGCCAATACGGTACAATAAAATATTTCTCGATTTGAACTTTAGTTTAAGAGATATTAAATGTCAAACTGAACGAAATAGTATTTTCGCTGCAAGTTCGCGTTTTGTACAGACGAACGCAAGACCACGAATGTCTTCAGGCATTCGTGGTCTTGCAAATTTCAAAATTTCGCGATTCCTGAGTTTTTCTGTCTCGTACCACAAAACTATACCATGCAAAATTATGAAATTTGATACATTTGTAGAAAAATCAAAGGCAAATCCGTTACAATAAAGTGTTTCTCGATTGGAACTTCAGTTTAAGAGATATAAAATGTTGAATTTCTATTTCCTTATGATGTATTATATTTTTATGAAATTCTGAAGTGGAAACGTATAGGAAAATATTTAATTGGCAAAACCAACTAGGAGTACAAGGGCGGTAGTATGTGCCGACCAGGGTGAAACAGCTTAGAAAATTATCCCCAATGGTTATAGAAGTCCAAGGGCATTTTACTAACAGGCGTATCAACCCTGCATAACAGGATGCAGTTGCTTTGTTAAATTATTTTATTTCAGATTCAACATTTTCCCCCGTTTCTATTTCTGATGTAATATCCAATATAAAAAAATCGACTATAAGTTATTGAAAATGTTTATTGTTGCAATGCGTGTGTTCTGGGCCGACGTGGTGGTCGAATGGTCAGGGGCATGGGTTTGCGTCTGATCGTTCGGCTGTCGGGTTGTCTGTTTGAATCCCGCCAGCTGGCATAGATGTTGTGATGTCGAGGTTTAGTCAGTCTTCTGTCCTTGGGGAGCCTCAATAAAGTGAAGCTGAATATATTACCCTTTGCCATGGGACCAGGGGTCTAGTGGACGTAGTGTAAGGCTTTCCTTCTCCACGAGGATTAGAAACAACAACAACTATGTGTTCTGGAACAGTCATAGGATGTTCCATATTGTCATAGTTATGTAAGATGAAACTAAAAAGCTGGAAGCTGTTCTTACTAAAAGCTATCATAATATTGTCATTTTATCTGCCTTTTTAGAAATGATTGATTTTTTATCAAAACTTGGTCAAATTGATATTCCTGGAATATAAAGACCTATTGAATACCAAAAATACTTCATATCTTGTGTTTTAGGAAAATTATATCACATCAAAATCTAAGCATTGATAAATAAGATGAATTATTTAAGACAGTAGATGAGTATACATTTACATTTTTTGTCTTAAAATCAGGATTTGGCTTATATTGCAAAATTGCAAAATTATTTTGAAAGCCATTATCATGTGACAATATAGGCATTTTTATTACCATATTAATGGATATATAATGTAAAATTTGTCGCATGACATGTTGACATTTCAATTACAGATGCCATTCAACAACAATGTCAATACAGATGCTTTTAAATGCATCCACAAGAACAAATTGGAACTCACACATAAGTAAACAGCGTGCATCCCCTCCATCACCAACAACAAACCAGAAGAGGTGGAATGACACCACAAGGGGAAAAGAAAAATGTGGTTCCAGAGTTTTCGAGAAGTTTCGAGATATTCAATATTCGACAGCGTCCTAGTAGCACGTAAATTTAGGAGTATAAAAAGTCTCCTGTGTACCGCACAAAGATAACGTGGATCATCAATGTGAAGAGTAAGCGCAGTATGTGTATATTGAATACAAGTGGCGTATCAAGTATGTGCAGGTATCTAGCAAAGTGTGTTCTTGACTAAATGTCAAAGTCCCAAAAATATGAGGTATTTATACAATTTCATCTGTTAAATGAGCACGGAAGGCACATAACACATATCGAATATTTTAACAATATTTGAGTAAGAAATCAAAGCTGAGTAACGAACTGTTGTGTTTAAAATCAAAAACTGCGTATATTTTCGGCATATAGTAATAATTGGTTATAAATATATGTGTAACTTAAATAATTGTTATAAATATATCTGTCACTTGAATAATTGTTATAAAGATATGTGCCCCTTAAATAGTTGTTATAGATATATGTGCCACCACTAAAATGAATTTATAAGAAACTTTATGAATAATCAAGATATTTATATATATGAAATTAAAAGAAATGATCAATTTTAATTAGATTTATTATTTTATGTCGTAAGTGTTATTCTCTTGTGCTCGTGGACCAGAGTTTCCATACTCCACCCTTAGTGAAGGCATAAACGGCAAGTCCTGGTAGAGTAAATTTTGAGTAAGGACAATTTACCTTATGACAAAAGTCATTGGGAGTTAAAACCGTGCCTATTGTTTTTGTGATTTTCTCCTTGAAATATCTATTTAGAAATATCTGCTATAGATAGAATTGAAATAATGACTGATTTAAATTTAGTATTAAATTTTAGAGGAGAATGAGTTTTCACGAAGCATTTCCAGTAAAGAGAAACATGTTTCATTTTTTGGTTGGCAATTTTACTTGAAACACTTATTATTCTCTGTTGGCTATAGCTAAGACGATAATATATATGGATCAAGCACCAAATTCTGGAAGGGATAGGGCAGTATTTAAGAAAAGGTAACTTGCGGTTTAAATTTGGATTTCCGGTTCAAACATTTTGATCGAAACATATATTTATTAGGACTGGTTATAGGTGGTTTAGTTTAAATAATGACTAATATGAAATCAGTATTAAATTCTAGACGTGGTCAAAATAATCACTAAATATTTTTACTTCGAATTCTGGTGATGTAACATATATTTCTCGGAATCTGCTATTATAGATCAGATGGTGACTAATATGTGTGGTGAATATTTATTAGGGTAGATTTACTTATTATGTATCAACTTTTCTTTATTGGTAATAGGTAACATGGTCGCAAAACCCACCATTGATTATTTATACGAGCGATTTTTTTATCATAATAAAATCATTTACCATAATCTAATTACGTATCATAATCTAATTCTTTATCATAATCTAATTGTTTCTCATAATCTAAAACCCAAAACATTATTCATTAAACCAACACTTTTAACTTTAACAAATTAGCATTTATTAACAAATCGATGATGATCATTATTAAAATATAATAAAAGTCTAGCACAACATTACTTAAGGAAAAGAAGAGAACTCGTGTGAGATTCTATCCCATTTAATTTATTCACCAGTCACAGTATTAAACTAACATTTGTTAAGGTAAGTGCATACTTTGGCATCTTTATGTACTGATACTGCCTCATATCGACATTGGTCTCAAATCATCATTCGACTCTGTTGTTGACCGCCACCAGATGTCACTAGCTGACTGATTCTGCAAGGATCCGCAATCGTCCACTCTGACATTACCAGTAGGCACTTATTGCCTATTTTGGTGTTTGCGCCCAAAGAAAGGCGCAGACATTTGTCGCCAATTTCGACAGTCTTGACCCAGAAAGTTATGACTCCAAAAATACACGTCACCCAAATTACAGGTGTGAATTGGGGCATAAACAATACTTAGGGTCAATACTTAAAACAAATTTCATTCGTATCAGAGCAGCCAATGAAACCACCGTACGACCTCACACTGAAGAACATACAATGGAGGTAAGAGGGCGTATCTTCACCCGAGGCAAAAGGAATGCTGTGTCAAAAAAGGAGGATCAACGTGAGTAGTTAGTTGTTAGTTAAAAAACGAAGTCGTGACCCGAATGTTGGAGTTATGCGTAGGAAGTTAAAAAGATGATATAATCATCTACAATCATGAGTTAGAGTTAGAAAATGTAGTCAGAATATCAGAGTTCGTGAATGCGGATCCTTGTAAAATCAGTCAGTGAGTGACATCTGGTGCCGATCAGCGGCAGTTTCGGAGGATGATATGAGACCAATGCCGAGATGAGATAGTATCAGTATATAAAGTTGCCAAGGTATATACTAATCTTAACAAATGTTAGTTTAGATTGTCTCTGGTAAAGATTCGTCATCTTGCCTCCATTGGCGGTTCCTCAGTCTGAGGTCGTACTATGGTTCCATTGGTCGCCCTGGTATGAATGACATCTGTTTTAATTTCTGGTCCTAAGTATTGTTTATGCCCTAACTCACCCCTGTAATTTGAGTGACGTGTATGTACTGGGGTCATAACTTATCAGGCCAAGACCGTCGATATTGGCGACATATGTCTGATCCTTTCTTTGGTCGCAACACCAAAATCTGCAAATGGTGCCAACTGGTCTCTCAATATAGATTCAGCGTCGAATTATGAAGGGGAGTATGGGTAAGGATTTCCAGTCTTGGTTCTTTCTCTTCTACTTTCGGTCCTAAATTTGACTTGAAAACGACCATTTCTTATGATTGACTACATATAGAGCTTAGTTGATGACATATGAATGACATCAGTAATGAATTCCAAAGGATGTCAAGAAGTTCACTTCCGATTAAAAACTTGTCCTTGAAAATCTATTTCGCAGGATTAGCTAAATATGTAGCGGGGATGGTGACTCATGTGAGTTCAAAATGGAACTTCACATTATGTAGAAAAATTTCCACTTTCGGTTCTGGATACGACACTTTCCGAGGTTTTCCGAAATTTAATATGATTGTAATAAAAAAGTATCCAAGAAATGCGTAAAAATGCTTACTAGTTGCTTCGAAAAAACACGCACCATTTGCCACCATATAATGGCTTTTTTTAAAAATGTCTTGTTCAATTTGTTGTATGAATGATAGTAGGCTAAAGAAAAAGTATCCAGTAAAATGAAACATGGTGTATTTATGTGGTTCTATACTTTAAGTAATTGTTTTACAACAGAGGTTTCCTAGTAGACAAAATGCATTCTTACAGAAATATTAATAGTTATCTGACAAACAAATCCGTTTTTCCATATGTAAATCAAATTGCTGATTAAAACTGATCATAGAAATATTATACCATAATACCTTATAGCAATGTGATATACGAAATAATTTTATTTAAATTACACTTATTTGAATTCAATCTTTAGTTTGCATTTTATGAACATCAAGTAGAGTATATTGCGGTAATGTATATTTATTTTTCTGTACCATCCCTTTAATTCTATTTCAAAGTATTTCTATATATAGAAGGAGATGCATTAAGGAATTCATACCTTCTTTGTTCCTTTTAGTATGGATGGGAAGAATGAAAAATATATCGTATAAAGGTGCTGAAAAAATGATCTACGAAGAATGTGACTTATCCTGCATTTGATATAGGTACATATTTCTTTGTATTTCAAAAAAAATTGGTAAAGACTGGAATCTCAGGCAAATTCTAAAAAGGAGTGTTTTATCAAAAGCTATCCTGCTTGTCGCGTTAAATCTTTCTATTCATAAACCAAAAATACAATAATCTTACATAATTAAAGTATATTTATGTTTGTGCTGGTGTGTTTTTTTATATATGTTATCTAGCAAGAAACCAAAGCTTCGAAGCAGAGTAATTTGATACATAGGTACTTAAAGTACCCCGACAATACGACTTTATAACTTCGAATTATATTTCCCTATTGTTGTTAAATCTTGAATATGAGCGAATTTCACACATATTATCAGAGATTCCATCTTGATATCATCAGAAAGATTAAAGACTGTTTCTTTATATTTAATTGCATTTATTTAAGTATCTAGGAATATGCATTGTTTCTGGTAATTTCATTTTTATTTCACCGCATCCCAAAATGGAAGATCAGCACAGATTCTGTAGTTTGGTAAAATATGGGGGTGTATATCTTCAGTTTCTAATAAAAATGTATGTACCTACTCTATTTTATGATTTTCTGTGAGAGTTCAAACAAAAGCACAAGAATTAAGATTTCCTATTCTGCTACCTAAGGGTTGCATTCTTCGATTCAATACTGTCATGCACCGGGCGGTGTTTCACAACCTGACCATTAATATGGGAAGCAGTGACGTACTGATTGCAAAAGCGTTGTTAGGTTTTCAAGCAAAGCCGGATAAATGAGAAAGACAGAAGTGAGATAGATTCCTGGCTTTTCACAAATTGTATCTGCGTTCACGCGGAATACGGACTCTTTAAATATGTGTGTCCATAGTTCCTTCCAAGAGGTTCGTAGTAGAGGTTCATGGTATTTTGTGGAAGATCTTCCGATATGTTTGTGGTGGAGAAGTGTAGGTGCATGTGGATGACCCCCCCCCCACACACACACACACACTGGATGACACTTCACGGCCGTTCAACCACAGCCGTTCGGATAGTTCAGGCGGTATGGATCGAAGATGGACGGTAAAGATAAAACAACGTTTTTTTATGTGCGATTTGCGCCGCAGTTGATTTTATAATTGATAATTTAAAAAAAAAATTTTGAATGAATGAATTTAATTATCCCTTGTTCAAATCCCGGACAACACTGGGTACATTTTCTAGGATAAAATTAACTGAAAATTGAATGTAAGCTGTGAATGCCTAATTATTTATTGGTAATTTTCAATGTAATTAGATGATTCAATTATATTAATTTTTCTACATAATACGTACTGCAAAATACAGGACCTTGTATCGAGGTCTTTCAATGACTCAAGTTCAATGTCTAAAGCAATTGAGAAATTAGCACGTTATTGTCTGTAATTTAGTTAAAAGATTCAATCACATACATTTATATCATATTGTTCTATTACTTTTTATGAATAACTAGTATCTGATACAATAAATCATGACGTATTCTCCACGTTAAAATTATATGTTTTGAAGTCTTGACACTTACCAAATACAGACCTTTCAAAGCTTAAAATATTGACCATTCGAACTGAAATACTTAGATTAGTCGCTCTCTTATCAGAGTTTAACAGCAATATATAGCCATTTATTGTAGTATGAACACAGCAGCAACTAAACTAAAAACATGGAGTTAACGTTAAGTTAACATATTTATATGGTTTGATAAGGAAAGCATGGCATCTTATGCATTTACAAAAATAGAAAATTAGTCCAAAATAAAAGTAAGTTTATATGATATTCAAATTCAATGTTCCGAAAATTTTATTTCGAATAAGTATTTAACGAATTTGAATAAAACAGTTTGCTTTGTGAGAAGAAGTTTACTTTAAAAATACATTTTTTACTGCTCTCTTATATTCAATAAAAGGCAATAAATAACATTATAATTTACATTAAAGGAAAACATATATACATGAATATCTTTAAACAATTAATAATTATTCAGGATAATGAATTATATACCTATAAAATATTATGTAATTAATGAATATGTTATGCGTAATTAAAAACCTAAATATGAAAAAAATTGTAATGCTTAACATGGATATAGCACACACATACAATTTTAACCTGGTAGTTTTATCTAGAGTTGAACCAGGTATCTAAAATTATGATAAGCATTTTTAGGATATAAATTGATACAAAATACTCTAATTCAGTTTGTACGAAGCATTAAAATAATATATTTTGTACGAAGCATTGAAATATATTTGTACGAAGCATTAAAATAATATAATATACCTCCAATCTGCACCAATGTAATACATAATTAACTCCCTAACAACCTGCATGGAATTTAGTTGAATTATATAGCTAGAGTTGATTAACATATTCTAAATAATGTAGGAAGATATAATTTCGCAATTTCAACGTAAATTCTAAATAATTTATGAAAATATTATTCCGAAACTTCCAAATAATTTAGAATGTAATAATTAGGCGACTTTCAAATAATTTAGGAAAATATTATTTCGCAATTCCAACATAAACAAGACATTTATAAAGGAGTTAAATGGATGCAAATGGAGTTAGCACTTTATTTTTGACAGGGCTATTAAACATTTTTATTATCTTTTGCATATTTAGTACAATAATATGAATTTTCAGAAAAACCGAAAGACACTGTCTACTGGTCTAGCTATCAAACGATCGGCATTTGTCAACATCTATAATTAATGCAACTTCCGAGAATATCAGCAGTTTTTGTATTAAATATATTTTTAAAACGGTATTTATAATAGTTATTAGTCCAAAATAGATAATCATACTGCAGTTTAATTTCAATTTTTCTATATGAAACGGAAAAATAAAAAAAAAATCCTATAGGACATAAAATAAGAATATGAAAAGCAAATAATAGATCTATAACTTGATAGAAAATATTAAGAAGAAATATGTCGTCGTCGCTTTGAAACAATTTAGCTTTCCTGAATAGAGACGTCAAAAACGAAACGGCTAAAAGCTTTTTAGAAGTAATGAAATTGGAAAAAAATAAAAATTAGGTGGCATTGATAAGAAGTTCCATTAAAGGTCAGGTTTTGTACAAAAAGTCTTCAAAATGAATTAATGAAAGGGAAAAGTTATTTGGCTTTCTGAGTCAAGCTTTTTCGGAAATTATTAGACACCGGGAAAGACTTGATAACTTCCAATGTGGAGCAAAAAATTGAATAGTAGAAAAATTTAAGAATTATATTAATATTTTTAGAAACAGTATATATATATATATATATATATATACATATATATATATATTATTATATATATATATATACATATATATATATATATATATGTGTGTGTATGTGTGTATATATGTATATATATATATATATATATATATATGTATGTGTGTGTATATATATATATTATATATACTTATTAATTATATAAATAAAAATGAAAAATAATAAACTAAGTCAAAAACATTAGAAAAATCAAAAAATAGGAAAATAAGATGCATTAACATTAATGTTTTGAATTTTATTTTCGCAATAAAATGTAACTTTTGTTAGTATTGAAACTACGTTTTGAGCGCCCTTATAATGGTGTATAGTGGCATTCTCGATTATCCATTTTTCATATGAATTACTTGTTTAGTAGGAATTTTCATCTTTGATTCATATTCATATTCATGTTTGCATATTTGGGAAGTTGTATTCTGAATTGCTTGTCCAGTCTCCAGCTTAGACTCACTGGACGGGTTTGGGAGTAACTCCGTGAACGTTCGTACTGGCTCCCTGGTAGAATTTCGACTTGTTCATTCCGGTGCTTCTAGATTAAGCTGTTGAGGTTGATCGTGTATACACGTGGTGGAAGAATGGTTCATGCCGCATGGTAATACAATTTTCTTAATGTATCCTTTTTTCATTTTTTGTTGCCTGTAGTCTGAGTTTAAGTATTTATAGTAATGTACTATTGCTTAATCTGAAACAGGCATTTGTTTGGGTTAATTGGAATTAAATACTCAGACCTGACGATGAATTTAATTCTAATTAATCATCGAATTTGGGATGGTGCTGTTCTTTTCTCTTATCGGCATTATGGCTTTGAATTTGCTTCTATGGTGATGTTAATATTACTTGAATTGTATTTTTTTATTTTTACATAATTCTTATTATTACATTTCAAATATATATATATATATATATATATATATATATATATATATATATATATATATATATATATATATATATATATATATATATTGGGACATGTACATTATTTCTGTAATACATTTTACAGTTGTGTACACAGAACGTAGAATCAGCATTAATGAAACATGTATGGCTCTTGATAACGTACATGGTTTCAGAAATGTTTTTCATATTCATATTCATTTTATTCCTTTTAATATTCATTTTAATCCTTTTATTCAATTTCCAAACTTTTTGGAAGCTAGAAAATGCCTAGCTCATCGTGCTACACTTTGTTTCTGATTTGTAATTTTTCATCTTTTAACTTCTGTATTTACACCTTGTATGCTTATGTAGAGTACCCGGGGAATAGTACCTTAGGTAACTGCATTAGACATGAATTACATTTCTTTCTTACATGCTCTCATATACATGTTTACATCTTACAACAGCTTGTTGTATAGTCTTTTTGTAACCACATCCGTCCTTTTTAATTTCATTTTTTATATACAGCATATTTCTAATGGTAATTCTGGGGTATATATTACAAGTAAAAATAAAAATCTTCAAGTATATTTATATATATATATATGTATATATATATATAAACACTATCGAAACAAACAATTTTCATTATCGATTACATGGTCGCCAGTGAAGCGGATACGCTCTAGAGGGCGCTAGAGGCTGCTAGAGTGCTCTTTCGGGCACGCTTATAAAAGCGGTGGTTCTAATGTTATTAGTGACTTGGACAGGATCGTGATGAATGCGGATGTGTGATGAATGTGTGATGAATACTAGTGGGATGAATGCGGACATGTATTTTGTTTACAGTCTCGCCAAAGGCAATTGCGGGGAAGCTCAAAGGTTTTACCAAGGGCACTTTTCCGACAGGCGTGTTACGACAGGAATGTTTTCTCGCTTGCACTACCAACTGACTGAAAGGGGTTCCTTCAGTACTGCCATGAATTTGCTTATGAATTAAATAAAGCTTTGTTTTGAAGTTTCGTGCTAGTGTTGTTTTTGAATTGCGTAAAATTGCGTGCATGTGGATATATATATATATATATATATATATATATATATATATATATATATATATACATACATATATATATATATATATATATATATATATATATATATTTGAAATGTAATAATAAGAATTATGTAAAAATAAAAAAATACAATTCAAGTAATACTAACATCACCATAGAAGCAAATTCAAAGCCATAATGCCGATAAGAGAAAAGAACAGCACCATCCCAAATTCGATGATTAATTAGAATTAAATTCATCGTCAGGTCTGAGTATTTAATTCCAATTAACCCAAACAAATGCCTGTTTCAGATTAAGCAATAGTACATTACTATAAATACTTAAACTCAGACTACAGGCAACAAAAAATGAAAAAAGGATACATTAAGAAAATTGATGTATATATTGATGTAATTGATGTATGTATATACATATACATATATATATATATATATATATATATATATATATATATATATATATATATGTGTGTATATATATACATACATATATATATATATATATATATATATATATATATATATATATATATATATTGATAGATAGATAGATAAGTAGGTAGATGTACGTAACCATGCGAGGATATATTAATTTTTTTAACCTTTTGCTTACGGGTAGGACAGCGTCTATCCCAAACGAAGACCCTCTGAAAAAGACAGGTATTTGACATACCCTATCCCAAACAGTTCGACACCCCTTTACAGACATTGACGTCAAAGGAGGATGGAACTGCTTGAGATAGGGTATGTCAAATACCTGTCTATTTGAGAGGGTCTTCTTTCGGGATAGACGCTGTCACACCCATAAGCGAAAGGTTAAAACTTTCTGATAGCACATATTGAAACTCGACTTCAACTTTTCTGTCGTCTATGAATGAAGTCGACCATGTCCTCATAAAAGATTCCCAAGCGTTAGTACAGCATTGTTCGTCTTCAAAACTCACCTTTGAAACTAAATCACTTCTCTTTGTAAGAACCGAAACTGTGGGCTCCAGCCCTCTATTTCATCCTGAAGGTAATTTACATCTTACTAGTTTTCACCGGTCTCTTGGCTAACAGTAATTTGGGACAGACTGCACGAACTGTCTCTGAAATTCTGTAATCTGACATTTCTTGCTACTCATGATTTCATATTTGACTCTCCCTTATCTTTTGCAGACTGCCGGCCCTTTTTTTTTATAGCTTTGGTCATAGTTTAAGTCAAATATAAGTGCATTTCTCTGGTTCCAAATTGTTTTATTGTTTTAAAAGCCTTTCAAAAATTTTATTACCTCGAACTCAACCGTAGCAATTTGGATTGTCACTGAGGTCATATTGTTACCAGTATATTTACGTGTTCACAAAATAATTAAATTTCACCGATTTGGCGTGCTCCAAATTATTAGCTTCATTTGCATAATTATAAGAAACCCGGACAATATCAACCATTGGACGCACTCAGTTGCATTACAAATGTGCAAAATATGAGTGTTTTAGAAATTGCAGAAAACTACAATATACACACGTTGCATTGTAGGAAAGACATGATAAATAAATGAGTAAATACGTTCAATACCACTAATATTTTATACTCATCTTAGAATTAATATACATTCCATTAATTATTTAGCGACAGAATTAGTATTTTATTGCTTACAACTTCATCCATGAATGTAAAGGCTTCAAATTTCCTAAAAATTTAGTTTAGCCAACATACGTATGACTGCATTTGCGAAGTTTCTAGACACATAACCAGCATCTGGACAACATTCTCAAAGGATTACACTTTTGCAAATTACAATTTTCAAAGAACGATTTCTAGCTTATTAGGAACTCATCAGCATAGGTTACATGCTGTGTTTCTTTCAGGACATTTTGGCCGGAAGGACGAATGAAATTTTACGATGGCAAGTTTTCTATTTGCCATATATAAATATATCTAAATGCTGTCACATAAATAGAAACTAGGTTAACATGAATGCGTCCCGGGAGGTGAGAACTCGTCCCCGGGCAACCTTCGTCTTCCAGAGGTATATCTGAAAAAAAAACACTGGATGCATGATATCTGCAACGACAACAAACATTGCACAATGTTTAGAACATGTATTGAACTGATTAATTCAGTCATAATGGCTTGATGTATTTAAATTAGCTCAGTTTACAAAAGGCTCGAATAATAAATTCACAGTAAGAGAATCCGGTTGCACGGGGACATTCCTACCTGATCAATTTAGTAATAACGAATTTGACTTTATATCTTAATAAAATCTATATAGTATTTGTCCACTATCGAATATAAAAATACTATCAAAATAATCTCGTCCCCCTTATTCTTGAAAACGTACTATTCTGGCGGGTTCTTGTGATTTTGAATTTCGCTTTTGCAACTCGTGTAGCTAAATTGTAAAATGATTTTTTTGAAGGTTTGCGATATTGTCGGTCTATACTGAAATTTACAAATTTGCGCCAAATAGCAAGTTTATTTGCTGCCATTATTACATAACGGCTATTCCATGCTGATGAACAGGTAATAAACGCAAAACCGGTCCATGGATACTGTTATATGTAATGGGAGAGTTTGGTGAAGTTCATATATCAATGCAGATACCAATTATTCTATATGTGTTGCATTTAAATTACACCTAAACATTTTTCTAACAGTTATTTCATGAAGCAGGCTGCTACTTTTAGAAATCCTTATCTCTTCAATAATACAGCCTGTACAAAACATTTTCTTATTGAAGTAAAAACAAACATCCTTTTCCACATTCCTTGGTCATGTCGCATTTTAGGCGAGCACAATCTGTTTGTTTGGAATACGTGGATAGCACTTCATTTGTCTTGATGTTATCTCATAAACGTACACAGAAGGTAATGCTTATATCGTTGGGATTGCCTCTGCTAATGAATTCATGTAACATTCTTATCATGATCATTACGACATATCTAGTTTCAGATATACAGAGGACTTAATGGTTTTGTCTACCATAAATGTAACACATGCATGGGGCTTTGTTCGTATTGCATAAATAAAATTAATATATTCGACTTTTGTTTAGGATAATTGTTTCCAGGAGTGACTATATTTTGACTGTTTTCTGGATTGGGGAGTCTTATATGATGTTTTGCTCATAGTTATCAAAATACACTTGATGAATAATTACCCATTTCACTCACGCTTCAAGCGTTCTCAATGGCTAGTGGTCGTTACATGTAATACGTACTCAGTTAATCTATGTTGTTGATATAAAGTTATAATTGCTGGCAGAAAAAGGATATGAAATTGTGCATTTGTTGCTTTGAGACTCAATGCGAATTACGTAATTTTTAAACCCATTTGTATCATTTTTCAAGCATGGACGGATCAAATAATGCCCCAAACCGAGATTCTGTCTCGAATGGAAGTGCTATATAATTTAAAAAGTTATCTTTAAAATTTTTAGTCAATCCTTTGCATTGTCAACGCGAATTTAAAAGCCAGAAATATTAGAGGGTTTGTTTTGTTAACATGTCATCTAAGGCAGGTCGAATGCAACTAAAGCCAAGATTCTATTTAGATTGGAATTGCTAGATAATTAAGCACAGTTGTTTTGTGTTCTTTATTATTCCATTATATCGTGAACCCTAATTGTAATTTTCCAAATTTTGGATTTTTCTCTTTGTCTCAAAGCTGACACTAATCGAGTGACTCCAAAACCAAGATTCTAGCTAGAGTAGAAATAGTAACAGATAATATTGATACATCTCTCTCTCTCTCTCTCTTTCCCTTATTCCGTCAATTCTGTGCATATTATATGATGAATAATTATTTGATAGGAAAATGTGAATAATTATGAAAACTCCTACTGAGTGCATTTTATTACATAATATTTTTTAATAAATAAAAAAAGGTTACGTCCGAATTTAGAATTTTGTATCATTAATACTAATACAAGTATCGCATTGGTTAATTCCAATTATGAAAGTAGGGAGTTTTGAATTGATTAATGAAGTTTCTGACTTTTCGATAACATTTTGGGTATCATTTCCCTCATTTTATGTTTTGAAATATAAGCTCTTTGGCACTAACAATCTTTGGGTATTGGTTTTGGTTAAAAAGCCTAAACAGGGATCCGCCAAGCAATTCCTACGATCCTGTAGTTGAGGACGGATAAAACTTTCTGTTCGGATTGAAAATACAGAGACAGATTCTAGGTGAGTGCGATTGAGAAACAATGTAGTGTGTGTGCATCGTAGGATCCTCCAGCTGGAAATCGGGAATGCTGCGAATGTTGATCAGAGGTCAACAAATATGACAACGAATTAGTATGATGTCTTCCAGATAATTTATGCTTTTTTACTTTCCTTATATACATATAATGTATAACGAAAGTAATGTGACGGGGCGAAAATTCGAATTCGAGTTTTCGAAGGGAGAACCCGTTTCAAGCATCCCTGAACACGAATCAGGCATTTTTCTAGTGATGTCTGTGTGTGTGTGTGTGTGTGTGTGTGTGTTAGTGAGTCTATAGAGACGATAACTGACAAACGAATCGAGCGATTCGAACAAAATTGGGTACAAAAATTACAATCCATGAATACTGAAAGCTTATTATTTTTGTATGCAATCGGATGTTCAGAACCCCTATAAATTTTAAAGTGAAATTTTGAAAAAATCATCAAAAAATCAAAACCTCTAATAAAGTTACGCAAATAGACATTTCTTGTGTAATTTTTCATTAGAAAACGATTGACATAAACTTCAGAACGCTAACATGAATCGTTCTCGAAATATTGCACATTTTTCAAAAAAATATCAAAATATCATATAAAATAAAAAAAATATTACCTATTGTGAAATATGTTCACTTTTCATAAGTAATATCATGTGATAAATTTGGTGACACTATTCTCGCGGATCTAGCTCTTTCCATTCTTGAGGAAAGATACTTTGAGTAATAATTTTGTATTTGAACGTCAATAGCCATTTATCTGCCGTCATTTATTGGCGAACTCTCTCGAATTTATAGTCATTTATTAGCGAACTCTCTCGAACAGACCATGCATGTAGCGCACTTCGACAGCAGCGGCCGAAATTTTGGGGTCAAGTTCCTCTTCAGATTCAAGCGGAGTGTTATAGACGAAACTCTCGAGATATCCCCACAAAAAGAATTCAAGACATGATAGATCGGGCGATCGTGGGGAACAAGTTATGGGACTACATTTCCCAATCCATCGGACACGAAAATGACGTCCATATAGTTCCTTACATCTCGCCCAAAATGGGCTGGTGCTCCAACGTGCTAGAATTACATATGCCACCGGATGTCTATTGGAACACCCTCCAGAAACTCCGGCAAGCCCTCCCGCAGGAAAATACGGTACATTTTCGCATCAAGTCGTTCCGGCATATGATGCTGCCACATTAGGCGGTCGCCGACGATTCGTGCCCACACATTGACGGAGAATTGTCGCTGATGCGCATGTGGCTATGTTGTATGTGGGTTTACACTCGCCCACATATGTTCTTTGTGGATGTTAAATGTGTCATCGCGTGCAAAGGAGGCTTTATACGTGAAAAGCACAGTCGTCTAAAAATCTGGCTGCGTCGCACTCTGTCCCAGGAACCAGCGGGCGAACTCCACGCGAGGAGGATAATCCGCTTCAGTTATGCCATGGATTCTCTGGAGAAGATATGAGTATAACTATTCCGCATGCAGAACTTGCCATTTCGTTTATTTTGACACACCAAGAGTATGTCCCATTGCTCTTGTGCTTGTGCCTGGCCGAACTGCTACTGTGTCAGGGATCGTCTGTTCCACACTTGATGTCCTAGCATTCTTTGCACGACCTGTATCAGACCTGGTAGCGAGAAAGTATCCCGATTTACAGATCTGCCGATACAAGCGTTTGAATGTATTACGATTGGACCAACGCCAATGGTGGAACTTTCGCTGTACAGTCATTGTGCCTCTCTATCATTCCCATTTGCAGATCCATAGATGAAATGCTTTCCCTATTTTAATTTCCCCCATCTTCTCAAAATTGGAAGTTGCGAATAACTGTTGCAAACTGATAAAGCCATACATGCGGTGTCACGAAAATTTGCAAAAGGGTTCTTCTTAGTCCCCTGCTAAAATCTGCATGTGCGGTTTTCTCCTTGAACCAGAAAATAACAAACGGAATGACAATGATGCTTCTAAGTTTACTCTTAAGCCGCTTCTCTGCGAGTAAACGTCCTGTAATACTTTCTGTTTCTTTTCCGACCCCGTAAACTATGAGAAAAAATTCTTGGTTTTGTGTGTGCTACCATCTCCTAAAGTTCGGCCCATCTTTTTTGAATCACCCTGTCTAAGGGCTACGTAAATGTGGAAATAAATTACCTCAAATTTGGATAGAATAAAAACATGTTTTTCAATTTCCTCCTCTATACAAACTGGTGCAACGAAAATGGACAAAATATATTATTTTAATTGTGTGAAAAAATCCAATTTGAGGGTGTTGTCATATGAAATTCAAAACAATAAAAATATTTATTTTATCTAAAGTTGCTTAAACTGTTAACTGCAAATTGTAGAAAGTTTTTCATTGGCTCACAGCCTTATTTCCATTTGACAATTTTGCATATTATTAATTTTGAATAATGATAAAATTGATATATAGTATTGTTTTAAATTGAGTCTGCTTCCACACTCAATGTAATTCAATTTTCTGTGTAATTAAGGGGACAGTGGACGTTGAAATAAGCAAAAATCGACTAAAAAGTTTTTAATATAGAACATTATTTCACATTTGCTTCACGTAAGCAAGAGGTTGAATGCATTTTTTTCGAAACGGAATTTTCAAAGGTTTTACATTTTTAAAATGCTCCATCCGTCTTAATTTTCGTCTGAGATGCATGAAATTTGGCTCGAAGACACCTTTCATACTTTTTAATGAAACTGGGTATGTATTTTATAATTGGACTTTATTAAGGTAATTAAAAGTGAATAAAAGGACCTAATTAAATGATGAAAATTATGTTTCAATGCAGAAAAATATTTTTTTTAAATTAACTTTCAAAGTGATTTAAAAATGAATACCCAAATTTGTTCATAATGTGTTTTTGAGTGATCATGATGTAAAATTAATCAAATATGTGAACAATTGGCAAGCAAGGAGCATTTTCAAATTTTCGTTAAAAAATTAAATTTAAAAAAGGAAATACAAAATTATGACAAAGTTGAAAAAAATTTCATGGTATTTTATATAGTAATGTTAAGAGGAATACTTATACAAATTTCATGTTTCTAAGTCAGTAAATAAATAAAAATAATTACAACGTCCACCGTCCCCTTAACATTTATGTTCTAATTTTCGGTGCGCACCTACTATGTAAGATAAGTGATTGAAAAGCGTGTTTCTTCTTATAATTTTATTTAGATTTTCACTAAAAACACTACCTGTGGTGCTCTCAGTTATCAGTCAGGTACCGATTTACGATAGGGTAACCAATGCACGTGCTGAAGAATCGAAAGCTGTAGTGAGTCTACTAAATTGGTATTTAATAGACTCAATAACACGTTCTCGAGATTTTATACATTTAAATCAAAGTTCAGAATATTTAGACATAAAAATGTTTCCCAATATTTCTTTTCAAAAATTCAGAAATCAACTATTTAGAAGTTGTAAATAGTGAATTAATAATTTTCAAGAATATTTTTATTTATGTTAATGTAGATTTTGTAATTTCAATTACGGATGCCAACCAAAATAATGACTTATTTGAATGCTGCAGATGGAACCAATGGCAACCCAAACATAAATAAGCAGCGCGCATCCCCTCCATCACAACAACCAATAAAAAGACGAGGTATGACACTACAAGGTGAAAAGAAAAAGTGTTTTCGAGAATGTTCTAGAAGTTTCCACGAGATTCAATTTCGACAGCGTCCTAGCCTCACCTGATGCTTTTGAGTAGTATTCAAAAATATCTCCTGCGATCGCGAAAAGATACGCGGATCGGCAAAAAATTGTGATGTGTGAACGAAAAATGAGCACTGTGAAATAATGGCGTATTAAAATATTATACGCAGGCTTCCAATATAGTGTTGGCCACATCAACAATCGATATACAAGCAAACAGAAGGTATGGATATGTTTCATCTGTTATAATGATTAAGGAAGGCACACAATTCATAGTACCTATCGTGTAATTAATAGCAAGGTCGTACGAACCTATCGCAATAACGAGCTCGTGTATTGAAACTAAATGAACTGCTCAGATTTTCGGTAGATAATAGTAATTAATGTGTTCTAAATATATGTGTCTTATAAATTATATGTTGTATAGATAATAGTAATTAATGTGTTCTAAATATATGTGTCTTATAAATTATATGTTGTAAATGTATGTGTTGATTAAATGTTGTTAAAGATATATGTATCCAGAAGGATGCAGGATTAAATTTAATAATCAAGATCTCTCTACATGTATATATATGAAAGTAAATATTAAAGTAATTGATTGAATTTAGATACGAGTACGTATTGATATTTTGTGTGTTCGTCTCTCCAGTTTGTGAACCTGGGGCTTACATGCTCCACCCCTAGCGACGGCATCATAGGTAAGTCCTATAGTAATAATTTTGATAAGGACAATTTTACCTTATGACATGATGTCGCCGCGTGAATTGGTGCCGTATGTGGTCAAGCTCGGAGAGAATTATGATTTCATGCAATTTTAGAAAGAAGCCACTTGGCCATAAAAAATTCTTTAGCAGCAATGTCAAATCAAACGTTCAATTGGCATAAAGTATTGCCATATGTAAAGTTATTTCATAATGCTACACCAAGCGCAAATATAGACCACAGACCCGCTATTTTGTTTCTTACCAGAGATTTGAAATTACCCGGAGAAAATAATCTAGAAATAGCGGACCCTGATGACAGTCCGATTTTAACTCAAACTGAATATGATAATGAGGTCAGTGAAGCATTTACATTAGCGGCAAAAATAAATAAGTTTACGAAACGAAAACAAATTCAAGCCCAAATTCACCAAGAAAGAGTTTTTAAAAGAGTGAGACAACATAAATTATTAAAAGGCCAAATTGTTTATTTAAAAAATTTAAGACCCACCACAGCATTACAAAAAAAATTTTCAAGGACCATTTCGCATTAAAAGGGTGATCCGTAACAATAATTACGCTATCACGCCTATGTACGATCCAAATAAAAAATGGATAGTGGTTCACGCGAATAAATTATATAAAGCAGAACCTCGTAAAAAGTATTTACAAAATAACAAAATACGGCGAAATGTTGACAGAAGTCAATCGCATGTAAACAAACAGTTAGTTGATATCGGCAATAAGAATCAAAATAATGTGACTCCTAGGAAATATAATTTGAGGAATAGATAAGAAAAGTCTTAATAGAATAGCGGTAATGAATGTATGAAAAATGTAATTATAAAAATGTAATAATGAAATAAAGGAATATTTTAAATTTGAGGATACAACAAAAATAAAATAATAAGTAACTACAAATTTATGTGAAACATAGGCATAATAGAACAATAAATATCAGAAAAAATATGTATAGGTGGTAAATAATACATACAATGCCCCTCAATGTTCTAAAATAAAATAAACTAAGGTGTGTTGTAAGAAAAAGAGAGAGAGAAATAAATAAATTTCACTGACTTGCAATTTGTATTACTTGTACGGTGACTGATGAATTCAGGGTAGGAGTTACGTCCTATAGAGCTTGCAATTCAAGAATCTTGATGGTAATTTGCCTTTCTTGACAACAGATATTGAATGGCTGTAGAGGTCAACGAGGATCTGGCAAATTTTTTCCAATGGCAAGATGCTGATGAAGTGTATATACTGTCTTTTCTTTTTTTTTTGTCTTTTTCTTGTGCGGGTTTTGAAAAAATAGTATAACATAATTAATAAAATGCAAAATAAACTGGATGGAACATGGTAAAAGCAAGTACATAATATTCAAAATCATAAAATTATTAATTAATAGTTTATAAAAAGCCGATAGATGACAAGCAAAATCATAAATAAATAAATAAATAAAATTTTGAAATCAAAATAAACAGTCACAGCTGATGTAAAAAATAATAGTAAACTAGTAAATATATATTGCATAAATAGTGTATACAGACCTTTTACAAAAACACGCAATCTAAAAAACAAAATAAAAGTTAATTACATAAATGAAATAATAAAACTTGAACAAGTAAAATTAGTTTCCCATCCTTCACAGTCAGCGTAAGAAGTCCATATTTGGGCATAGTACGGCGAAAGCTTGTCCCCTTCACAATAAATATCCAGGCTAAAAATAAGCATCAGGAGAAAATATCCCTTGCATAGCCCGAGAATAATACGAAAAATTTCTATTGTAAGCATACAATTAATGTTTTAAAATTTAAAATTATAATTGCAGGGAATTATAGTTATTTAAAAATACCGGCCGGTAAAATAAAATACATTTGTAAAAGACATTAAATTGTATGTAAATGATAAATGATTTAGTATTATTAAGAAATTATTACAGTAATTAAACATCACAGTAAATAAAAAGAAATAACAAATAAAATTAAATTTGAAAGAATGATATTTAAATAAATAAATATGTAATGTCATGCTGAAATGGGAACATAAAGTCAGTTATATCAATAACATAACATTAAAGCATAGTATAGTCATAATACTACATATAAATAAATATATCACGCGTTGTTGCAACAAAAGGATAAATAAATCCAATGAATTAAGAGTACATGAAATCAAAATTATAATTAGTCAACAATCAGATCTGTGTTAAGGTCATAGAATAAATATATATATATATATATATATATCAAATTAAATAGAATTATTAACAAGATAAGTAGAATAAATATAAATAATAATACAAAAAAAAACATGAAAGAAAAAATTGTAATAAAATTCCGTAAAAGATACAGCCGAAAATACCACGTCCATGTAGAGCGTACGCTATCAGAAAGTCCAAAAGTCCGCGCTTAGTAGAAGAATATACCGCAAAAATCGCAAACGATAACGATTATAATCGTTATCGTTTTCGATCTGCCATACTATAGTATGGCAGAACACGGGGAAGAAAGTAGCAATCTTATGTAATGTTACGAACATCAGAAGGTCAAGCCGCAAGGAGTCTCCATGCATGACCGATTTCGCAGTTGTCATGGAAACGCGTGAGAGGAACAGAAAAAATCGTCTTTGCGGTCAAGCGAATTTTTTCTTTTTTTTTCTTTTCTCCCCTTCCTCCCGCTCTCGATTTTGTGTCACATGAAAAGACAGAAGGAGAGAATAACTTTAAGGGTCGGTTGAGCGTATTGTGAGATGCATAATATTTTGGCGTAGCGAAATTAGTATATATATTTGATATTTTAAATGCCGCTAGATAAATTTGGTTTCAAAATAGCCATGATTTATACACGCAAAAAAGTATATAACATGTTAATTATAGTAACAAATAAGAAATATATACAGCTAAAAAATTGTCTAAAAAAATATTTACGTCTGTGAAAATAAGAAATCAAGGTATTGAATTGTATCAAATTGCGTATATTTTAATGTAATGTTGTGAACTTGTATATAAATAGAAGTGCAAATAACAATTATGATATAGTCTTCATTTGAAGTGTACAATAGACTGTACTAAGAAACATAATAAAAATATAAATATTTAAGTACCGGAACTTTGAAAGTTAAGTCACAGGATGGTGACTCATTCTTCCGTGATACAAAAAATATATGTTTATAAGATATATGGCGTGCCTTCCCGAAAGTACGATATAGTATGCCTTCCGAACAGTAATAATTTCTTCATGTGCATCAATATATGTGTTACCAAGTACGATATAGTGTGCCTTCCGAACAGTAATAATTTCTTCATGTGCATCAATATATGTGTTACCAAGTACGATATAGCGTGCCTTCCGAACAGTAATAATTTCTTCATGTGCATTAATATATGTGTTACCAAGTACGATATGGTGTGTCTTCCGAACAGTGAGTTCCTTCATTTTAGTGACATGTCGGTTGTAATGCACCGATGTATGTATTTCAATGTTACAATATAGTGTGTCTTACATGGGGTGATCTGCATTTCTGTGACAGATATGTGTGCTGTGGATCAAAGCAATATTTCCTCAGTGCACGCAATGTGTACATATGTTTTCAGTGCTTCAGGACACTGCTGCATCAGTGTGTGTACATTTCAGTGCATCATACTTTCTCAAGTTCATATATGTGTGTCAGTGATCCATGATACTAGTGCCTTCCTGTGAAGATTTTTTCTCAGTGCATAGACTTTGTACCGTATTTTGGATTTAATCTCATGCAGAGGGGGATAATGCCGTACGGCGTGCACGACATTTTGTAATTTCAATTACGGATGCCAACCAAAATAATGACCTATTTAAATGCTGCAGATGGAACCAATGGCAACCCAAACATAAATAAGCAGCGCGCATCCCCTCCATCACAACAACCAATAAAAAGACGAGGTATGACACTACAAGGTGAAAGGAAAAAGTGTTTTCGAGAATGTTCTAGAAGTTTCCACGATATTCAATTTCGACAGCGTCCTAGCCGCACCTGATGCTTTTTGAGCAGTATTCAAAAATATCTCCTGCGATCGCGAAAAGATAGGCGGATCGGCAAAAAATTGTGATGTGGGAGCGAAAAATGAGCACTGTGAAATAATGGCGTATTAAAATATTATACGCAGGCTTCCAATATAGTGTTGGCCACATCAACTATCGAGGTACAAGCAAACAGAAGGTATGGATATGTTTCATCTGTTATAATGATTAAGGAAGGCACACAATTCATAGTACCTATCGTGTAATTAATAGCAAGGTCGTACGAACCTATCGCAATAACGAGCTCGTGTATTGAAACTAAATGAACTGCTCAGATTTTCGGTAGATAATAGTAATTAATGTGTTCTAAATATATGTGTCTTATAAATTATATGTTGTATAGATAATAGTAATTAATGTGTTCTAAATATATGTGTCTTATAAATTATATGTTGTAAATGTATGTGTTGATTAAATGTTGTTAAAGATATATGTGTCCAGAAGGATGCAGGATTAAATTTAATAATCAAGATCTCTCTACATGTATATATATGAAAGTAAATATTAAAGTAATTGATTAAATTTAGATAAGAGTATGTATTGATATTTTGTGTGTTCGTCTCTCCAGTTTGTGAACCTGGGGCTTACATGCTCCACCCCTAGCGATGGCATCATAGGTAAGTCCTATAGTAATAATTTTGATATGTACAATTTTACCTTATGACAAATATATTAAGATAAAAAATGAGCTTCCAGCAATATAGAACTAATATATCTTTATCGTCAACTTGCAGATTTACATCAATCTCTGTATTTTAAATGTAATTTTAAAGATTTTATAATAATATTTATTAATAAATATTTGCTTAAAAATTTTTATCGAAAGCCTTAAGATAAATATTTATAACACCGCTATAAAATTTACGTAAAAAATTAAACTTAATAAAAATTAATATCATTTTAAATTTCTGCTTTACATAGTGAACACGCATTACCCTAGACCCACACTCTTAATTCTGCTCAAGCCCATCTAACATTTCATATATGGATTTTGTACTAGAGAAATAGAGGTCCATAGAAGAACCCTTGCCCAGTACCCAAAAATGGTGCTAGCAGTCATTGAATATAATAACCAGTTTTTATAGCCATTACCTTTTAATAAGTTCTGAGCCTGCGTAGCAGTTGCAATAGTCTCAAGGCAACAGAAGTGAGTCAAAGTTCACTGCGAGCAGGTCAAGTGGGCCTATAGTAGAGTAAAACATACAATTTTAAAATTGCATCAAAAGCGGAGCAACAGTTGCTCAAGATAGATAAAACCGCATATTTAAGAAACGGGAATGCCCCTTAGGCTTAGATAGATATACGCTCATAAGTGCGTTCAGATATTTCTAGATTACAGGCCGTGCCGTATTTTAAAACAAACAGTGTGTTTCATGTTATTGCAAATTTAGCATTACTTTTAGTTTAATATTATCTCTTAAGAGTGCACAGACTACAATACGTATGCTACAATTAGTTGACATAAAATACAATAGGTATATCATACCTCGAGTATTTGATTCAAGTTTCTCTCGTCGACAATTGCAATATCTTTAATGCTAGACAAGCATTAGAAGTAATAGAATAGCCTGTCCAATTATTTTTCTGTGTGTTTTCCATGTCAAGTCTAGAATTCCTAATGGAATATATAGTATACTAACGAGGCATCGCCGTAATATTATGGTTTTAGCTTGCTTTTGGTTATTTTTGCCCCTTTTATTTCACAGATGGCATTTTTAATGCTAATATTATGTATATTTCACTGTTATAATTTTTGATACCATAATATTTATATCAGTTATTGGTATTGTATTGCATCAGAGATCAGTAATGTACAGTCTCACAAAAATATAATCAAACAATCGTAACACCCATAAAATATATGTAAATTCTTCCATTCAAATTGGTAAGCAAACATTTTTTAAAGTGAAATATATAATATTATGTCTATATTAAAAATAGATTTTTCGTGGTCAAGCTATTTTTTAATTTGACCAAATTTTGAGTTGCTGCTCGTTCAATTTAAAAAAAATCAACCGTGGGAATATATAGGAAAAGTATTGGAATCATACCGAAAATTAAGAACAAACACCATTTAAGCGTGTGCAGATCTTTCATGAAATTTGGTAATGCTACCCACATTTTATTGCGAAATTGTATCTATCTCTAGCTGACCGAATTTCACAAAATTCAAAATCTTGAAAAAAAAATAGCCTGCCTTTTTTTGACCCGTCGAAATCTAAAATCAAAAAACTACGTATACTCAAAGGCCCGCAAAAACCTAAAATAAAAAACTACGTATACATTAAATGCTTGTTTTATACGGTATATTATGTTTTATATTATTTTTTGGCGTTATGGTAGGCGTGGCATATTTTAAACGTGAATTTCACATTCTGCCCCTCTTAACCCCTGTCACGTTCAGAGAACAGGTATTTCAAAACAGGAGGGAAATATCGTCACGGATAAAGTGGATTGCCAAGGTACACTAATTGTAATTTTTTATCACGTATTCAGGAGTAAAAGAGTTTTTTTTTTTAATAAATAAGATTCAGAACAGTACATCAGGTACTG
The DNA here is from genome assembly GCA_951213105.1 of Amaurobius ferox. Classification (NCBI taxonomy): domain Eukaryota; kingdom Metazoa; phylum Arthropoda; class Arachnida; order Araneae; family Amaurobiidae; genus Amaurobius; species Amaurobius ferox. The sequence goes on from OX578137.1 coordinate 83,315,034, forward strand.
TTTTAATTTAAGAAACTGATGTTTTCCGAGTAATGACGTCGTTTTTGAATCAATTTCTAATTTGTATTGACAAAGAAACCATGTTTAGGTTAAAAATATATGCTGATCAAATATTAGTTCAAAGCTCATATTTTTATTTTATAATCGTAAAAATTGCTTCTTTTTCGAATCGTTAAATAGAAATTTCACCGATTTTAGAGATGTTTAAATAAAATTGCATTGCAGTTGGAAAGTGTCCGTAAAATAAATTTCACCACTTTTAGTAAAGTTTAAGTAAAATTGCATTGCAGTGCCTGAAAAATAAATTCTACCGCTTCGAGAGATGTTTAAATAAAATTGGCATTGCAGTTGGAAAGTGTCTGTAAAATAAATTTCATTGACTGCAATTTCAGTCTTCATATTATTGATATTTTCAATTTCCATTATGGCAAAAAATGTTGAAACTTATATTTAGGGCTGACCACCGGTTACAATGAACCATTTGAATAGGAAGGATGTTTAGTTTTTGGTAAGATTCGTAAAAAAGGAATCCGCAAAAATTTCATGTTCACCAACTCTAGAACAAGAAAAAACTATTTTTAGCATGACGTAATGGACCTAATTTCATAATATTTGGTAGGTGGGTGGTGCTGATTAGTTTTTAATACCCTCCTTTTTTGCGAAATGGCTGTAGCTAAAATACTAATTGACCAAATTTGGTATAAATTTTGATGAGGAACATTCCATTACATTTTAAGATTCCTTGCATTTTTGTTACGCCGTTTCGAAAATCGAGTTTTTGATGGATCTACACGTTTCGGGACCACTATTTTTAACATGACGTCTGTGTGTACACAGTACAGAAACACTATTTTTAGCGTGATATCTGTATTCACATTAAAATATAAGCAAGTTAATTTTAAAAATAAATTATTTTAGTGTCACAAGAATTTCTCTTTTATTTTATTTACTTCTTTTATTTTATGTAATTGTTTTTCCCTACCGCGCCTTTTTTTACCAATAGTGAGGCCCGAGGGAAAGTATCCCTTTTTCTGAAAGGCATTTGTTTAATTAAGGAAGTGGTACCCCCCCGGAGACATTTTATGTATGTGATACGACAGATAGAAAACTTGTCCCCTCTAAAATAAATTTTCAATTGGTAATGTAATGATATTTTATTTAAAGGTACTCATGTAATTCATCTTTTCAAAACTACTTCATTAGTAGAAGCTGAGCAACACAAGTATAAAAAAGTAATACATAAAGTATAAAAAAATAATATCGCACGAAAATTAATCAGTTCATATTTAAAAGTCACGTGTACCAAAATATCGTGTTTAAATTAATTTATAGCTTTCAGATACAAAAGTATTACCCAAAGGACCATTATTTCGCAACTGTTTGATTTCGGTGAAATTCTGCTCAAACAGTTGCGAAATAAAATATAATGCATTTTGCAACTGTTTGATTTCGGCGAAAAAATGTGTTCGGCAAAAAAAATAACTTAAAATAATTTTATTGATTTATACTATGTAAAAATTGAAATACTTTTTTTAATGAATATATTTATTCCTTCTAATACAGTATTATTAATTAAACTTTAATATTTATTTTATTTAATCTGGAAAAGAATCCAGATTAGTAAATTTATATTGTTCCTGGGGTTTAATTAAATGAATAATAAAATTTTTTTTAGATTCCCTCGAAAGTCCTGATGGCTAGAAAGGTATGATAATTCTATTACAATTAAACTATTCTTTTATAATTAATATTTATGTTCAGACATACCAGGAATTAATAAAAAACATACTATTCCATTGAAATAACATTATGCAAACGACCTTCTATTGAGATAGCATTATACAGAAGTGCGAAATCTATATTAGAAACCTTTGGTTCTAGACATATTTTTCCCTCGACAAGCAGACCCTGGCACATACCTTCACTTGTTTCCATACCATTGGGCAATCACAAAACGGTTATTGGCGATTCAAAATGCTTTGGAGGGCGTAACAAACAAATTTTGAAATTTGGTTGCCCACTTATCTTCAATTTTTGCCCACTTATTTTCAATTTTTCTGTGAACAAGACTTTGGCGATTTCAACAGTTTTCTAAAATAAGCTAACTAAAGTGATTCCATCACAAAGGTTTGCTTTAGAATATTCACTACACTAAGGCAATTTACATGTATATACTGCTATTCTACATGTATATACTGTTAAAGCAGATTAACATCATGAACCTTTTGGACATTTGAAATGTTTTGGATTTTGATATGCTATGGTATAATGTAGCTCGTTTTGTTGCAACACCTTTATTGAAAAGAACTCTGCGTTTTCATAGTTAATTTCTAGATTGTTTTTTTTTCAAGCTTTCTATCTCCTAAAGTAACACCCGAGATCGAAAATTGAAGTGGTGTGCACTAAAAAAACTAATTTCTTGCAATTTGGTCACTTGTGACTCGCTTTTTTTTGCGAAATGGCCATTCTTTCAAAAACAAAAGAATTTGCCACGGTCATTTCCGCACCACCCTAGAGGTACTGTCGCGAACGTTTTGGTATACTCGACAGAGAAGACAAAGTTTTGAAATCAAACACATTTATTAAACATGAAATAACAAGGCAGTTGATCGAAAACAGTGGAGTACAAGCATTTCTCGCAATAACTCAGAGTTACACTCGGTAGGGTGACCATTAAGAACACCCCTGGAGGAAGAGGAACCAAGAGAATACACATATTTTCTGATACATAAAATAAACACAATATTCCTCATATTATACTTGACATTTATATATCACATTTGTATACTTTGAACATATACGACATTTTCATATAACATCATCAATGACTTGATACTCACGAGGATTTGACAATTAACACTCTATTCGTTAGGTGGAAGACTAAATATATATAAAACTTTACCTCGTCTCTTTTAAATATAACATTTACAATTCTGTACCATGGGAAAGGATATCAGGATGGACTCTCGGCATAAACTCATCGAGATTCTTGCGCAGAACAAAATCCATAATGGTCGGGAAACTTGACTACACAACATCATGCTGGCGGAATTCAACATCTTGATTGGTTACGGAGATTGGTTCATTCGTACCTTAGGACACAAGGAGGAGTCAGGCAAATACAAATCGCTATAAAATGAGCTTTCCCTCTTGCCCTATCAGCGATTCAAGCCGACCAGTGAAAGAACCATTTTCTCTTTTCACAAGACTCCTTATTCCATTACTACCAGGCTGATTCATTTAAAAACACGAGTGACTCATCTCTGAACCGAGCCAAACGACTCTACGCACAACTTGTCGAACTATGTTACATATTTTAATCACATCCTTCCACTTTCAAAATCAATCCACCTTTTCTTGAAATTCGCGATCATACGCGAATCAAACACACACGTCTACATTCCTCCACCACTCCTTCCACACTGCTTCCAAAATCCTTTTTCAAAACGCGCGCGTGCGCAAAACCTGCAAGTTCCCAACTAGCGACTGAGAAGCGAAAATACAAAACTATTACTATTTTTCTGGAACATAAACACTTTTGCGATTTTAGAGTTCACTTCCCTTAAAAGTCAATGTAATTGAAAACATGTAGAAAAGACATTTACATTTCGAAATTGACACTTTCAATCACACAGAAATAAAACAATACTTTAATATACAATTTTAACACAGAGGTGTGAAAGCCTTATCACACTCCTTCGGGGCCCGGGAGAAAAATTTCCTGCAAAGCGGGGAATTTTTCCACACAATACTAGGAAAATACCTGCATTAAGTTCCCAATGACATATGTTCCATTGAGAGGAATTTAGTGTAAATTTTGAGCGATGTACATGTACATCAAAGAAAAAAAACAAAAACAAACAAGATCATGACCAGCATAATAACCAAAATCCAAGAGTGGCCTAAAGTTTGACTCGTGAGTCAAAAAAAAATAAGTCTCAATACAAGCATAGACCTTTACAAGACAACACCAAATTAACAAGACACAAATGATGAAATTGCCCCTTTTAAAACTTAAACACTAATACATTTTCTGGTGAGTACCACAGAGACATGAAAATTTAATTTACTCAACTCACAAAAAGTTTAACTAAACAAAAAGTTTTCTTTCTTCAAAAAATTTTACAATTAAAATTCTATAAATTTACTTTTCACAGAAATCAATTTATTAACTATTATCCAACCTTGCCAACAAATTACTTTAAAAGACATTTAAAAAAATTACTAATTTAGAAAATGAGACAAATTTTCAAACCAAGAATGTTGATCAGGCACCCAGGCAAGAAACAAGTCCATTAGAAAGTTGCAAACCTAGAGGTGGCGGTACCCCCAACCAATAAGTCAACAAACACCAAATGACAAAAAAAAATTTCTAAAATTTACTAGACCTTTAAATTTAAAAAAAAATCATTCACACATTCATAAAATAAAACAGAGATAAAAATTATCAGTTATCCTTAAAAATCCTTACCAAAACTCTAATCCATCAAGTACTTAATTATCTTAAAATTACTTTAAAACATTACTGCTTATCATTAAAGTAAAGCAAAAAAAAATTATTATTTAAGTATTTAGAATTTTAAAACACTACTTCAACCTGATTAACATGGCACTCACATTCAGAAAGCTGCACTGGCACAGAACTTGCAGTACAGAACATTCAGATGACTGACACATAAAGCAAATTACACAGAAGTTCAGAAATATTGGATCCATTTTAACATAGCATACAGTTTTGCAAAACATTTTGTGAAACAATTGAAAATATAATATTATGAAACATAATTGTCCATCTCACAACAATATCAGTCTTTTTTTTTTTTTGAAAATGTGAGAATTTCACAATCTAAATATTTTACTTTACTTTTGAGCCAATTGCTCTCTTGACATATTGCCTTAATTGACAAGTAACTTTAATGAATAAATTGGCCTCTTGGGCGCAAGTCATACTTGTGTGAATTAGGAACATTTTGAGTTTTAACCCTATTTTGATGGTTTAGAAAATATCTACTTTTAAATTGTCTTGTTTCTTGAGTTGAAGAATTATCAATGTTATCATTATATGTGCCAGAAATCAATTCACTACGTCTAGGAGGTAAAGGAGTTAATCTATTAACGTGGACCAATTGCTGATTACATGGATTGTTTTTGTGTTGAATGACAAAGTTAACTTCAGTTGTTTGCTTGATAACTTCAAAAGGACCATGATTTAAAGAACTGAGTTTTTTTGATTGGCCTGGCCGAATATGAGGTGTGTAAAGATAGACCAAGTCACCAACTTTAATCTTAGGCATTTTAGCAGATTTATGTTGTTGAAGTTGTTGTGATTCCTGAGCTTCCTCAAGGTTTTTCTTAACTGTTACAAAGGTCTTTTTTAAGCGAACCTGTAAGTCATCTGAATAATCATGAGTAGATTTGTAAACTGGATATTTTACACCTGTTAAAAGAGCATCAGGTAGCACAGGGTCTCGACCAAAGACAAGATGTGCTGGGGACTCGCCTGTTGAGGCATGGACTGACGTTCTATGAGCCATTAAAGCAAATTGAATCATTCGATCCCAATCGCCCTTATCAGAATAGACCAGATTCTTTAAGGATCTAACTAACGTACCGTTCAGTCTTTCGACTAGCCCGTCTGACTGGGGATGGTACGCTGAAGTATTATGTTTTTTTATGCCTAATTTCTTGTATAGATTATTGGCAGCTTCAGAAATGAAGTTACTACCTTGATCCGTAATTAAGTGAGCAGGAATTCCATGAATACTTATAAATCTCTCTAAACAAGCGAGAATATCCTCAGTTTTAACTGTAGCAAGTGGATAAGCCTCTGGCCATCTAGTGAAGTAATCTGTAATGACAAGAATGTACTTCATCCCAGAATTCGAGATAGGTAGTGGGCCGACTACATCCATAGCCACACGTTCAAAAGGATAAGTTGTAATAGGAAATTTCTGTATTGGAGCCTTGTTGTTACGAAAACCTCTGTTTTTTACACAAGTTGTGCACGACTTCACATAATTTTCAGTCTGAGCATGCATGTCTGGCCAATAATAGTTAACTGAAATTTTTGCCAGAGTTCTTTGAAAACCACAATGTGCAGCAACAGGAGAATCATGGCAAAGCCATAGAATTTCTGAGACTAAGTCTTGAGGAATAACTACTCTCTCATTATATTGCTGTCTCTGCTTTGGATTTTTGTGTATGCAATGTAACATACCATTTTTCATGAAAAATGAAAGTTTTTGTGGGTATGGTTTTACACCTTTTTCCAGAAGATTTTTGATTTTTATACATCTAGGATCTTTCAATTGACCAATAGCTATCCTAGTTACCAGAGAAGCTTCCACAGTAGTCTGTACTTGATCTTGAGAATTTTCAACGATTGCATTTATGTTTTCACTACTATCATTATTCTGTACCACTACTTTTCCAGAAATTTTCGTAGGGACAGATTCTACAATACTTTTAGGAACAGTTTGTTTCTGAGTGTTTTGAGATTTCTTTGAAGAAGACTCATCAATACATCTCGAAAAATAGTCAGCTACAACATTATGTTTCCCCGGTTTATGAATGATTTCATAATCAAAAGCCTGCAATGAAACGATCCAGCGAGCTATGCGCGAAGTAGGATCTCTTAATTTGAAAATGAACGATAAGGATGCTTGATCACAGTAAATTTTGAAATGTTTGCCTAAGAGATAGTGCTTAAATTGCTGGGTAGCCCAAACCACAGCCAAAGCTTCTTTCTCGACTACACTGTAATTCACTTCAGCACCTTGTAATTTTCGACTAGCAAAGGAAACTGGGTGAGATAACCCATTTTCATCCAATTGCGAAAGAACTGATCCCAAAGCGTAATTAGAGGCATCTGTATGCAAAGTAAAGGGCAAATTAAAATTTGGTAATTTTAAAATTGGTTCTTGAATAAGCTTGTTCTTAAGTATTTCAAAAGCTTCCTGAGCCTCCTGACTCCACACAAACTTTTTCTGCTTTGATTTTAAAAGATTAGTTAGTGGAAGAGTAATCTTTGCATAATCTGGTACAAACTTCCTATAAAAGCCTGTCAAACCCAAAAATTGTCTGATATTCTTGACACAGGTGGGTACTTTAAATTTTTGCACTAAATCAATGTTATGAGGGTCTGGCTGAACTTTTCCCTCAGACACTCTGAAACCTAAGTACTTTATTGTCTTTCTGAAAAAGAAGCATTTTGATGGCTTTAACCTAAGACCATGTTGAGATAATTTAATAAAAACTTCTTCTAATTTCATCATGTGTTCTTCAAAAGTTTTTGATGAGATGATAACATCATCTATGTATATTCCTGATAACCCTGCCAGTATAAGAGACATTAATCTCTGAAAAGACGCTGGTGCGTTTTTTAGACCAAAAGGGGTCCTACACCATTCGTAGTGACCGGTGGGCGTGGAAAAAGCTGTTTTGTGTGAATCCTGTGGATTCAAATGCAATTGGTAGAATCCTGAAGTTAAGTCCAAAGTTGAGAAAAATGTAGCACCTGCTAAATTATCAATCAATTCACTAATGTTAGGAATTGGAAAGTTTTCTGTAATAGTAAGTTTGTTTAACTTGCGAAAATCACAACATAATCTATAAGAACCATCCGGTTTTCTTACAAACAGTACTGGCGTATTGTAAGGTGAAAAACTAGGTTTAATTATTTTAGCTTCTAATAATTCTGTGACTTGTCTATTGAGTTCCCCTTGTAAATGATGTGGAACTTTGTATGGTTTCTGATAAACAGGAACAGATGTTTCCAAATTTATCTCATGTAATATGGTTTTACAACCAGACAACTCAGCAACATTCTTTGCAAAAACTTGTCTATATTTATTCAACAAAGTTGATAATTTATGTTTTTGATCTTTTTGGAGATGACTCAGGTCAAAATCTCCTCCCCAACTTTCAAAAGGCTCCAAAGGTTCACTGGAGTCCAACTCTCCCTCACTCACTACATTAACTTCAACCTCCTCAGACACCTGAATTTCCTGAACATGAGCCACTTTTCTACCCTTATTCAAATGATAAGGTTTTTCCTCTGGGTTAGCAACACGAACCCAAATAATTCCATCCTTAGGAGCTCTATATACAGCTCTAGCAATGAAGATGTGGTCATTTTTCTCTGATTCCAGAAGCAAGGTGGAATTTTCCGGAAACCCTTCTGAAAGTTTGATTTTAATAAATGATTCAGATAAAGGAGGAATTATACATTTTTGTGAATTTTTCACAATAATTGGCTCTTTAATTTTTGTATTTAGAGTTTCTTTTACTCTACATAAGTTATTAACAGTTTTAATGTTTAAGTTCTTATGCTGTGCCACTTCTTCAGTACCACCTCTAACATGATTTTGCCTTTCCCCCATATGCAAAGTAACATTCTGTGCATTTACTACCAAATCTCTAAAAGATTTGCTTCCATTTTCCAAATCGTTAATATGTACCTCTTCACTACCCAAATGTGGCACTACATTATTTTCCGAAAAATTTCTGCTCACATACTCTTCCCGAATGACCTGAGACTCATTCGCTACCGGTGCTAGATCTGCTTTGCATTTGGCACATGCATTCGTATGGAACTCTTTCGGTTTACAGTCCTCTACCACACGAACATTTTTTCCACTACTCATCTGCGAGTCAGGCACAGCAATACGCTTTGCGACACTACTTAGTTTGAGTCTGCAATTTCCGACTCATTTGCCGGTTCATGATTTGAAATCGAAAGTAAATTATTCGTACATTGATAACCAACAAAAGGAATGGAAGAGTTTGAAAACTTAAAACAGAAGTGATTATAATCTATAATAGCATTATGTTTATGTAAAAACTTGTTACCAAGGATTACATTATATGAAATAGGAGCTGGTGATTTTAACACAAAAAATTCGGTAGGGAATCTTTCTTTTCCCAAATTTAGTGAAATAGTGGCTAAACATTCAACTTTAATATCTTGTGAACTAAAGCTACGCAAAATTGTTGGTTTGTATGTTAGCAACATATGTGCAATGGGTACAGTATTTAAAGCTTCCTCATACACTAAATTAATTGAACTACCCGTATCAATCAATATTGACACTTCACTGCTCACTAATTTTCCTTTTATAATAGAAGAAGATGACAAAGAATTTGTAATATTATGACAAATATTATTTTCCTCAAAATGTGATGTTTGCCTATCAAAAGTTTTTCTATTATTATAATTGTGCATGGGATATCTACTCTGATTCCCAGAAGAATGATTTTTGGAATTTTGCAAAGATTTATATGACTCCTTATTTTTATAATTTTGCGTTCCTTGCTTTCTATACTTCCACTCATTTGCAGACATTTGCCCTCTGTGTCTTTCACCCTGGTGATACCTAGTTCCAGGACTGGTATAAATTTTCCTACATTTTATACCGTACGCATCTCTTTTTTGAAAAACCTTTTTCCAACACTGTTCTTGAACGTGACCTAATTTACCACATTTGTCACACTTTGGACGCGGTGAACGCTTTTCGTTAACTTTATCTGAATTAAACTTAAATTTTTCTATTTTACCCCTAAGAAATTCAATGTCCCTTTCCTGTTCTAACACTTTTCTTTTTAAATCTGACATACTTTCACTTTGATCTGGTGTGAGAACATATTTTTCTGGTGTGAGAACACCTTTTTTTGTAAGTACCGGATTAGTCAAGTACATAGCATTATTTTCATTTAAAATAGATTCCTCAAGAATTGCAAGTTTTCTAGCCGAATAAAAATCTCTAGGGTTTTGTGACAACACCAATCTTTTTAGTTCCGGATATAAACCATTAATAAATGAAGTTTTTAAAAGTGTTTGCCTGATTTTATTCTCACTTTCGGAATCTACATCTTCCGGAACAACCTTAAATGAAGCAGCTTCGATTCTCATCGAAAACTGTTTAACCGACTCATTTGGTCTCTGTGTAAAGTTCACGAGTGAAATTATGTTTTTAGTAACATTTTCGGTCACTTCAAAATGATCTTTCAAAATGCGAATAATTTCCTGCAAATTTTTACAATTTCTGTGCTTTGGATTCTCTTCAATCAATCTATTTGCTTCCCCCTCTAAATTCAATCTCAAACAAACTAATTTGTCACACTCACTCCAGTTTGCATGAGTGGCTACTAAATTTAACTTTTCCAAAAACTGTGACAACGAAAGCTCTGAATTTCCCGAGAATTTTGGAATATGATGTGCGAACTTAGGTGTGAAAATATGGAATGATTTTAACATGTTATCATTTACCGATGAAGCACTGTTTTGATTTGGCAAAGTGCCAGAAGAAGAATTCAGACATACCGGCGATTTATCTGATATATTTTCCTCATTAGATTTAGCTTTGTGGCTAACATTTTTAACTTTACTTCTAGAATTAACAGTATCCGACTCAGTAGCAATATCAAGCGACAAATTCAAGGAAGAATTTAATTTTTTACTTGAATTTTTACTCATCTTACCGACATTTAGTTTTTTGTTTCTAGTAATTGGAGCCATTTTGCATAACAATCAAATATACTCGTATAGTTTAACACAATATGCAATTGCAATGTTCTTAAACAGTATTTACAATAAAACCAGTTTTTATCAAATCAAATGACATAAATATGCAAACAAATCAATTTTTTTTTATCAAATGGCACATATCAAATTCCAAGAACACTCGTTTTTGAGAATACCGAAAACAGAACATGGAACTCTGTTTACTTAAGAAAACACTCATTTTAGCACAACGGTAATTTTTAACCTTCAAAATTTCAATTCTTAAGAAAATTTTTAAAAATTTTAATTCTCTCAGCTCTTCCCCACTCACCGAGAAAAGTAACGGCACCAATTCTGTCGCGAACGTTTTGGTATACTCGACAGAGAAGACAAAGTTTTGAAATCAAACACATTTATTAAACATGAAATAACAAGGCAGTTGATCGAAAACAGTGGAGTACAAGCATTTCTCGCAATAACTCAGAGTTACACTCGGTAGGGTGACCATTAAGAACACCCCTGGAGGAAGAGGAACCAAGAGAATACACATATTTTCTGATACATAAAATAAACACAATATTCCTCATATTATACTTGACATTTATATATCACATTTGTATACTTTGAACATATACGACATTTTCATATAACATCATCAATGACTTGATACTCACGAGGATTTGACAATTAACACTCTATTCGTTAGGTGGAAGACTAAATATATATAAAACTTTACCTCGTCTCTTTTAAATATAACATTTACAATTCTGTACCATGGGAAAGGATATCAGGATGGACTCTCGGCATAAACTCATCGAGATTCTTGCGCAGAACAAAATCCATAATGGTCGGGAAACTTGACTACACAACATCATGCTGGCGGAATTCAACATCTTGATTGGTTACGGAGATTGGTTGATTCGTACCTTAGGACACAAGGAGGAGTCAGGCAAATACAAATCGCTATAAAATGAGCTTTCCCTCTTGCCCTATCAGCGATTCAAGCCGACCAGTGAAAGAACCATTTTCTCTTTTCACAAGACTCCTTATTCCATTACTACCAGGCTGATTCATTTAAAAACACGAGTGACTCATCTCTGAACCGAGCCAAACGACTCTACGCACAACTTGTCGAACTATGTTACATATTTTAATCACATCCTTCCACTTTCAAAATCAATCCACCTTTTCTTAAAATTCGCGATCATACGCGAATCAAACACACACGTCTACATTCCTCCACCACTCCTTCCACACTGCTTCCAAAATCCTTTTTCAAAACGCGCGCGTGCGCAAAACCTGCAAGTTCCCAACTAGCGACTGAGAAGCGAAAATACAAAACTATTACTATTTTTCTGGAACATAAACACTTTTGCGATTTTAGAGTTCACTTCCCTTAAAAGTCAATGTAATTGAAAACATGTAGAAAAGACATTTACATTTCGAAATTGACACTTTCAATCACACAGAAATAAAACAATACTTTAATATACAATTTTAACACAGAGGTGTGAAAGCCTTATCACAGTACGACCATGGCGCGTTTTTTTTAAGTGGTTTCCCCAGGAGGCCTAATACACTTTTTTTAACACTCAGCAGACAAACAATAAGCATTCGAAAAAAGAATTTGTGGGACGGTATAAATTAACAATGGTCAAACAGTACGCTTTAAAAAATACCGATTCTTGAGAAAATGCACCCGGTGCCACAATTTACAATATATCGGTCACCACAAAGGATTTTACATTTTAATTACAATATTTCCAACTGTGTGAAAAACCAAGATCTTGAGAGCCCGGTGCAAATAGGCGAATGACTAAATGGGCACACAAGAGATTTCGGAAGTCTCAAAAAAAGATGTGACTTGCGTTCTAATATTTCATTTTAAGATTTAGGGGAAGGCACCGAATTTCAACTAGATCCTCAAGAGAATGGCTGCAGGTACTGAGTTCCGGAATCAAGATAAAATGAAAAAATATAGGCGCCTCGCTCACAAAATGTTAGCACTGCCCATCCATCCGGTTTTGTAAAAGCACCGCCATTAGTAGTAATCATGTGATCGATTGCTTTTTTTGAATACTGTACTTATATCATATATAGTTATATATCAGTAATCAATATTTCTAAAATTTTAGTCTTATCTCCGTTGAACAGAATAATTATGTGCATCCACAGTCATCGCCCTTGCTGTATATTAAAGCATAATCTTTGATTCATTCATCTCCGTAGCTTGAATTTGCCTGATTGAAAATACGCCTTTAGGGTCAGTCCTTTTGATGATGATGAATCAATGAACGAAATAATGAAAGAATGAGAAGTATCCCTGCAATACTTTACAATATATATTGGGACATTGTGGGTGTTTGTATCATGATAGATATTCACTGTAAGTATACCAGACAGCCTCGAGTATTTTTGTTAGAACATGCTGCAAAGTGAGGAACATCGCTGCAAATTTTGGAGTACGTATATTTTAAAATAATGGGCATTTATGTTCGATCAATAAGCGTATGTACACCAGAATACTTCTAGTATATCTGTTACAATATGTAAACGAATGAGGAATTTCTACGCCAAATGTCACTGGATTCTGGATATTGACGGGCATTTGTATATGCAGTTTGTAATTTCGAGTATTTTAAGAATATGTATATGATGGAGGAACTTGAGCAAGCATTTCAAGAAACGATGAGTATTTGAGCTGCAAATTATTGACTGTTTGTATTACGGGACGCTTTTGTCAGACAGAAAATTGCATGTAAACGCTCTGGAAATGCTTAATTATTTTTCTAGTGAATGTATATGAATTAGGTATATTCCTGTTATGCTTCAGTATGTCTTCTGTATAACGCTGGGTTTTTATGGTCGTAGTTTCTTTTTCAGACAATATAATGGTCTTCTTATATATATTCTATGTAATATGTACTGAGGTGGCTGAGTGACTGAGTGATAGAGTGTTGTATTAAAATTATTGGGAACTTCCACAATAGCCGAAATTATGGTTTTGGTGACATTTCGTCGGGCTCAGCATGCAGATAAACGGAAAGCTCGTAAATTTCGAAATTTTGAATTAGAGAGATGATGCAATTGAATTTTAAAAAACAGACGCAAGTTTGCAGGACGGGGTTCTTTTTGTACGTAAGTAAATGACTATTGGCAAAATGTTGGATTTTGAAATACATAATTATTGCACACGCTTTTTCTCTCCTTCCAAACGTTAAGCAATCGTCAACAAATGCAATATAATTCAGAAAGTTCTACTTTGATTAACTCTAAATTTCACAAGAAGGTAGTCAATTGAGTAATATATTCCATGAGTATAACAATAAAATTGAAGAATGCATATTTATGTATATTTTTACCCTTTGAGTGTTTATTTAGTAACTTATGACATTGGGGCAAATGGTTGAATGCTATACAAACGCACTAAACAAGTCTTAATATAGGATGTCAAAAGCCCAGACCACCCGACTCATCCGAGGACATAGAGCAACTTAATGGATGGCCGCGTAATATAGGATGTGACAAACTTTGTCAGTAGTACATGGGCGGTTGTTTGCCGAATGCGTTTGGTAAGTAATGCGATATACTCGTCATATTAAAAACTGCTGTAATTCTACGACGTCCTGTAACTGATCTTCTTATTTTTTTAATTATTTCCATAAAGGAACAAGGAAGATCAATCATGCATACATAATTAATTATGAAGCACTTTTTAACATAAATCTAATTTTACTTAAAAACCTTTAAAATGCGATACATTCAGCGCTGATATATATAAAATTATCGCAGTACTACAGTAATGTATTATACAGGTATTTGAAAATTAAAACTTCATTGAAAAAAAGGACTTTATTCAAATGACGTCGTCGAAATATGAGTAATCTGGTTCTCTTTATAAAAGCAACGAACGTTTCATTCATATCACTTTCATTCCAGACTCCAGAGTTGAATAATTTTACGCGAAATGAAATCAGCAATTCTTATTCAATTCTTCTTACTGTGACATCTTCACCTGTTTACATTTTGTATCCATTAAAATTAGGCTTTGTGGTAGAAATAATCAAAGTTTGATAATCATTTCAACTAAACAATACAGTAACGAGATTGTCGCAGAATATAAATGCACAGACAATACGGAAAAATAAATCGGGTTTAATACGGATGCAACAAAAAATATAAATTTAAAAGAACTTTAAAAAGCACGATTTTTGCACTGGGAATAAAAGTTGAATGCTATATTTTATTTCGAACTATGTTACATGATCTCTTTATATAATATGGGTGCAAATATTATTTTAATTGTTATTTTAAAAATAACCGAATATATTTCGTAGAAATTTTTTTATATATTTTAAGGGATAATTTAAAGGTACCCCAATGTTTTCGAAGCAATTTTTGAATTTTAATTTCGCTTAATAAATATTTGAAAATTAAATTCCATAAGGATGAATGTATTTCACCTTTTCAACCCAGATTCAATCCAAAAGTTTTTGGCTGATATTATTCATTTGCATTTAATTTGCATATGTCCCACAGACCGTCTCATCAACAGGCTAAAATTTCATTTTAATAAAGTCATTTTTACGGAAGTTATCGTACGGACGGACGGACAGACAGATATATAGACATAATTAACAAAGTCATAAACATTTTTAAACTATGTTGGAGAGTGTTAAAAAAAGAAATTGGTGAGTTGCTTAAAAGACAATCCCACCCAACAGTACGCCAGTGTTAAAAATCTACCAAACGTGTCCTTTGTGTCATAATGAGCCTAATCTAATCCAAAATAAACACTAAACCCTTCGAGAAATTTTCTTTCATCCTTAAAACTGTTAAGTGCAAACAAATCGTTTTCTCTCCGCGTCCAATTTTCCGATTGTTCGAAGAGCAAGTCATTGTTGGACGCATCATTTCATATTTACATATATATCCCCATCAATGTCAGCAGTGTTTCGCCCAATCAAATCCACAAATGCCTTCACTTTCTGAGTGCATCGTGTTCTTAACTACTGGAATGCAAAGAACTTGGATATTAGAGTCTTAATTTAAAAACTTTAATATTGTAGCAAAGTAAATATAGATATATTTCTTGAGTTATTCAAAACCAATTCTTTGAATAAGGAGTAAAACCGATGTCAGTGAACAATACGTAGATTATTCGAAATTAAAAAGATATATCATTCGATATCAATAGATAGATCGTTTGAGATCAATAAGTAGATCAATCGAGATGAATAAATAAATTATTCGAGATTAGAAAATAGATAATTTTAACTGTAAGAGAACAATATTGAAATAAATCTTGTCAGAAAAATATGAAGGATGTGATTGAGAAATATGTTTAAGATGTAAAACATTTTTTTGCGTTTTTCCGTAGATATAGAAATAAATGAACTGTTATTACATTGATGAAATGCTACATGTGACTCAGTATGATACACACAACTTTTGGAGACATAACTAATAATACGGATTAATATTTATAATAATATTTATAATATTTATAAAATAATAATTAATAAAGTATTAATTGTTATTAATAATTAATATTTGTAAAATATTGATTATTAATAATTATAACATTTGTATTTATAAAATATTTATAAATTATTTAATAGTATAAAACATTTTGGATAATAAAACAATATGCGAAATTCCAAAATACATTATATAGTTATGAGGCTTACTTCATTCTTATTAGAAGTTTAATAATATAGTTTTTAAACTTTGTAAATCTATCGAATACTTACTAAAATGCACAAACTGGTTCTTGATCTACGGAAACTTACATGCAACAAATGAGTTCCTTCAAAATTTCAACTTGACTATCTGAATTTGATTTATTTTATTCTTATTGAGATCTTAGTTGTAATGTCATGTCAACAAAAATAATTTTTCAATAATATTAATTCAGCACTAAATTATAAATCAATACTTTTCTTGTAGTTTTCAGTGGTTTTAAGCAAAAGCGTTAAATATAAGGTGGGGGGGGGGGTTATCAATAATGTTAATATAATATTGTTCTTATTATAAGTATATATTTAACACCCAAATATGAAAGCCACCCATATCCATCATATTATATATATAAAAACAATTGTTAATAGTCAAAATATATAAGTAAATTCTGTGTAAACAAATTTAAAAAGTGACAGTTCCAAATATTTGTTTATAAAACATTCTCATATTTTGCAGCTCTAGGTATGGGAAACGCATCATAAGAATCGAGAGAGAAAATTAATTCAATACTTTTCATAATATTCTCCTGCTTGACATCTTCTACACAATTCTTATTATAACGATGACATGTTGAGGTCCATTGTCGTATGCCATTTCTAATGACAGGAAGAACTTTTCCTCTAACAAGTTTTCTTTACTAATGGTATCTCTTATTTCTACGCAGTAGTGATATATTATTTCATATATAATATGAGTCATATGAAAAAATCTGACTAAGAAGAATGTTGGATATAGTAGAACAATTATTTATGTACTTCGAATTTGTTTTAGAGTTTACTTAAATTTGAATGGCATTTAAAATGATGCTCTGATTTCGACTTTATTTTCATAATTTGCAATTAATTTTGTAATTTACTATGATTAAGTAGATGAGTTCATTCTTTCCTATAGGGATACTTTTCGGAATAGTTTTATATGTAAACTTGATATTATTTATAAATCTTGTCAATATTAGTAAATTGATGAAAAAATCGTACTTCAATTATGACATACCAGTTTAGGCAAATACGTATGTGGTTTAAAAATGTTTTGCGACTAAACATAGGTGCAGAATGATTATTGATTCCATTGATACAAGATTAAAGCGCTTAAGGTATCTATAATTTATGTCTTGATCTGGTCGAAATTATTTCGTAATGCGTATTAGCAAATTTATATATGATACGTACCTTGAAATATTTTATAATATTCTTTTTTATTTTTATTGATAATTTTCCTGAAGAAGCACATTTTCCTTTTAATTTAACGATCCACGTGTGATACTCTTTTACGTCATGAATTTCATTTTAAAAATTGTTTCGGATATATTTGAAAAAAAAATTATTTCTGAATGCTGGGAAGAATGATTGACCCATCTTATCTTTTCAATGCTTCAAACCATAAAGATAAAATATCACCATAATGTTTCTCATTTTTATGGATGCTGATTATTAATAATACGTTTTTGCTACATTGTATAGGATATAAGGAAATGGAGTTACAGATGCGCTTCTAAAATTTTACTCAAACTGTGGCTAAAATCATCTGAATGAAACAATACTTCGTTTGAAATAACATAAGGAGTTGAATTGCATTTTCAACTGTATTTGATAAGAAAAAACCTTTTCTTTCTTCAGGAT
Organism: Amaurobius ferox; assembly: GCA_951213105.1. Taxonomy (NCBI): domain Eukaryota; kingdom Metazoa; phylum Arthropoda; class Arachnida; order Araneae; family Amaurobiidae; genus Amaurobius; species Amaurobius ferox. Next base: position 83,332,896 of record OX578137.1, read on the forward strand.
AAAAAATAAAGCATGTCACCCACTACAGGCAAGAAATCGTTTGCGACAATGAAGTTTCGCTGCGTGACACAAGACGTAAATTTTTGCAAATTGGAATTACAGAAAAAACAAATCCGATAAACAAAATAAATTGACAATAAAGTAATGAAAAGGAACAAGAAGAGTATTAAGACTACTTTATCAATGAATAAAAACTACGAAAATACCTTGGTAAAAAAGAAATATGAAAACAACCAGTTTATGAAATTATAATTTTTTCAATAGTCGTATTTGTTGCTTCGAAATGTTTTTTTTCCTTGAGTAACACGAAGCAAATTTTTATTTTCAGTTATATATTTTTATGTTTTCGCAATTTTCATGTATTCCTGTCTTTAAAATTTGTGTTGCTATTTGCATTGGAAACTAGCTGACACTTCTAATCGACTGCTTATTTTTCTATTAATAAAGCAATCTGTTTTGGAGTAAATAACTCATTATTATATTGTAGCAAACCTCTAATTAGATGCATAATTATTTACAGGGATTTTATTCATGGGATATAATGAATTCTATAAAAAAAAATAACTTGTAAACCTTCCCCCCAGGATGAGGACAGTTGGAATGATTGCTTAAACGTGTTTTTCAAGTACATGTTCACTCCAGAAATGAAGTTCCAAACTTCTAGGTATAAAATAAATCCACTCTCATCAAATAATGCGTACCCAGTCACTGAAGTGTAAACAAATGCTTATTTTATGAAAAATAGATGAAATATTAACACTTTTAAAATTAGAAATTTTTAATATAGTGAATAGAACAGAATATAATCCGTATTTAAGTCTACAGAAGACAGTAACTTCAAATATACTGTTATTTGCATGCTTTACATTAAACATACTCGTAGTCACAAATAGTTCTAGTGATATAAAACTGTCAAAGACAGTATTGATAGATGTTTAACACATTTTATCGATGTGAAACGTCTTTTAACGCAGGGTATAGAGGATAATGCTTGTTTTCCAGAATTCCTCAAACGGTGTATATGACTTTCAATTGCGGTTCAATGTATATGACTTTCTCAACCCGGGTTCAATCCAAAACTAATTGGGTGATATTATTCATTTACCTTTATGGCCCGTAGTCCCTCCACAGCATACTACAATTTCATTTTGATAAACTCTTTTAAATATAAATCTGTAAATTTCTATGTAAGTTTCTCCATCTTTTCTGAAAATAACCATACAAAAGTTTCAACTAAGAGTTGTTTATCCCCTTGTAGCTTTTGTAAAAATTCTGTACACATATAAATGGAACAGATCGTGATATCTATTTATTTGTCTGGACGATATTTCCTCCAGATGTAAAATGAGAACAATGTAAGTGATGACTGCTTCAGAATCTGTGAACGAAGGATTTAAAGCTTTACAAAAGTTTCAAGAGAAATAAATTGTCTAACATTCAGTTTTATTTCAAGGACTATCTTCACGCTTGATTTATAAACCATACATTCATTTAGGGTTAACATAATGTGTTTGTATTAAACGGATGATGTTATAGAAATTTTTGATAGCAATAATTTATTTAAATAAAAAAATTACTAAACTGTCCCGAAAATAACTAAAATATTTGTTCTAGAATTCATTTTCATTCCTTTCACTCGACATATCTTCAAAACTATAGAAGCTAGATATAAAATGTAAGCGACAGAAATTTGTATGACAAAATTTAGTTTCTAAATATAATTTTATTTTTTAAAGAGCTTACACTTTTCGAGAAATCGTCCTGACAAATTAAAGAAGATTGAAAATTTAAAAACAAAAAGTGCTGTAGACAAAAGCAATGATTTGTAGGTCTTTGAAAGTCCTTCAAAAATATATAATCGGATTTTAGTTTAAAATTTTTATTTTTTCAATGTATAGTGGTTATAATGCCGTATAAGAAGGTACATATATAAAAAAGTTTTCTCTTTCGCCTGAAATAATATCTAGGCTATGTATATATAAAAGTAATTGCAATATTTTAATAATGAAACTACTTCACAAACAAGCACGAGATAGTTTGCTTTATTTATAATGTTAAATTAGGAAAATTAGAATGTTAAATGAACTTGGGTATTCCAAAGATATTTAATGATTAGTGGGTTTGAATAGAAAAAATGGATATATAAGTATTTCAGTACGTATTTATATGCTGCAAGGTAAGTTTATACATAGAGTAACTTGAATGTAAAGTGTTGTCATATATATCGTGTAAGTATACTTATATACTACCGCAAAATCAGTAAATAATTGAATATTTTGTGGTGAAGTCTACGGTTAGAGTTTCCAGATGAAATCGGCACGAAAACAGAAAGAGCTAGCTAGCAATAAACAGTTATTTAGAAACGTGTGCTTTGAAAACTTCTAAATGCTTCAAATAAGTCTAAAAAATTGAATAAACTTATTTAACATAACTGAAGTTTTATTTTACAAAATGTTATTCAAGCAAAAATTATTTCTGCTACAACGAATTAGAGCCACCGCTGATTTCTCTTGGACGATGTTAACCCATCTTCCGCTGAGTAAATATCCCCTTAGGAGTACAGGGAACATCTCGACAACTGAAAAAGTGAAAATTTTCACCGTTCTTTCTAGCCCTCTGGAGACCTTAATTTTAGGCTAGGAATTTAATATTTTTAAGGCGACATATTAATTTATATGTAATTGAAGCTGTGCAAAAGAAATATCTCAGCATTTCAATATTTTTTTTAAAAACTATAAAAATTTAACAAGCGTAACTGGGAGGAATTTCTGACATACATGACTTTTGGTACACTTTATGAAAAATGTAGTGAAAATTTTTATCTGAAACTTTGCCTACATAATTTAAATATAGTACAGCAAATAGTGAACCTAATATTAAAAGGTTAACTGTTTTAGTTTAAAATTTAAAATTTAATACTTTAAAGGTTTTGTAAATATGAATATTTTTGTCATTAAAAATGCTCATATAGAAATATTTTAACACAAAATGTATAAATTTTTAGATTAAGTATAAAGTTTGGATCTCCTTAAAACATATTACAAAATATCGTGTCTACATGCATAATAGCTATTAAGAAAAGAGTACCGGAATGTTAAACTTCATGTTTTGAGTAAATTGAAATTGCATTTTTCCTGATTAAGAGATAAGTATTCAGTTCGTTAAAATTCTCCTTCACCATATTCCTTTTGTTTAAGGCATTCGATTTGTTGGGATCTCTTTTTCGATATTTTTCAAGTTTTAGAATCCTTAAAGTAGCTTAAAATGTTTTGCTCTGCTTCTTGAACTCGTTTCGCATCTATCCTTTTGAGCGCTTTCTTCATATATGCTCCAGGTACAATTGCAATTTCTTGCAATACCTTTAAATTGCTTTGAGCACCATCATTGAAGCATATAACTGCATCCATAACACCAACTTTTAGTATGTTAGCATCAACAAAACTAGTTTTTGACAAATGCTTCTAAATGCTGTTATTAAAACTCTCATTTGGATTTTGAGTCTTTCCGCGATTGCACTTTTCAAGAATATTTCTGCCACTTAGTGCTCTAAATATCGTTTTAATAGCTTCTGGAAGTCTGTGCTTTTGTGTATATTTTCTTTTCTGTGGGGCTTTGTTATATCCACACCAACTGTCTTCTCCAGATGGACACAAACTATGTTGTGGAAAAGCATCAGTTGATAATTTATGAAAGTAAATTTCCCGCACAGCCTTACACATTTCAGAAACAGGTTTGTCAACATTTCTGCGAATGGCAAGTCCATAATATTTTTGTAAAATCAGAATTTCAGAATCTGTAAGAACATCATCTTCCTGAAATTCTACCACAAGCTAAAAGTTTTTGATTTTTCGGATCATTTCTAATTGAGCGCAGTCTTGCACTCATTTTCTTCTGTGCATGACCAATGCATTATAGTTTAGTCAATTTAACATCATCACCATACACACTAGAATCTTGAACTTTTTTAAATGCTGCCGAATCCCCGTCACCTAGATAATTGACATAACGAACTTTCGGAGCGTTTGAAAATTTCTAAAGCACCATGAGCTTCCATTCCTCCACTATAATCATCAAATGTCTTTTGAGAGACATGGTCACTGCAAGCAGAGTATTCACAGTAAAAACAATACTTATAAATGCATTTAAAGTCAATTATTCTACCCATCTCTAGAGAAGTCGCAGAAAAAACACAATTCAAGAAATTATGTCCCCTCTTTTTGCAAAGTTCCATCAATAGCAACAGTGATGCCTCTTGAACCAGTAAGAATAATTGTTTCTTCGACTGTTTGGATCTTTAAATTATTACATACAAAGTCAGGCGATTTCCAATTTCATCATTCAGTAATGAAAATTTCCTAAGTGGTGGAGGTAGATTCATTGCAGCACAAAACGTTTCAGCTGCATTTCTGCCTCTTCCTATACATCTCTGGGCATAAACAATACGAATATTTATATCATAATATCTTTTAGATTTTTTTGGAGGTCATCGTATATGCTCCATTACCACAAAATGTGCGAAATAAAATTAATGATAAAGAAAGATCTCAAAGATTATTTTCTTCTTGTTTTATAATTATATAGTTATGTTCATCGCAATATTTACATTTCACAGATTTTGTTTTATCAAATTAGACAATAATGAAATGTCAACGTTAATAATTAATGATTCATCCAGCTTCGAACTTCCATCAGCAGCACAATTATTGCTTAAACTTGCATCAATATTTTTCTTTGGAACACTAGAACAGCTCAAGTCAGGTGTTCCATTAGAATCCATTTTTTTTGTATATTGATTACCAGAAAACTTCCTATTTCCAAATTTCTTAGCTCGAACCTTATTTAGTTATATTATCATAAAAATAAATTAGATACAAAATACCAAGGTATATTTTAAAAAATCTAACCTAAAGAAGCTCCGAATTCACATACAATCAATCACAAATTCGAACACTCACGACACGAGATAAACATTCACAAGAATAGAAACAGTTAATTCTACAGTTATTTGCATGCTTGAAAATAAATAACTAAACTATGGAGCAAAAACAATAAACTACATAAGACTCGGATATCTTTCAAAATGCCAGAAATGAAGGGAAAACAGATCCCCGTCAAGCTGACGCACTGCAAACATATGTGACAAGGGGCGTGTCAAATGTGTTTACTTTACTAAATTGTTATATATTCACTCCTAAAATGCCGAAATGCATAAAAGTTACATATTTCAATTCACACCATTTCACTTTATTTTTTAAGGCAAAATTAAAATTTTGAAGCTATTTTACTTCCCTGTACCCTTAAAGAAGGCCACCCGTTATCCTCTTGCTTTGGGATCATATGCTTGTTAACCAAATATCAATACACCATGGACGATTTCAGAACATTACGTTCACAACCTGGCGAAATCAAGCAGATAACCATGCAAAATTGAAAATTTGAAGTTATTTTACTTCCTGTACCTTTAAAAAAAAATACCCACCCGTTACCCATTTGATTTGGAATCATATTACTAGTAAGACAGATATCAATACACCATGTACGAAATCAGAATAATACTTTCACAAGCAAGCCAAACCAAACAGAATAACCCTCCCGGATCCATCCTCTAGGGACTTGTTATGTAACATAACACTAACAATATCCTTAACCCCTTCCGGACGGTCCAGGCTCCCACGCATTGATTGATAACGTGTATTAAAGACTGCCGTCCGGAAAGGGTTAAGCCGTATTCACCACTGTTGCGAGATATAACAAGCCCGTAGATTCATCTGGATCTCATATATAATTCTATGCTCATAACAAATATACCATGGTTGCTCTGTTTATAAAAAAATCTGGTATTTAATCGTTTGAGGCAGAATAATTATTTTTCCTTATAATTAAAACTATGAGGTTTTGCAATCAAACTGTTTTACCAGTGATCGCATTTGAAGCGGGACTAGATTTTTAGCTATAGAAATCAAAAATATGAATTACCCCTAAATTAGGATAAAAAGTCTGAAAAACCATGAACACAATTTTTTCTCGGGAAATCCTCTAACGATTCTGATAAAAAAATTCTGAACTTAGCTACTATAATTCGTTCTTACATATGTTGCTCTGTCTTAAGTTCGCACTTTTGAAGAATTATCGATCAAGACATTGCCAGAATCAAAACTGTTTGGTTTCAACTGCTATAAACCATTTGAATAGGAAGGATGTTTAGTTTTTGGTAAGATTCGTAAAAACGGAATCCGCAAAAATTTCATGTTCACCAACTCTAGAACACGAAAAAACTATTTTTAGCATGACGTAATGGACCTAATTTCATAATATTTGGTAGGTGGGTGGTGCTGATTAGTTTTTAATACCCTCCTTTTTTGCGAAATGGCGGTAGTTAAAATACTAATTGACCAAATTTGGTAGAAATTTTGATGAGGAACATTCCATTATATTTGAAGATTTCTTGCATTTTTGTTACGCAGTTTCGAAAATCGAGTTTTTGATGGATCTACACGTTTCAGGACCACTATTTTTAACATGACGTCTGTGTGTACACAGTACAGAAACACTATTTTTAGCGTGATATCTGTATTCACATTAAAATATAAGCAAGTTAATTTTAAAAATAAATTATTTTAGTGTCACAAGAATTTCTCTTTTATTTTATTTACTTCTTTTATTTTATGTAATTGTTTTTCCCTACCGCGCCTTTTTTTACCAATAGTGAGGCCCGAGGGAAAGTATCCCTTTTTCTGAAAGGCATTTGTTTAATTAAGGAAGTGGTACCCCCCGGAGACATTTTATGTATGTGAAAGGACAGTTAGAAAACTTGTCCCCTCTAAAATAAAATTTCAATTGGTAATGTAATGATATTTTATTTAAAGGTACTCATGTAATTTATCTTTTCAAAACTACTTCATTAGTAGAAGCTGAGCAACACAAGTATAAAAAAGTAATACATAAAGTATAAAAAATAATACCGCACGAAAATTAATCAGTTTATATTTAAAAGTCACGTGTACCGAAATATCGTGTTTAAATTAATTTATAGCTTTCAGATACAAAAGTATTACCCAAAGGACCATTATTTCGCAACTCTTTGATTTCGGTGAAATTCTGCTCAAACAGTTGCGAAATAAAATATAATGCATTTTGCAACTGTTTGATTTCGGCGAAAAAATGTGTTCCGCAAAAAAAATAACTTAAAATAATTTTATTGATTTATACTATGTAAAAATTGAAATACTTTTTTTAATGAATATATTTATTCCTTCTAATACAGTATTATTAATTAAACTTTAATATTTATTTTATTAAATCTGGAAAAGAATCCAGATTAGTAAATTTATATTGTTCCTGGGGTTTAATTAATTGAATAAAAATATTTTTTTTTCAGATTCCCTCGAAAGTCCTGATGGCTAGAAAGGTATGATAATTCTATTACAATTAAACTTTTCTTTTATAATTAATATTTATGTTCAGACATACCATGAATTAATAAAAAACATAATATTCCATTGAGATAACATTATGCAAACGACCTTCTATTGAGATAGCATTATACAGAAGCGCGAAATCCATATTAGAAACCTTTGGTTCTAGACATATTTTCCCTCGACAAGCAGACCCTGGCACATATCTTCACTTGTTTCCAGACCATTGGGCAATCACGAAACGGTTATTGGCGATTCAAAATGCTTTGGAGGACGTAACAAACAAATTTTGAAATTTGGTTAAATAAAATTCCCAAGTATAATGTAACAAAACGCTACATTGCCCACTTATCTTCAATTTTTTCTGTGAACAAGAATTTGGCGATTTCAACAGTTTTCTAAAATAAGCTAACTAAAGTGATTCCATAACAAAGGATTGCTTTATAATATTCACTACACTATGGCAATTTTCTCGTTTTAACGAATACAATTATGTTCTCTTTCTCGAATCGTTAAAAAAACATCAGGCATAATTTAGAAAATGAATTTTTATGTATGTAGACTTTTTTATCCTTCTATTGCAATACTAAAACAACTTGAAAACATATTATTCTTTAAAAATAGTACTCTAAAATAGCACATTGCATGATATAATTAGTTAGTACATTTCAAATGTGGAGTTTTGGCTTAGGTGGTAGAGAATCAGCTCAGTCTGGGTCCAAGCGAATCTTAAATTTTACAAGTGCTGTTAAAAATTCAAATACAGTTTTTCTTTAATCTGCAGATTTTTTTTGTTTTAAATTATTTTAAGTTCTATATACAAAATAACCTTATATCAGTAAATCATTTTTAAATTTAAATGCTTATAAAAATTTATTTCGAAGTTACTTTGAAGTATACTTTTTACCAGATGAAATAATTAAAAAAGTGCTTGTAGAAATAGCAAATGTAAAATGTGCATGTAAAATGAGACAGAAATAACCGTTAAGCAGGAATAATCCTAGCGCAATTATGCCAAGGCATATTTGATTTTTCCCTGCAGCTGAAATCAATTTAGTCATAAGTAATAAAGGTTACAAAAGGAAGTACTAAGTAAAAGTCTTGTTTTACTGCTGAAGCGAAAACACGCTGCCTGCCGAAAAGTACAAATGTATGTACCTGCCGAAAAGTACAAGTTGTCGCCAAAAGGCGATAAACATACTGCCGTAGTTTTGTCATTTAGCACAACTTCTTCAATAACTCTATCGCCAACTTTTTTGCCAAAAAGTTGGTTGCTCATACGGCCTGTCGAAAATTCGACGGGAGAGTAATGATCAAACGTTTTTGAGGGGATGTATGTGGAGACGATATCTCACGAACAATAAAAGCAATTCGAATTGGTTCACAATCCATGAATATATTGGAAGTAGCTTATTGTTTTTAAACACAATCAAATGTTTAGAACCCAACCCTAAATTTTCGAGTGAACCTTTCATAACGTTACACAAGTTCTTATGTAATTTTTCCCTGGAAAACGATTGACATAACTGTAATCGTTCTTAACGATATTGTACATTTTTCAAATAAATGTATCAAAAAATAAAACAAAGTATTATGACTTTTCATATGCAATATCATACGATACATTGGGTGATATCATTCTGGTGGATCTAGCTCGTTCCATTAATAGGAAAAGTTGTTTTTGTGTTTGTACGCCCTGCATTATACTTTATCTTGCACGCATTGCATTCTTTTAAATAAAATAATTAATATCAGTAAAGTAATTTACTTTTTATCCATTGCGAAAGAAAAATGAATGCAAAGAAGTCCCCCCCTGGGTTCTTTAATTAATCTCACAACATTTTAAATTGTGTTATACAAAATTATATACTACCATTTGCTACCATGTTTTGATATTAGAAATTTTGTTGAGTTGTGATAGTAATGCTGCCTATATTTATTTCACACATCCCTTTTTTTTAACCGCATTTGAATTTCTAAATGTTACAATTACACACATAAATTCAAATTTGATATTTTTAAAATTTGCCAGCATCATATGTAACACTTTCCCATTTTTCCGCATTGACTTTTTTTTTGTCAAGTGAGCCCGTTTCACAGCTTGGAGCATAAGTTGAAACTTAGGGTCACTCCCCTTTTTGATTCGCCTGCTATGACAAATATTTGTTAAATAATTTCGATTTGATGCTGAAGAAACTTTCATAGTTTCCCCAATATTGAAATGACAGACACCTGTTGCAAGTTCTATCCGCCTCTTCGAAACAAATGAGATTATGTAGACCTTCATTGGCATTTTGTGTACGACAATTGACAGTAGCAGCTAAACGCTGGGGTTAATTTTGTCAACTCTACATGTATATATTGGTATTTTACATGTATATACTGCTATTCTACATGTATATACTGCTAAAGCAGATTGACATCATGAACCTTTTGGACATTTGAAATGTTTTGGATTTTGATATGCTATGGTATAATGTAGCTCGTTTTGTTGCGACACCTTTATTGAAAAGAACTCTGCGTTTTCTTAGTTAAATTCAAGATTGTTTTTTTTTCATGCTTTCTATCTCCTAAAGTACCACCCGAGAACGAAAATTGAAGTGGTGTGCACTAAAAAAACTGATTTCATACAATTTGGTCACTTGTGACTCGCTTTTTTTTTGCGAAATGGCCACTCTTTCAAAAACAAAAGAATTCGCCACGGTCTTTTCCGCACCACCCTAGAGGTAAGACCATGGCGCGTTTTTTTTAAGTGGTTTCCCCAGGAGGCCTAATCCACTTTTTTTAGCACTCAGCAGACAAACGATAACCATTCGAAGAAATAATTTGTGGAATGGTATAAATTAACAATGGTCAAACAGTACGCTTTAAAAAATACAGAATCTTGAGAAAATGCACCCGGTGCCACAATTTAAAAAATATCGGTCACCACAGAGGATTTTACATTTTAATTACAATATTTCCAACTGTGTGATAAACCAAGATCTTGAGAGTCCGGTGCAAATAGGCGAATGACTAAATGGGCACACAAGAGATTTCGGAAGTCTCAAAAAAAGATGTGACATGCTTTCTAATATTTCATTTTAAGATTTAGGAGAAGGCACCGAATTTCAAGTAGATCCTCAAGATAATGGCTGCAGGTACTGAGTTCCGGAATCAAGATAAAATGAAAATATAGGCACCTCGCTCACAAAATGTTAGCCCCACCCATCCATCCGGTTTTGTAAAAGCACCGCCATTAGTAGTAATCATGTGATCGATTACTTTTTTTGAATACTGTACTTATATCATATATAGTTATATCAGTTATCAATATTTCTAAAATTTTAGTCTTAACAGAATAATTATGTGCATCCACAGTCATCGCCCTTGCTGTATATTAAAGCATAATCTTTGATTCATTCATCTCCGTAGCTTGAATTTGCCTGATTGAAAATACGCCTTTAGGGTCAGTCCTTTTGATGATGATGAATCAATGAACGAAATAATGAAAGAATGAGAAGTATCCCTGCCATACTTTACAATATATATTGGGACATTGTGGGTGTTTGTATCATGATAGATATTCACTGTAAGTATACCAGACAGCTTCGAGTATTTTTGTTAGAACATGCTGCAAAGTGAGGAACATCGCTGCAAATGTTGGAATTACGTATATTTTAAAATAATGGGTATTTATGTTAGATCAATAAGCGTATGTACACCAGAATACTTCTAGTATATCTGTTACAATATGTAAACGAATGAGGAATTTCTACGCCAAATGTCACTGGATTCTGGATATTGACGGGCATTTGTATATGCAGCTTGTAATTTCGAGTATTTCAAGAATTTGTATACGATGGAGGAACTTGAGCAAGCATTTCAAGAAGCCAAAACTGAGCAAGGATTTCAAGAAACGATGTGTATTTGAGCTGCAAATTATGGACTGTTTGTATTATGGGACGCTTTTGTCAGACAGAAAATTACATGTAAACGCTCTGGAAATGCTTAATTATTTTTCTAGTGAATGTATATGAATTAGGTATATTCCAGTTATGCTTCAGTTTGTCTTCGTTATAACGCTGGGTTTTTATGGTCGTAGTTTCTTTTTCAGACAATATAATGGTCTTCTTATATGTATTCTATATAATATGTACTGAGGTGAGTGAGTGAGTGAGTGATAGAGTGATGTATTAAAATTATTGAGAACTTCCACAATAGCCGAAATTATGGTTTTGGTGGCACTTCGTCGGGCTCAGCATGCAGATCAACGGAAAGCTCGTAAATTTCGAAAATTTGAATTAGAGAGATGATGCAATTGAATTTAAAAAAACTGACGCAAGTTTGCAGGACGGGGTTCTTTTTGTACGTAAATAAATGACTATTGGCAAAATGTTGGATTTTAAAATGCATAATTATTGCACACCCTTTTTCTCTCCTTCCAAACGTTAAGCAATCGGCAACAAATGCAATATAATTCAGAAAGTTCTACTTTGATTAACACTAAATTTCACAAGAAGGTAGTCAATTGAGTAATATATTCCATGAGTATAATAATAAAATTAAAGAATGCATATTTATGTATATATTTACCCTTTAAGTGTTTATTTAGTAACTTATGACATTGGGGCAAATGGTTGAATGCTATACAAACGCACTAAACAAGTCTTAATATAGGATGTCAAAAGCCCAGACCACCCGACTCCTCCGAGGACATAGAGCAACTTAATGGATGGCCGGTAAATATAGGATATGACAAACTTTGTCAGGAGTACATGGACGGTTGTTTGCCGAATGCGTTTGGTAAGTAATGCGATATACTCATCATTAAAAATTGCTGTAATTCTAAGACGTCCTGTAACTGATCTTCTTATTTTTTTAATTATTTCCATAATGGAACAAGAAAGATCAATCATGCATACATAATTAATTATGAAGCACTTTTTAACATAAATCTAATTTTACTTAAAAACCTTTGAAATGCGATACATTCAGCGCGGATATATATAAAATTATCACAGTACTACAATAATGTATTATACAGGTATTTGAAAATTAAAACTTCATGGAAAAAAAGAACTTTATTCAAATGACGTCGTCGAAATATGAGTAATCTCTTTATAAAAGCAATGAACGTTTCATTCATATCACTTTCATTCCAGACTCCAGAGTTGAATAATTTTGCGCGAAATGAAATCAGCAATTCTTATACAATTCTTCTTACAATCACCTGTTTACATTTTGTATCCATTAAAATTAGGCTTCGTTGTAGAAATAATCAAAGTTTGATAATCATTTCAACTAAACAATACAGTAACTAGGTTGCCTTAGAATATAAATGCACAGACAATACGGAAAAATAAATCGGCTTTAAGACGGATGCAACAAAAAATATAAATTAAAAAGAACTTTAAAAAGCACGATTTTTGCACTGGGAATAAAAGTTGAGTGCTATATTTTATTTTGAACAGGGTTACGTGATCTCTTCATATAATATGGGTGCAAATATTATTTTAATTGTTATTTTAAAAATAACCGAAAGTAGTATCTTTACGAACGTATAAGCGCACCTATATTTTTAAAACTAAAAACTATATTTTATAGCTTATTTTTTTATTTTTTATAAAAAAAAAAAGGTTTCGATCCATTTTAATATTAAAAACATGATTTTATAACTAAATAAGGCCTTTTTTACATTTAGACCAAATTTTTAACTTTTTTTAGATAAATGCGTGAAAAAAGAGATCAAAGATAGGCTGCCCCATTTTGGGGCTACCTCATACATATAACAGTGAAATTAAATAAATGCGTGAAAAAAGAGAACTTCCAAATGAATGGAAGTCCTCTAAGCTTTAAAATAAATGGGGGGACCGTTAGTCCCCCCATAAACTTGGGAAAATTACGGCGAAAAAAAATATTTTATTTTTCAAAGTTTTTTAAAAAATAAAAGTTTAGATAAATGCATGAAAAAAGAGAACTTTCAAATGAATCCTCTAAATAAACTTTAAAATAATCCCAAAATAGGATTACAAAGTGACTCAAAATATATTGGAACTTATTGATGACGAAACACGTCCGTAAATTACGGACGCGTTTTTTAGAGATGAAGATCATAAAATTATCATCTTATTCTAAATTTTGTATTCCTTCATAAAATTTCATGCACCGAAATCAAATATGATAATCCTATAGTTTCTGAATATTCCTAATAACATAAAATGATTTCAAAGAAGGCCCTTTAAGCTTTCTCATATCAGAAGCAAAAAAAAAATAAAGCAACTTTGTTTATCGTCGAGGTCACAGCGAAGTACAAACTTCCTCGTTATCATCACCCTTTTATCTCTCCCAAGCGACGTTATGAATGAAGACAAAAATAATATATTGATGATTTATTTGATAGATGGCAGCACTATACCAACCAATCTTATTCTAAATAAAATATAGTAAAATTCAACAAAAAACCCCTTCCCCCGTAGACCTTTTCTGATCTTAAATACATCTCAACACGTTGGGGGTTTAAGGTCTACGGGGGGGAAATCCTTTTTTTTTCTTAGGACTCCTCATCAGCCAGGCTCCTTTTCAACACAGCCAGGAACTCTATCTTATCAACACAGCCAGGAACTCTCTCCAGTATTTTCTATGACTGAAATAGACAAGGTAATTAATATACTATATATATATATAGACTAATACTAATTAAATCTAATTAATTCTAATAAATAACGTACGGATCATATATTCACAGTGCACATGGAGATTTGAACCAGGATCTTTCTGATGGTAGACTAAGGCTTTATCCATTCGGCCAACCCCGGGGCAATTACACATCTAATTATTAAAAATATAAACAGGACATAATATTTTTTAGTCGAAAAAAGTTAACATCTAAGACCTTTTTCGACTAAAATAGAGTTTATAAATAATATAAATAAAGAAAGAAAGTTTAATATATACACAAAGTACTATATATATTAAAAGATTAATATATACTAAAAGAATTACTAGTGCTGCCATCTATAGATATAATATACACTTAGAAAATCATTTCTCCATCAAAATTATAATATGACTAAGTTTTTTAAGACTGCTGTTCCACCGTTTGATTCTATAAATCTTTTCTAGAGATTTTTTAACTCTAAAATATATTAAGCTTCCTCTAATTCATATTCATATTTATCATTAATCATACCTGAATACTTAAATATATATCTACCTTTATTGATTTTATATATCGATTCATCAGAAAGAATTCCATGCTTATTCGCTAGGTAATAATCCTTTTCTATAACTTCCACATATAACTTTGCGATTACTGTATCTCCATATTTAGTTTTAATTTTTTTCAATGATATCAGATCATATTTTCCAGGATATAAATCATTTAATTTAAACGTCTTAGGATAACCTCTCAGTCTATTGAACTCTTCCATTTATTAGTAAACATTTTTTATAAATAATTTCTAAACATTATATGGCCCTTGAATTATAGAGATATTAAGAAAATTTTAGATTTAATAAAATAGTTTTACTCTAATATATTAAAAATGCACTGACTTGTGCACTGACTGAATATATCAGAGAATTTTATGAATCATTATTTTTCCTCTTTAGAAAGCGCGCCGGGTGTGAAAGATAAGGATTGCTCATCTTTGTACTCGCGGCGAATTTGAACGGCTAAGCGTTTTAAGACTTATTGTTTTTCTCAGTTTAATTTACAAAATGACTCAAGTATCTTATATATAGCGAATCGGTACAATATTTAGTTTTTTCAATCCTAGGATATAAAACATTTTTTATAAATTCATGACCAATAGAATAAATTCTTTGAAATAACATATAAAACTCCTAATCCATTCAATTTAATATCTTCATTTTCTTCTTTTTCAATTAATTCAGTCAACCTATGAAAACTTTCTGATAATAGTTTTTTATTATGATCATATTTTATATATAAATCATACAATTAATTACAAAGATAAGTCATATAGTAAATTTCTTCAGAATTTGTAAAATTTAAAGCTCGAATATCACCTAAGCACTCATCCATTTATATAGAAACATTTTTATAATGTCCTAAAGCTCTAGTATTCATACCATCTTCTAATATAAATATTTTATCATCTTTTGCTGATAAAGCTATCTTGTTCACTTGAATTGAATACAATTCATGTTTCTTACTTCTAATTAAATTCTGTGTTCTATATTGATCTTTTTTATTTAATAAACAGTCTTTATAATCTTCAAATGATATTCTGTTTTTAACGGTACTTGTCTTAGTACCTTTAGACTTCTTAATCTCAAAATTTTTATGGTCTTCATTATTATTATTATATTCTTCAACACTCTGCTTTTCTAATCTTATTGAATACATTTTACTTCTTAAACCTACAAATTCTTCCATAATCACACCGTTATTTTCATCTTTCATTTTACCTAATACTTTTTATTACATCTAGGCATATTATACAGATTATTTACTTGATAATCTGATGTATCGAAATAATCAATCATAGACTTCATATCTTCATAAAAGTCATCTGTTTTAATATCATATATAAAACTATCTGTATAGATATATAATAACTTAATATTATCCTTATATCTCGGTTTCATAACATTATAATGAAAATCATACATTAAATGTTTAGATAAATCTAATATACTCATTCCAACATAAATCGGTTTATTAAAATATAGTTTTGTTTTTTTCATGTGAACAGCTACCAAATTTTCATCAAAAATAGTTCTACATTTGAAATTAGGTTTAGCAATTAATTTTTTAACTTGATCATAATTACAACATAATCTTACATCGATTCGTTTTCTTATATTTTCCATAGTTTTTCCAAATACTGAATTATTCATTAATTTATAAAAATCTTTCTCAAAATCATTAGCAGCTTTCTTTCTCATTTCAGTGTTTAAATCTATATATTTTTTTAACCAATTCGATTGTTTAAATTGCAATACTCTATGTACTCTTACAGCCTTTAAACCCATTTTCAAATATTGTTTTAAACTTCTATAATGAACTACATATTTCTCTTTATCGTATAAAGTTGTTAATAACTTACCTTGTTTCGAATTTTCAGGAATTCTATTTTCAGGACATAATGGTAAATCTGAATGATAATCATGTAACTCTTTTGGATATCTTAAACTAATTTCAAATATATATCCAATCTCTGAATCATCTTTTATTTTATTGTTATATAATTCACGTTTAACATAATTTATTTCATTTCACCATTTAAATTCTCCATATGGTAAATATTGACTCATAGCCCATCCATATAAATTATTAGCATCTAAATACATTAAATAATTGGATTCTTTACTTTTATCATAATTTTTCATATATTTATTATTTGCTTTTCCATATCTATTACAACATTGTGAAACACCTCCTCTTAAACCTTTTTCTATCATGAGAATCATATCATAATCATTTAATAAATCTAATTTAACATTTGTTATTTTTAACATTGCATCCCAAGATAAACTAGGAGCTGTGAAATACCAATCTGGATCTAATTTATAAGTTTTTAAACAAACATCTCTAAAATTTTCAAATACATCTGTTAAAATTAATACATCTGTTTTAACATATAAATCTGTATATTCACCTAAATTTTTTATATTAAATTCTTTCCAAACATGTTGAGCATGTTTATATTCTTCATCAGTTATATTACATTCATTCAATTTATTATAAAATTTATCTTTTGAAGGTAATTCTGTTTCTTTGTATTTATCTCTAGAATCCATATAATCATAAGGATATACACCTTTTCTTGTAATGAGATCTAATTTATCAACAGGAAAATGTAATGATGTCTCTCTAAATTTAGATTTTAAGTATTTAATATATTTCATTTTTCGTATTTTCGGAGGATATCTATTTATTTCATTCTCTGGTCTCAAGTTTTTTGATAAATTATCTAAACTACAAGACATAAATTTAAATGAATCAATAAATCTCAATTTCATACCTCCTATTTTTTTGCTGAAAGATATATATTTTTCTTCAGTATTAGGTATAACATCTATTTTTGATTGATTAAATCCAAGTTCTTTTATAAACAAATGAGAATCATAACCTGTTAAATTATGAATTTTTACTGGAATAAATTTTGGAATTTGATAATTTAAATTACAAACATTATGAGCAGGACCTCTATATTTTCCAGTTATATGACAATGATCAATTACTTTTTCATCATTTAAGATTTGATTTTCGCATATATGACAAATATTAGTTCTTTTATAATGATTTTCATCGAACTCTATCATTGATTTGATACTTTCATATTTTTTAGTTTTGTCTTCTATAATTTTTTCAATTTTAAGAGTATCCTCTTTTAACATATATACAAACTTTTTGATTGTATCTGGTCCTCTATAAACAACAGGAGGTTTAAAGTATTCATTTTCATATTTGATATAATAGCAAAATGCATCTGCTACATGTTTTTGAAATTTCACAGTATATGATTTAGTTTGATCTTGCTCACATGTATCAATTTTAGGTAAGAGAGATTCAAAATCAGCATATATAGTATATGGTACTCTCATTTTTCTTTCATGATTTTTAAATTGAATAACTTCATCTTTTTTAGGCATATTAATTGTGACAGCATCTTTACAGTATTCCACATGTATCTTTAATCTTTCCTCAGAATAAAAATAATTTAAACATCTATCACATAAAAATATACGATGATTATTAGTAATTTGTGATCTGATCAAACTATTCATATTTTTAATCCAACAATAATGATCTTTCATATAAAACAAGTTTACATGTTTTTCTAATTTATTGTTAGTTATTCTAAGTGGATAAATTGAACCATCATAACTATAAACATTTACAGATATATTATTTAGTTTTTCAAATTTCTTAATATTGTCTAATGAAACAGGAAAATCAATACCTTTAAAATTTAATTCATCTTTATATTGTTCATATTTTAACACTCTTTGAGGATCTTTTTTTACAGGATGAATTGCTGATAATATTGACCACATAAAACATTTATTATCTTTATTTTTTACATTTATTATAGCTTGTTTAGATTTAATGTTTTCAGGTAAATCAATGTAACTTGATCCTCTCAAGGGTTGATACTTATTTATTCTCAATTCCAAAAATTTAATTTCTTCAAGACTCCAACCAGATCCTTTTGATATAAAATCATCAGATTCATTTATTAAGTTGTCAATAACATAATCATAAAAAGTATGTAAATCATTAAATTTTAATATAATTTGATTCTCAGTTTTGAATGTAAATTCTTGAATTTCTTCATTTAATTTATACAAACAAAACAATTTAAAATTTACCTTTATACCATTAAATTCTTTCAAAATTTCCTTTATTTTTTCTATTACAACCTTTCTTTTCTCTTCTAAAAATTCTAGAGGGATTTTAATATTATTACAATTATTAATTCTGTATGATCTTAATCTAGATTTATAAGCAGTTTCATATTCCTTAATTTCTACATTACCTTCATCTAATGCTTTTTTATGTTTTCGACTTGATATGTGATTTTCTAAATGTTTATAATATATACCGCAAATAATACATTTTCTTTTTTGTTTTGATCTTTTAATCATTAAGTCTTTCTTTATATGTTCTTCTTCATCTTCATAATATTTACCACATATACGACATTTTCTATCTTCTGTAAATAACTTTTCAAGATTTTCTTCTACTGTAAATACATTTTCTTCAGGAAAGACAGATTTAAAATCATTTTTATCAAATCTTAAACTAAAAGAATCAAAAATCTTTTTAATTTTTTTACGTTTTTTAGGTTTATCAATAAATATTTTTTTCTTTTTTTCCAAGTATGCTGACAAATCTAAATTTAATAAATCTACTAAAACAGGTTTATATTCACCTGTTTTTCTGATATATTTAGTTAATAATTTAATTAAATCAACCTTCTTACAACCTTTAGGTTGTTTAATATTCAATTGTTTTACTACTTTTCTAAGTTCATTAATAGTCTTTGACTTTAAGTTGAGCTCCATTTATTAGGAAACATTTTTTACAATACTTTTTCCTGGAAGATGCTTACTGTGATAAATACTTTTTAAATGTCTCTTTTTATGTGTATAGGTATATTGCATACCACATTCACATTTAAATTTTTTATATTTAATTAAAGAATCACAACATTTGCAATGACTTTGGAAATAAATTTTTTCATTTCTATGATATATGTAAAACTCATTTACTGATTTCATAGTCAAACAGTGTATACACTTTTTTGTAAGCTCCATTTATTAAGAAACATTTCTTGAAATACTTTGTAAGAAATCATTCCATATTTTTTCATATTTCTTTTTAACTTTTTGGACTTTTATATTATTTTCAATATTAAAAATATCACAAATATTTTTCATAATATAGTAATAGTTAATTGATTTCTCATAATACATAAAATCTAAAAATTTTAAAAACATATCCTCAACTTCTTGAGATATATTATATCTCCTTCTTAATCGATTAAAATAACAAACTCTACTATTATATCTTTGTTTTAAACTTTCATAATCGATAACATAAAAATATTCTTCTTCTTCTGAATCATAGATTAATTTTGTCTTTAAATTATGCTTATTATCTTCAAAAACATTCATTTATATATAACTTTTTTTAATCTTTAAACTAATTCAGATGTCCAACTATTAAATTCATCTGGATATCCTAGCCATTTTACAAAATACTTATTTCCTTTCTTTTTTATGATTTTTTCAATTTTATATACATCATCTTTTTTATTATATTTTACCATTTCATTTTCATAAAAAGTTCCTTCAATTTCTTTACTGTTTAAATCTTTTAATCGATAAGTAATTGGATCTGTTTTCAATACTTCAGAAACTATAAAAATCTCTTCAGTGAATGTAGAATCATCTACTTTCCTGAATGTTTTCTTAATTGTAGATATTCTAACACTATCCCCTATCTTAAATTTAGGTTTTTTCATGATCTTTTTAGTATATAAATTTTTATAAACTTGAGATTCATTTTCTCTAGCCTCAACGGGTGTCATTTTTATAGATCTATGATATGAATTGTTATAATTTTTAAGTAATTTGGGTAATACATCAATATATCTTTTAGTATTGTTAGCATGCATATATTTTATAATTTTTTCTCTTATACTTCTATTAAATCTCTCAGCTATTGCAGATTTTATTTCTTCATTTTTAGTTGTAAACCAATGTATATTATTATCTTTAAATAATTTTTGTGTCTGTTTTCCTGTAAATTCAGTACCTTCATCTGTCAAAATGAATTTTGGTATTCTTTCTTTAAAAACTTGTTTAAAACCTTGTACAACTTCTTCAGATGTTTTTCTTTTTATAGGAAAAGCCCAAGCATATTTATTAAAAGCATCTATAACCGTTAACAAATAATTAGTTCCATCATTATATTTTCTATAATTTTTTATAAATAACAAATCAGCGTCAAATTGATTATTACTGTTTGGAACATAAACTCTTCTTCTTTTAAATTTACGAATGACAGGTTTATATCTAGTATATACATCTTGTTCATGTAAAAATTCTTCAACATTAGGTAACCCTGTTTTTCTTTTCAATTCTTGAATACCACAATAGCCTGTTTCTGGATTATAATAGACCTCTTTTAAATTCCTAAAAAAGTATTCTTTTTACTCCCACAAATAGTACAGATACCTTTACCAACAGGTTTATTATTTTTAGAAGTAGTTTTATGATAATTTTTAGTTGGGGTTTTATCTTTACACTTGACACAATATATAGAAAGACCTAATCCAAAAGTTTTTTTAGCTTTAATAATAGGTTTAATAATTCCTCTAGCTAATCTTTCTCGAAATGTTGGATCTTGTATATCATTTAAATCATCTATTAATTTTTGATCAGCAACATGTCTCTGTTTTGTATCCTTTGTTTTATTGTATTCAATATCATGTTTTTTACATGCTTTATCAACTCTGTTTATTCCTGGATCACCTCTTTTTAATCTTTTTTCTAATTTTGTATTTGGACCACAATATTGATATCCTGGTAAATGCATTTCTGGAAGATTTATTTTATCTTGTATCCATCCAACAATATCACCACCTTTCTTTTTACAAACCATTTATTTAGAATGAATAAATTTATATCCATTCAATTGCATTTGTTTTACATATTTTTCAACTGGATTAAATTTAAAATTTTTATGAAATCCTTTTCTCGCATATAAATTTCTTCTTCTGTCATATTTTTAGCTTTAAACGAATTAATGAGTTCTTTATAAAAATTATAACAATGTCTATATTCTTCCTTTCTTTCCACAATTTTTAATGCAAGATCAATGGCTTCTACTATACCAACTGATAAACATAAAAAAGCAAGCGGTAGAAAGGCTATTGCTGATAAACCTGTTCCACTTAGAATAACCTTACTTACTGATAATGAAATACTTATCTTTTGATACAAATTTCTACTCTTTCTGTAAACATATAATATTTTTTCTAAATATACATCCATTTATATAGGATTAAATTTTTTCCTGTATCTCATTTCAGGATTCACTAAATCTAACATAAAAAAATCATATTTTTCTTGAACACTTTTATTATACATTTGTTTGAATTCTTCAGTACTTAATATACCATCTATCTCTCTTATAATCTGTTGAATTTCTTTTGGTTGTAGATTGAAAAATATATTGTAATTACAGTTCCTTCTTATATTGATAGGTGTTAAAAAATATGACTGAGATAAATAAATAAAGGATGCGTTTTTCTTTCTACCTCTGATAAATAATTCTTCGATGTTTTTTTTATCTTTCTCAATCACACAATCATCAAAAATAACTAAATTATTTAATGTAGGATTTAAATCATCTACAGTAATAAAATTTTGATCTGAAGAAAATAATACTTTTTTTTTGAATTTATCATATAATTTTAATAATCTTTTCTTATTCTTTATATTCTTACATTTCAAAATATCTTCTCTTTCTATATCTTCAAACAATGTATATTTTTCTTGTAATTTAGAATATTTAGGTTCGTATAAATCTTTTGCACATATATATAATGTATTAAAAAATAATAAATCATAAATCAAATTTAACAGTAAATTTGTTTTACCTGAACCTGAAGATCCTACTATAAGCAATCTAAATGGATGTTTAGGTAATAAAGGATGTTGTTTAGGATCAGGTAATTCTTCTGGTTCCGTGTAATCTTTAATTTTTATCATAATTTACTAGCAGTAAAAATAAAATTTGCTGCAGTAAAAATAAAATTAGCTGCAGTAAAAAAATTAATATTATATAAATGAACTTAGAAAAAGAACGGAAACACAAGTTTTTAAAGCAAATAAAAGATTCAATTAAAATAATAAAAATAGAAAAAGAAATAAGAAATAATAATGAAGATCAACTAAAAGAAAAAATAGGTATTCAAAAAACCTTAGAGGAATTTCATAAAGCAGTCACTCAAGAAATTGAAAAATATGAAAAATCAAATAAAGAGGTTGTAAAAAGTATTCAAAATGTTGTAGAAAATATTTCATTTCCATCTATAGAAGAGCCTATTGAAGCTGTGAAAGAATTAGTATCTTATACTTATGATATCGATCAAAATTTAAATTTAAAATATTTAAGAGAAGAAAAATTATACAGACCTTCAGTATTTTTAAACGATCAAGAAAAATTAGAGGAGATGTATGGAAGAGCTAAACAGTTAAAAGAAGGATTATCTAAGAAAAGAGGCAACTTAAAAAGTACAATTTCTAGGGCTAAAAATTTTTCAGAGGAGGAATTAAACCAGAAAAAGAATGATATAAAAGAAATTAAAAATAAAGAAAATATGTTACAAAATTATATGCATAGATTAAATATGATTCGAAGTAGTAAAGAAATGAAGGTGGGTAAAGGATTGAATGCATTATCAAATTTAACAGAAAAAATATGTAACGGAAGTAAATCAAAGAAATTGTATAATCAAGTAACTTTATTGTTAGATATGTTATTAAAAAATAAAGAAATGACTTATAATGATGTACAACGATATCATAAACAATTTCTCTGTTAATAAATGATAAAAAATAAAGTTTATTTGAGTGAAGGTCAGAAAAATAAACTTAAATCAGCTTTTAAAAATAAAGTAGAAGTAACATTACAAATAGATAAATCTAAAACTCCTAATCATGAGATGTATTTAACTAAAACTCAAATTAATCATATTAATGATAAAAAAAGAATTACAATCAGTAAAACTCAATTAGATAAAAATGGAGGATTTTTACCATTTCTAGCGGCACTTATACCCTCTTTAATAACTGCTGCTAAAATTGCAGTTCCAGCATTAGCATCAGGTACTTTATCTGGATTAGCTAGTTCAGCTATACAAAAAAAAGATGAAAGGATCTGGGAAAAAAAAAAACTTGGAAAGGGAATATATCAACAGTGGGAATTAGCGACAAAATTATTAAAGATAATATGAAATATGAAAAAGGATTTAGAGGTGTGTTTACCTCCGATTTATTACCTAAAACAATAGGAAAATTTGAAAATGGAATCATTAATTTAGATGTATCAACAGGTCCCGGAACTCATTGGGTTTGTTATTATAATGATCCTAAATATAAATATGTGGAATATTTTGATCCGTTTGGTGAATATGACAATATGAAGAAGGACTATATTCCTAAAAATATTAAATCATTTCTTGTTACATCCAATAAAAAAATAGGTTATAATGATAGTTTTTTACAGAAACCTTCATCTGTGAAATGTGGTATATTTTGTATGAAATATATAAGAGAAAGGAATAAAGGTATATCACCTAAAAATGTTCTCAAATCATTTCCTACACAAAAACCTAGTGACTATAATGAAAATTTTGTTATGTATAAATGATAATATTAAAATCTGAAGGTCATGAGAGATCAGAGGAATTTACTGTAAATTTTATTACACCTCTTAAAATAAAAAAAATAGCTTTACACTCATTTTCTATGGAAGTTTCCTGGTTTAATATAAGTAAGAATTATGGAAATAACATATTTAGATTGTATACATTAGGCACAGATATAACAATTACTATATCAAATGGTAATTATACTATAAGAGGATTAAATGAGTATATGATGAAAATATTCGGTGAGGATCCACCTGTCAAATTTGGTATTATTGAAGCAAGACAAAGAATATCTATTAAACTGAAAAATGGTTGGGTAATTGATTTTACAAAAAGTAACTTTCATAAAATTATAGGCTTTTTAAATCCTACATATGGAAGTTATGATGAAGAAATAGAGGTTGAAGGTGAACATATTGCTGATATATCTAATGGAAATGATAATATTTATATTCACTGTGATGTTGTAAAAGGATCTTTAATAAATCAATATAATTCAGAAGTTATATATTCTTTCACTAATAAAAACCCTCCAGGTAGTATAATTTCAAAAGAATTTAATAATTGGATATTTTTTCCTGTTAAAGTAGATCCTGTTGAAAGAATAAAAATGAGGATTACTAATCAAAAAGGTGAATTAATAGATTTAAATAAAGGAGCTGTAGAATTTAATTTTATTTCTTCTTAAATAAATGAATAAACATAGATTATATAGAAAAAGTAAAAAAAAATACTAGGATTTTTAAAGGTTTTATTGAAACCTAAGAATAAATTAAATGAAATATTTTCTATGAAAAAGAAAGGAGGTGGTTTAAAAATTCTTCCTAAATAAATGATTTATGATTTAAGTGATACTCGTTATTATTATAATGATCACATTAAAAGTTATGAATTAAGAGAAATTCATCCAAAAGAACATAGTTCAGATGAGAATGCTACCTATGTTTTTCATATTAATGATACTAAAGAAAAAATTTTATATTCTAGAGGATATCTTGAACAAAAATTAAAAATTACAAAAAATGATAAATCATCCATTGGAAACGAAAATGTGAGTCTGGTAAATGGCGGAGGTTTTATCAAAACTTTAAAAGTATATATAGGAGATACCGAAATTGAATCAAATACACAGTCAAATTTTTCAATCATGAATCATGTTTTAAGATTAATTCATTATACTCCTGATTATGTAACATCACAAGCTCAAAATGAATTTTTTTATCTAGATACATCTGATTCAGCTGACCGTAATGAGTTCAAATATGATGGTACTTTAGAAGATACTACTAAAATAACTGAATTTTTTAATAATTTGAAAATGAATAAAGATTATAACGAATGATTCGTAAAGAGATGGGAACTAACGAAAGATAGCAATGTCATTAAAATATGGACACCTTTAAAAGATATAATCGATTTCTTTAGAGAATATGAAAAGATAATTTCAGGTTTTGAAGTGAAAATAGAAATTCAAAGAAATGAAAATAAAAATATGATATATACTAATATAAGAAATGAAAATTATAAGGTAGTAGTTGAAGGTTTGACCTTGCATTTACCTTATATAGAATTAAAAAATTCTGCAGAAAGCTTGTTTCTGGAATCATATCTATCTGATAAAGATATAGAGGTAAATTGGGATCGATATAGATTTAAGATGGTAGGCCCTTATAGAAGCGACAGTGGATCTGTGACAGCAACTACAGCGTCAGATGAAGTTTTAGGTGTCTATGTTATTCCTCAATATGTTGAAAGAGATAGTAATTATGAAAAAAATAATATGATATTTGATCATATAGATATGAGAGAATGCTGGTTGATGATTAATAATAAGCAAGTTCCTCTTATGCGTTATAAAACAAATTTTACCAATAAAGATTATAATAGAGTGTATGAAGCTCTTTTATATGTAGGATATAACAATATTAATACAGATACAGGATTTTTGATAAATAAGAAGAATTTTGGTGATCTGTATCCTATTTTTCCTTTTGACTCATCATATCATGAAAACTATACCGATTTAAATAATTTAGATATTGAATTTAATTGGATAACGAATAGTCAAAAGAAATATAAGTTTTATTTTATTTTTAAAGAAAGAAAGAGATGTTTTATAAATTTAAAAAATAAAACTATAACAATGGTTAAGAGTTTAAAATCTTAAAATTAAATAAATGAGTGCTTATTATCCACCTTATGATGATCAAATGAAAGAAGGACCTATTGGACCTCCAGGTATAGGTTTTAAATTAATGAATGATGGAAATTATGATATGGAAAATAGAATTTTAAAAAATTGTGAAAATCCTATAGATGATTTAGATTTAACCACTAAAAGTTTTGTTTTGAATAAAATAGAGAATAATCATCATGAATTGAGAGATCTTATAAAAACTAAATATGATGAGGATTTTTTAACCTTTACTGAAGAAACAGGTAAGAGAATAAAATAATTAAATGATACAACTTTACATTCTTTAGAA
The DNA here is from genome assembly GCA_951213105.1 of Amaurobius ferox. Classification (NCBI taxonomy): domain Eukaryota; kingdom Metazoa; phylum Arthropoda; class Arachnida; order Araneae; family Amaurobiidae; genus Amaurobius; species Amaurobius ferox. The sequence continues at coordinate 83,359,698 of OX578137.1, forward strand.
GGAAAAGATTTTGATGCAAAAGGAAAAAGAATAGGAAATGTTGCAGATCCTAAAGATGAAAAAAATGTTGTGAATAAAAGATATTTTGAAAAAAATACGTTAATATTACAGAATGATAAATTTGATGCAAATAATAAAATAATTACGAATGTTTCAGAACCTGAAAATGATAAAGATGCTGTCAATAAAATATATTTAGACAATAGAGATATCTGGGTTACTATACTAGATGATTTTCATACAGATGGGGATTATAAAAAAGTAAATTTCAACATGATGAGCTCAAAATTACTGGATCAAGAGATGCGATTATCTACAGATATGTATATGAAAATTTCCATATATATAGATATATATGATACAGTAGAAAGTAAATATATATATGATAAAAGTCCACTGATATCTCTGGAAATCAATGGTAAGGAAATTTTAAATATTAATAGAGATGTAGTAACCTGTTTTGTTTATGGTAAACGCGATGATATCATCACATTAAAGATAAAATATGATGGTAACGCTTTAAAACCTTATATGCATATTGAAAAAATTTCTTTCTAATAAATGGATATTGATTGGAATGAATTTTCCAGAAAAAATTTATCTGAAGATGTAATTAGAAATCTTATTAATCATGTAAATTGGGATTTAGTTTTACAATATTCTACACTGTCTGAATCTTTTATTGAAGAATTTGCTCAACCTGATGATTGGTCTAAAATTTCTAGATATCAAAAATTATCAGAAGATTTTATAGAAAAATGTCTGATAATTTAGATTGGGTATACATAAGTATTAAGTAAGTAAGATTGGGTATACATAAGTATTAAGTATTAAGTAAGTCTGATAATTTAGATTGGGTATACATAAGATAAAGTAGATTGGGTAAACATATCTCAATATCAAACTTTAAGTAACGAATTTATCGTAAAATTTTCTGATAATTTAGATTTATATAAAGTATCAATATTTCAAAATCTTACAGAAGATACCATGAGATTATTAAAAGATGATTTAAATTGGCTGTATATAACTAGATATCAAACATTTAGTGAAAATTTTATAGAAGAATTTATGTATAAATTAGATTTTTGTTATTTGATTAAATATAAATTTGAGCTATCACCTGATCACTTTTTTAATGTTCATTGGAAAAAAATACAAGCAATACAGATGAGTGAATTAAATAAAAAGTTTGGTCATCACGAAATAGAACCTTACCAAGAGAAAATTATTGAAGAGATATATGAAGTTAAATCAGTCTTGAGAGAGTGTGTTTATCTTTTGAGACAATTAACTAACAAAGATGATAAATAAATATTTAATAAAAATGTTTCTATATAAATGGATGTTACATATAATAATGGTATGGAAAAAAAACTATGTCTTTCTTAAATATAGAGAATCCTACTGAAGTGAAATCTATTTCTTTATTTAATTGTATAGGAGATCTTGAAGGAATAGAAAAATTAATAAATTTAAAAGAATTATATTGTGTGAGAAATAAATTGAAATCTCTTGAAGGAATAGAAAATTTAACTAATTTAAAAAAATTATATTGTGAAGATAATAGATTAAATTCACTTGAAGGTATAGAAAATTTAACTAATTTAGAAACATTAAATTGTAGGGGAAATAAATTAAAATCTCTTGAAGGTATAAAAAATTTAACTAATTTAAAAGAATTATGTTGTGAAGATAATAGATTAAATTCACTTGAAGGAATAGAAAATTTAACTAATTTAAAAAAAATATATTGTGGAGGAAATAAATTAATGTCACTTGAAGGAATAGCAAATTTAACTAATTTAAATAAATTATATTGTGATAGAAATATATTAATGTCACTTGAAGGAATAGAAAATTTAACTAATTTAGAAATACTATCTTGTGGAGGAAATAAATTAATGTCACTTGAAGAAATAGAAAATTTAACTAATTTAAAAGAATTATATTGTGAAGATAATAGATTAACTTCACTTGAAGGAATAAAAAATTTGATAAATTTAAAAGTATTAGATTGTACTGAAAACGATATTACATCTATTGAAGGTATTAAAAATTTAATTAATTTAAATAAATTATATTGTAGAGAAAACGATATTACATCTCTAACTGAATTAATATTTTTACCTAGAATAAATGAAATATGGTATGATGAAGATAATATAAATTTACCCATGATGTTAAGAAGATTTAGTAATAAGGTATATAATGAAGACCATATTACAATATGGGACAGTATTTTTAAGTCTTAAAAAATGTTTACTAATAAATGGAAGAGTTCAATAGTCTGAGTGGTTATCGTCAAACATATGTATTAGATGACTTATATCCTGGAAAATATGATCTGATATCATTGAAAAAAATTAAAAATATGATTGCGGGTACAGCAATCGTAAAGTTAAATGTAGAAGCTGAAGAAAAAGCGTATTACCTTTCGAATAAACATGGACAACTTTCTAATAGATCGATAAATAAAATCAATAAAGGAAGATATATATTTTTATATTTAGGTGATAATAAATACATATTAGAGAAATCTTAATATATTTTAGAGTAGAGTTAAAAAATAATTTTAAATAAATGGATCTTTATAAAATTAAAAAATCTCTAGAAAAGAAAGGAATTAGTGTAATAGCAAGATTTATAGAATCAAACGGTGATACTGGAACAGCATTTTTAAGTAATTATAATGATAAAGATCTTAAAAAACTTAGTAAGAATATTAAGTCATATTATAATTTTGCTGGAGAGAAAAAATTTAGTAAAGATTGTATACAACTTACTTTTGTTGAAAAAAAGTGATTATATTTTATGTTTAAGTGTATATTATATCTGACAGTACTTTTTTTAATATATATTAAACTATAGTACTTTGTGTATATATTAAACTTTCCTTTTTTTTATTTATATTATTTATAAAACTCTATTTTATAACTCTATAAAACACGTCCGTAAATTACGGACGCGTTTCGATATATTTTGAGTCACTTTGTAATCCTATTTTGGGATTATTTTAAAGTTTATTTAGAGGATTCATTTGGAAGTTCTCTTTTTTCATGCATTTATCTAAACTTTTATTTTCTAAAAAACTTTGAAAAATAAAATATTTTTTTTCGCCGTAATTTTCCCATGTTTATGGGGGGACTAACGGTCCCCCCATTTATTTTAAAGCTTAGAGGACTTCCATACATTTGGAAGTTCTCTTTTTTCACGCATTTATTTAATTTCACCGTTATATGTATGAGGTAGCCCCAAAATGGGGCAGCCTATCTTTGATCTCTTTTTTCACGCATTTATCTAAAAAAAGTTAAAAATTTGGTCTAAATGTAAAAAAGGCCTTATTTAGTTATAAAATCATGTTTTTAATATTAAAATGGATCGAGACCTTTTTTTTTTATAAAAAATAAAAAAATAAGCTATAAAATATAGTTTTTAGTATTAAAAATATAGGTGCGCTCATACGTTCGTAAAGATACTACTACCGAACATATTTCGTAGAAATTTTTTTGTATATTTTAAGGGATAATTTAAAGGTACCCCAATGTTTTCGACGCAATTTTTTAATTTTAATTTCGCTTAATAAATATTTGAAAATTAAATCCCATAGGGATCAATGTATTTCACCTTTTCAACCCAGATTCAATCCAAAAGTTATTGCCTGATATTATTCATTTGCATTTAATTTGCATATGTCCCACAGACCGTCTCATCAACAGACTAAAATTTCTTTTTGATAAAGTCATTTTTACGGAAGTTATCGGACGGACGGACGGACAGACAGACATATAGACAGAATTAACAAAGTCATAAACATTTTTCACAAACAAACTATGTTGGAGAGTGTTAAAAATAAAGAAATTGGTGAGTTGCTTAAAAGACAATCCTGTGTCAAGACACCCAACAGTACGCCAGTGTTAAGAATCTACCAAACGTGTCCTTTGTGTCATAATGAGCCTAATCTAATCCAAAATAAACACTAAATCCCATCGAGAAATTTTCTTTCATCCTTAAAACTGTTAAGTGCAAACAAGTCGTTTTCACTCCGCGTCCAATTTTCCGATTGTTTGAAGAGCAAGTCATTGTTGGACGCATCATTTCATACTTACATATATATTCCCATCAATGTCAGCAGTGTTTCGACCAATAAAATCCACAAATGCATTCACTTTCTGAGTGCATCGTGTTCTTAATTACTGGAATGCAAAGTACTTGGATATTAGAGTCTTAATTTAAAAACTTTATTATTGTAGCAAAGTAAATATAGATATATTTCTTGAGTTAATCAAAACCAACTCTTTGAATATGGAGTAAAACCGATGTCAGTGCACAATACGTGGATTATTCGAAATTAAAAAGATATATCATTCGATATCAATAGATAGATCGTTTGAGATCAATAAGTAGATCAATCGAGATCAATAAATAAATTATTCGAGATTAGAAAATAGATAATTTTAACTGTAAGAGAACATTGTTCAAATAAATCTTGTCAGAAAAATATGAAGGACGTGATTGAGAAATATGTTCAAGATGAAAAACATTTTTTGCGTTTTTCCGTAGATATAGAAATAAATGAACTGTTATTACATTGATGAAATGTTACATGTGACTCAGTATGATACACACAACTTTTGGAAACATAATCAATAATACGGATTAATATTTATAATAATATTTATAATATTAATAAAATAATAATTAATAAAGTATTAATTGTTATTAATAATTAATATTTATAAAATATTGATTATTAATAATTATAACATTTATATTTATAAAATATTTATAAATTAATTAATAGTATAAAATATTTTGGATAATAAAACAATATGCGATATCCCAAAATACATTATATAGTTATGAGGCTTACTTCATTTTTATTAGAAGTTTAATAATTTGGTTTTTAAACTTTGTAAATCTATCGAATGCATACTAAAGTGCACAAACTGGTTCTTGATCTAGGGGAACTTACATGCAACAAATGAGTTCCTTCAAAATTTCAACTTGACTATCTGAATTGGATTTATTTTATTCTTATTGAGACTTTAGTTGTAATGTCATGTCAACAAAAATAATTTTTAAATAATATTAATTCAGCACTAAATTATAATTCAATACTTTTCTTGTAGTTTTCAGTGGTTTTAAGCAAAAGCATTAAATATGAGTTGGGGGGGGGGTTATCTATAATGTTAATATAATATTGTTCTTATTATAAGTACATATTTAACACCCAAATGAAAGCCACCCATATCCATCATATTATATATATATATAAACAATTGTTAATACTCAAAATATATAAGTAAATACTGTGTAAACAAATTTAAAAAGTGACAGTTCCAAATATTTGTTTATAAAACATTCTCATATTTTGCAGCTCTAGGTATGGGAAACGCATCATAAGAATCGAGAGAGAAAATTAATTCAATACTTTTCATAATATTCTCCTGCTTGACATCTTCTACACAATTCTTATTATAACGATGACATGTTGAGGTCCATTGTCGTATGCTATTTCTAATGACAGGAAGAACTTTTCCTCTAACAAGTTTTCTTTACTAATGGTATCTCTTATTTCTACGCAGTAGTGATATATTATTTCATATATAATATGAGTCATATGGAAGAAATCTGACTAAGAATGCTGGATATAGTAGAACAATTATTTATGTACTTCGAATTTGTTTTAGAGATTACTTAAATTTGAATGGCATTTAAAATGATGCTCTGATTTCGACTTTATTTTCATAACTTGCAATTAATTTTGTAATTTACTATGATTAAGTAGATGAGTTCATTCTTTCCAATAGGGATACTTTTCGGAATAGTTTTATATTTAAACTTGATATAATTTATAAATCTTGTCAAAATTAGTAAATTGATGAAAAAATCGTACTTCAATTATGATATACCAGTTTAAGCAAAAAAGTATGCGGTTTAAAAATGTTTTGCGACTTTTCTTAAACATAGATGCAGAATGATTATTGATTCCATTGATACAAGATTAAAGCGCTTAAGGTATCTATACTTTATGTCTTGATCTGGTCGAAATTATTTCGTAATGCAATATAGCAAATTTATATATGATACGTACTTTGAAATATTTTATAATATTCTTTTTTATTTTTATTGATAATTTTCCTGAAGAAGCACATTTTTCTTTTAATTTAACGAACCACGTGTGATACTCTTTTTCGTCATGAATTCCATTTTAAAAATTGTTTCGAATATATTTAAAAAAAAAAATTGATTTCTGAATGCTGGGAAGAATTATTGACCCAACTTAACTTCTCAATGCTTCAGACCATAAAGGTAAAATATCACCATAATGTTTCTCAATTTTATGGATGATGATTAATAATAATACGTTTTTGCTACATTGTACAGGATATAAGGAAATGGAGTTACAGATGCGCTTCTAAAATTTTACTCAATCTGTGGCTAAAATCATCTGAATAAAACAATACTTCGTTTGTAATAGCATAAGGAGTTGAATAGCATTTTCAACTGTATTTGATAAGAAGAAACCTTTTATTTCTTCAGGATAAAAAATAAAGCATGTCACCCACTACAGGCAAGAAATCGTTTGCGACAATGAAGTTTCGCTGCGTGACACAAGACGTAAATTTTTGTAAATTGGAATTACAGAAAAAACAAATCCGATAAACAAAATAAATTGACAACAAAGTAATGAAAAGGAACAAGAAGAGTATTAAGACGACTTTGTCAATGAATAAAAACTACGAAAATACCTTGGTAAAAAAGAAATATGAAAACAACCAGTTTATGAAGTTATAATTTTTTCAATAGTCGTATTTGTTGTTTCGCAATGTTTTTTTTTCCTTGAGTAACACGAAGCAAATTTTTATTTTCAGTTATATATTTTTATGTTTTCGCAATTTTCATGTATTCCTATCTTTAAAATTTATGTTGCTATTTGCATTCGAAACTGGCTGACACTTTTAATCGACTGCTTATTTTGCTATTAATAAAGCAATCTGTATTGGAGTAAATAACTCATTATTATATTGTAGCAAACCTCTAATTAGATGCATAATTATTTACAGGGATTTTATTCATGGGTTATAAATAAATTCTATAAAAAATATAACTTGTAATCCTTCCCCCCAGGATGAGGACAGTTGGAATGATTGCTTAAACGTGTTTTTTAAGTACATGTTCACTCCAGAAATGAAGTTCCAAACTTCTAGGTAAAAAATAAATCAACTCTCATCAAATAATGCGTCCCCAGTCAGTGAAGTGTAAACAAATGCTTATTTTATGAAAAATAGATGAAATATTAGCACTTTTAAAACTAGAAATTTTTAATATAGTGAACAGAGCAGAATATAATCCGTATTTAAGTCTACAGACGACAGTAACTTCAAATATATTGTTATTTGCATGCTTTACATTAAATATACTCGCAGTCACAAATAGTTCTAGTGATATAAAACTGTCAAAGGTAGTATTGATAGATGTTTCACACATTTTATCGATGTGAAACACTTTTTGACGCAGGGTGTGAAGTGTAATGTTTTTTTTCCGGAATTCCTCAAACGGTATATAATCTCCTCATTGTTCAGTTGGATTATGGACATGATACTAGTTAAAATATCTACCGAACTCAACGAACTCAAATTCAATATGCCATTGTCCTCCCATTTATATACGCAATATAAAACTATTCTTCAATAAAAGAACAAAATTTTTAAATTTTAGTTTTGCCACATCTGTGCATACACGTTAAACGCCAGTATTTTTTACTGCATGCACTCGCGATGGAGTGGTTACGAACGTTACTGGATGTAAGGTTTCTTCGTCAATAAAATAGTCGTTCCTGGTCCGATTCAGATGAACAAAACTACGCTCCATCAATTTTATAGAAAGTGCAATTAAAGAAACTAAAAAATAAATAAAACAATAAATATCAGTAATGTATATGATTATGAAACACGTTCCACGTGAAATGCAATTTTATTTAAACATTTCTAAAATACGATACATTCAGAGTTGATATATTTTTAATTTTCACCGTACTACAGTAATTTATTATATTTCAAAATTTGAAATTTCATCGAAAAAAATTACCTTTATTCAAATGACGTCATTGAAATATAAATCGTCTGGCTCTCTATATAAAAGCAATGAGTTCATTCATGAAAATTTTATTCCAGACTCCAGAGCTAAACAATTTTGCGTGAAAAAATTCAATAATTCTTATACAACTGATCTCGCAATCACTTGTTTACATTTTGCATCCATTAAAATTAAGCTTCGCTGTAAAAATAATCAAAGTTTGATGATCATATAAACTCAAAACTATTGTAATTGCGTTACCACAGAATATCGATGCACCGAAAATACGCAAAAAAAAAGCAGTTTTAGGACAAGTGCAACACTAAATATAAATTTAAAAGAACTTTAAAAATCATGATTTTTACACTGGGAATAAAGTTGAAAGCCATATTTTATTTTGAAGTGGATCACATGATCTCTCCATATAATGTATGTGTTATTATTTTAATTTTTATTCAAAAAAATACTGAACTTATTTTGCTGAATTTTACTTTTATATTTTATTGGATAATTTAAACATTTCATAATATTTTCAAAGCATTTTTTGAATTTTAACTTCCTTAAAAATGTTTGAAAAATTAGATCCCATAGTGTTCGATGTATATGACTTTCTCAACCCGGGTTGAATCCAAAACTAATTGGGTGAAATTATTCATTTTCCTTTATGGCCCATAGTACCTCCACAGCATACTACAATTTCATTTTGAAGGCTGTATATATATAGGCAGAATAAACAAAGCTACAAACACATTTTAACTATAATGTGTTAACAAATAATTCCCATAAACCAGAAAATATTTAAACATTTCTCAAAGTATTGTTGTCACACACGACACAAATCAACCTTTTACCTTTCAAGACAGGAGAAATATGTTATTTTTCACATCAATCTCTAACGAGTACCAGAGTTATTCACTATTACTTTTTTATTAATAATAAATAAATCATTCCATTTTTATTTTAAACATTCAAATCAAAAGTTGAATGTAATAATATTGCTGTAAAAATGCAACAGTATATTTAAACACCGTCGATTTGTGCTATTTTTTCGAAATGTCAAGTATTCTAATTTTGAGTTAAATCACTTTTGAGATATTACGGGAAAAAAACTATACATAGTTATCTAAAGAGAATAAAGAGACATTTAATTCTTTACAGCGTGCAATCCCTTACCCCCACCCTCTAAATATGTCCCTGACCTTTAATAGTTTTGAATACAAATTTATCACTTAATCAGTCAGTCTCGCTGATTTATATTATAAAGATTAATGTTCATTTTAAACAAGTTTACATATATTTTGAATAAAAATAAAAAATATATTAGCTCTACTTCTCTCCAGAGAATAAACATATTAAAAATATTTTTATATGTTCTTACATATTATTTTGTTATGCTTTCTCTTTTGTAACTCTACATCTAAAGGTTACAATAAACTTTCGTTTTGTTTTAGCATTCGAAAGTACGTGACAGCATATTTTGTATCTCACTTTGGAAGTCAAGATGTAGAAAAATCATTTTGTTTAGGCTAATTTAATTATTATTGAAAGGCGAAAATTTATCTTTATTTTAAAAATAAATTAAAAACCCAAGAAGTAAAAAATTTAGCAATAACTATATCTGTTTAAAAATATAGTATTGTTCAGCATTTTCTATCAAATGACGAAGTGCTTTCTTCCCTACTTGTAAAGCCGATATAGAAAATAGCCTTTTATTCAATAAGTTCATTTAATTAAATCTCGGGAGACTCAATTTTTGCAGTTACAAAAATAAATGTAAAAATTTGATGTGGACAACACATGACTTTCCTTATATAATGCGATGAATTTACTACTTTTACAGTAACAAAAATCAGTTATTCTTATAGTAGATACTTATATTCTTTCCAAGATATTGAATTTTCGACAATTACTCGTCATTTTTATTGATTTATTGTCATTTTTATCCATTTGGCGAGATTTTCGTTAATTTAGCAACACTTAAATAAGTCGCCAAGTTAGCAACATTCCATAAAATTCGTCTCCAAAATCTCGCCAAGCGTTGTGGACTGAGATATAAGTTATTCTTATGGCAGGTAAATGAATATTGGCGTCCAAATACAAATTTATTACTCAAAGTATATTTTCTCATGGATGGAACGAGTTAGATCCACGAGAATGATATCACCCAATTTATCGCATCATATTGCATATGAAAAGTGAACGTGTTTCTCAACATTTAAGTTTTTGTTATAATTTATGGGATTTTTTGGTAAATTTATTTTAAAAATGCGCAATATCTCGAGAAAGGTTCGTGCTAGTGTTCTAAAATTTATGCCAATCGTTTTCTAAGGTAAAATTACATAAGAAATGTCGATTTGAGTAGCTTTTGTAAAGGTTTGAATTTTTTGATGATTTTTTCAAAATTTCACTCGAAACTTTAGGGGGGTCCTGGACATTCGATTAGGTTTAAAAACAACAGGCTTCCAGTATTCACGAATTGTGATTTTTATACCAAATTTAATTCGCATCGCTCCATTCATTCGTGAGAAATCGTCTCCGCACACTCACTGACACACCCACACGCATACTTTCACACTCACACACACACAGAGACATCACCTTAAAAATGTTTGATTCGTGGTCAGGGATGCTTGAAACGTGCTCTCCCGTTGAAAACTCGAATTCGAATTTTCAACCCCGTCACAATATTTTCCTTATACATTATTGTATATAAAGAACGTAAAAATGTGTGCGATGTATGTGTGTGTATGTATGTTAATATGTGTGCATGCATACATGATAGTGTGTGTGTCTAAGAGTCTGTGAACGCCATATCTCACAAACGAATGAAGAGTTAAAAAAATAATTTTGTACGATTATTACAATAATTGGATACAAGTATCCTGTTGATTTTAAATGAGATCGAATGTTCCGACGCCCCGCACTCAATATTTTACATTCTTTTAAAATAACTTAAAAATTCGGATCTTTATTACTTTTAAATAAATAATCATTTTAGATATAAATATTTTATATGAAAACGAATGACACAAATTTAATCGAACTAGCAGGAATTTTTTTCAAGGTATTGCACAATCTTTGAATGATATTTTGAAAAAAGTATCAGAAACTTCAAAAACATCAGAATTTTCAAATATGTTAGATAAATAATAATGGCATATGCAATGTCTTATTGGGAAACGAATAACTTAAACTTTAGAACACTAGCATGAATTACCCTCGAAATATTACATGTTTTTCAAATAAATTTATCAGAAACATTACATAAAATTAAAAACTAAAAAATATAGAGAGACTTTTTTTTTTTCCATATCCACTGTTATTGCAGATAATCTGCTAACATCATTCTCGTGATTCTAGTTCTTTCCATTCACTGTATAGAAAATACTTTTGCCGTAATTTTGTATTTTGGTACAAAGAAATTCGCCAACACTCTTTTATTTTATCATATTAACTAACTGTCTATTGCATTTTAATGAGGATTTTTGCACGTGAGTATGAATAACTGATTCTATTTATATTATAGGACTACTAATAGCGCCCAATTTCAATTTATATAACGTTAATTCAGTCGCTTAAAAAAGCTAGAATGCCGTGATAAATATATTTGGACTCTGTACTTCAAGGAGCCTTTCAATTTCTTAGCTGAACCAATATTTTTACTTTCCCTGCAATACATGGTAATGTATAGTGGAAGTATTGGAATCATGTCGAAACTCGCAACTCGAGTTTTCGACGGATCTACCTTTTTTTGAGACCTCTAGAATACGAAAAAACTATTTTTAGCGTGACGTCTGTGTTTGTATTTGTTTGTGTGTCTGTTTGTGTGTGTGTGTGTCTGTTTGTGTGTCTGTGTGTCTGAGTGTCTGTGCAATGCATTTATCCACTCTAACTCAAAACTAATGGACCGAATTTCATAAAATTTGGTAGGTCAGTCACTTAGATGTGACCCTGGTGCTGATTAGTGTTTGGTACGATTCGTAAAAACAGAACTCGCTTTTTTTGCTGAATGATCCGTAAAGATTTCATTTATTCGCTCTAGCTAAAATACTAATTAACCAAATTCCACAAAATTTATTAGATAAGTTACTTGTGGAACACTCTGGTGCTGATTAGATTTTGGCACGATTCGGAAAATAACAACCTACTGTTTTTTACGAAATGGCCCGCAAAAATCTCCAAAATCTAAAATAAAGCCTACGTATGCTAAAATATATCCATTAAATTCTTGTTTTCAACGCAATTATTGGCGAGGAAAAATATAACACACTCCATTATACTTTAGACTAACCGTTCTCAAGATATTTGAGATTTCTTGCATTTTTGTTAAACCGCTTTTGGAAAAATGTCCAATTACCAAATAAAGGTAAAAATTGAATTAAAAATGCAAATTTAGTGTTATGTGGTGCAATAAAACTCAATCCAATAAATAATTAAAGAAATAAAGAAACTATGATTTCGAGTCTGCAGGGAAAGTAATGTGCAGCCCATATCAGATTTTTCAATTACTGTTGTCTTAGAAGTTCGACGAATCTTTTTCAAGTCTCGCCATCCTGAAAGTGTGGCACATTTCAATCTCTTCTCCTCCTCAATTTTTGTAACCTTAAATTAACTTATCTTATTTTGGGGAACCACGCCTTCGCCGAGTTTCATTGTCCTTGCTTATTATATTTTGGGGTCGGTACTGTATGGACCCTCTTTTCGTTGAAGCATGTACGAATCTTGTCCAAAACACATCGTCTCTGCCAATGTCGCCATCCTAACTTTTCAGCCTTCATGCTACCATCGTTAATTCCTGAATTTGTGGGTCGTATATATCTGTGGGTAAAGCTGTTAAACTTGTGTCACTCGTCTGAGTCCTTTATTTAAATTGTTTGGGTCACTGTATTGCCTGAATTAAAAATTGCCTATTTGGTCTCACAAATTCAGTGCCATATATATTGTGCTGTAGATTTTCTACATCATAATTTAGCTATAAAAGAAGCAAAGTCACTGCATAATGTAGGTTAAATCATTTGCTGTCCACACCAGATGTAAAAAAAAATACTATATATTTTTTCATTTGATTTTTTTGTCTTACAACTACATTCTTAGAATAGAACTTAAACAGAAACATTTATTTTGAGCTAACTCACTTTTTCTACCAATAACAATAAGAAAATTGAGATATAAACTTCTTTATCCACGGTGTATCTTTTATATAATTTCTGTACGTACACGGGTCATTGCAGTAAACCATAACATTGATTAAACAGTTCAAACATCGCTTTTCTTTAAGTGAAAATTGATGACAATTATAGTGATGATGGTTTAAAAATCCGTGAAACAAAGCGGAAGTTTTCGTTATATCTTCAAAAAAATTATATAATCTTAAACGGATATTTTATCTGATTGGTATAGACTTCATCCATATATTAATCTATATATATATATATATATATATATATATATAATATATATATATATATATATATATACCCATTACAAATTAATAATAATTCCACTTCACAGAAATTCTGCAAAGTTTTTAATTGCATATACAAACTTAATTGTACTATTTGTAACTTATCCTATATTGGCCAAACCAGCAACCCTTTACATCTGAGAATGAATGTCCACAGGGATCATATTAAAAAATTTGACCATAAAGTCTTTAATGACCTCCCTACCAAAAATCAATTTGAATATCAGCACTTTGCTACACACGGATTTAAAAATGTATCCCTTCATATTTTAGATATTGAAATTTCACTCACGGATAGATTAGTATTTGAAAATTATTACATTAAAAAATATAAAACTCTCTTCCCCTATGGCTTAAATCAAATTTATAATAATAATAATGTTGTTAACAATAGTTTTGAATACAATTCTCATAAATCTTCAGTATATAAACATCTATTTCATTATTCAAAGTCATCATCTCCTAGTAAAAAGCGATATAAGCGTGGCAAAGGAAAAAGTAACTTAAGTAAAACTATTGATTACAAAGCAGACATTTTAAAATTACAATATAATTATTCTCAAACTTTCAATTTTCTACCTGTTAGAACATGGTTATATAAAGTCAGAAAAAGCAAATTAAGTATTGTTTATACTAATTTTTTAAAATTAAAATTAACTCATGAGCATTTTAAACATTTATTTTTTGATTTGCTTCTTTCACGTACAAATTTCTTAAATTACCTCCTACTCCATTCACCAAATCCACATACTAAAATAGCTTGCTGTGTAATTTCTTTTAAACACCCTATTCTTAATTCTCTTAACTTCAATAATTTATTTGCAAAACATCAGCACTTGTTACCAGTAAATGATATCAAAATACAAAAATCATTCAAATATAATTTACCAATTGGTAGAACTATTTACAATTACAATGAAGTTTCTAGGACATTAAACTCCGATGATCTTACAACATGTGTATGCAGCAATCAAAATCTTGCCCCTTTTGTCAACTCCACTCATGGTCACATTATTACTGGGGATCTCAGTATAGTTCAGGATGATATACTTAGGGATATTATGAATAAAGGGTCTAAATTTCGCTTTCCATTCTGCCATCACCCTAAACAACTTCTTCAGTCTCTATCATTTGATTTTGATAAATTCATATATCAACTTGCTTGTTCACATTCTATTCCTATTGAAGCATTCAATCTATGGAAGTATACGACCTTACATCTACTTAAAAATGTTATTATAAACACTAAATTAACGAAGCCTAGGTATCCTTATAAACAACTCCTATCTGCTATCAAAGAACTACAACAACATTTTGTAATAACTTATGTAGATAAAGCTTCTAATAATTATGCCATCATTTGTAAAATATATTATGTTTCTCTGATACAGAATTACTTAAAAGATAATCAAATTTTTAAACCCATTCATAATCAGTCTATCCAAATCAAAACTAAAATGCTAAAATTATATACACAATTAAATATTAATTGTAAGTTTTTTAAATTTCCTTATGTTACTTTGGTTCCTAAATTCCACAAATCACCTCTCAGTTTTAGAACAGTCACTTGTGGACATAATACCTTTACCACTACAGCTAGTAAGTACTTGCTTAACTGTTTAAATCGAATTAATGAATCTCTTAAATTCAGGAATTCAGGATATTTCATTTTGAACAATAGTTTTGATTTAGTTAATCACCTTAGCAAGTTACCACAAATTCTTGGTTTCCAAACCTTTGATTTTAAAGACCTATTTAATAATATTGTCATTAAAGATTTACATAAAGTTATTATCTCTCTTTATCATGACTATATATCTTCCAATCATGATGCTTTTAATGTCAAAAATTTTCCTATGCTCTTGCACTTTGTGTTATACAACAATTATATTATCCAAGGTGATAACATTTATTTACAAACATCTGGTGTACCACAAGGTGGCTGTAGTAGTAGTATACTCGCTAACTTATATCTTTATTATTATGAATGTCATTTTAACTCTAATTCATATATTATATATAGATATGTTGACGACTTAATTTGTATTATCATTGATGATTCCTATCCCATTAATATTGATTTTTACCCGTCTAACCTAGAATTAATTCCTAATGAGCCTTGCGTTAGTCAAACTGTTAATTTTTTAGACCTAAATTTAGATACCCTCAATAATCATGTAATCACCAATCTATATGATAAAAAAGATTCTTACAACTTCACTATCATAAAGCTGCTATCATATCATTCTTGAAATTCTATTCAATTGTTTAGAAACATCATTTTAAACCAGCTATTTCGAATACATCGACTTTCTGATCCTCAGTTTCACTTTCTCCACATCAATAATCTTAAACGCATTTGTCAAAACTACCTATATCCGGAAGTATTTGTAAATAATATTATTAATAATTTCAAATATACCACGTAATAATTTTACACATGCATTATTTATCTTTGATTGGTTAACTCATTTTTGAAAATTCACCCATTCTTATCACCTCACTTACCACTTGGCCTGAGTCTAATACTGTTTACTATTTTCGAATGACTATTTTCCGCTTGTCCTGAGTCCTATACTGTTTACTATTTTCGAAAGTCTCCATACATATTATGTATCGTTCAATTGTATTCATTCCCACTCGCATTGACGAAGTGAGGTGAAATGCTCGCCCACTCGCTTTGACGAAGTGAGGTGAAATGCACAGTCACTAGTTTATCTTACACGTGGTGCTATTCTTCTGATTTCATATTACAGTTCGAGGAGGTATTGTTTTTCAGCTTTGTATAATTCAATTGATTTATTTTTCTCCTTCCAGTAGACAGTTCCAATGGTGTCTATAGTTAAATACTATCGCCATTGTCAGAAACTGGCTATTCTATAGGTTTTAATTCGAATTGTATGGCTGTCCTGATGAGAATGCAATTTCGAACTAACCGCCATTTTTTGTGTAGTTTCAATTGATTGTTCTCTATTCTTAATCTCTTACCTTGAGCTGATTATTATTGCCTATTCTCATTTTTGCCGAGTTTTATTTTTGTTTACTTTTATATACTTTTAATTGTGATTTTTGAATCCTAATATTCTTCTCATCCCCCTTTCCATTGTAGTGATATGTTACCTTCTATCTTTATCCTTAGTCTTGGCTTATAGTTACTCATTTGTAACAGATATGCTAGAGATGGGTTTTTTTGTACATACAGTAGTTTATGCATAATTTCCTTCATAAAATCCTTCAATTTTATTATATATATATATATATATATATATATATATATATATATATATATATATATATATATATATATATACATATATATATATATGTATATATATATGTATATATATATGTATATATATATATATATATATATATATATATATATATATATATATATATATATATATATATATATATATATATATATATATATATATATATATATATATATATATATATATATATATATATATATATAATTTGTTTAAAAAAAATCCTGCATCTTAATTCACTTATTGATGCACAATCAACCGTTCTTGGGATATTTTAATTTAGTTGCAGCAGGAGGTTTTTCTATTTTTTTTATTTGACGATTTTGTTATATTTTATCAATGAATTTATTTATAGTGTATAATTCCATTGTGGTAACATTGGTAACCGAGTGACGTCACAAATACCGAAACACTTCGTTGCCTAATCTTTAGATGAAACTATTGAAGAATAATGCTTTAAACTAATCGATTTTTATCTTGAAATGTCTATAATTTTTTTAAACAAGACAACATGCAATGATCGGATATAAAATAGTGTTTTGCATAAATGTCATGTTTATGTTTGATTTTGAAGAATGTTCTGATATGAATAATTTTTTATTAAAAGTGTAAATGTCACATATAGTGACCACTAGCAAAAAGTTATGCTTCAGTGCATGCATTGCTTACAACTAAAATAAAAATATTTATCCTTTCCATTGGTATCCAGAGAAATCTTAAGATTTTTCTTTCAAATCATCAATTTTTTCATTTTCATTTTCTTATAGCCAATTGTATAGAAACCATGTTGAGAAGACACATTTCCTCTGTAAATTTCTCCATCTTTTCTGAAAATAACCATACAAAAGTTTCAACTAAGAGTTGTTTATCCCCTTGTAGCTTTTGTAAAAATTCTGTACACATATAAATGGAACATATCGTGATATCTATTTATTTGTCCGGACGATATTTCCTCTAGATGTAAAATGAGAACAATGTAAGTGATGACTGCTTCAGAATCTGTGAACGAAGGATTTAAAGCTTTACAAAAGTTTCAAGAGAAATAAATTGTCTAACATTCAGTTTTATTTCAAGGACTATCTTCAGGCTTGATTTATAAACCATACATTCATTTAGGGTTAACATAATGTGTTTGTATTAAACGGATGATGTTATAGAAAATTTTGATAGCAATAACTTATTTGAATAAAAAAATTACTAAACTGTCCCGAAAATAACTAAAATATTTGTTCTAGAATTAATTTTCGTTCCTTTCACTCGACATATCTTCCAAACTATTGAAGCTAGATATAAAAAGTAAGCGACAGAAATTTGTATGACAAAATTTAGTTTCTAAATATAATTTTATTTTTTTAAAGAGCTTACACTTTTCGAGAAATCGTCTTGACAAATTAAAGAAGATTAAAAATTTAAAAACAAAAAGTGCTATAGACAAAAGCAATGATTTGTAGGTCTTTGAAAGTTCTTCAGAAATATGTAATCGGATTTTAGTTTAAAATTTTTATTTTTTCAATGTATAGTGGTTATAATGCCGTATAAGAAGGTACATATATAAAAAGTTTTCTCTTTCGCCTGAAATAATATCTAGGCTATGTATATATAAAAGTAATTGCAATATTTTAATAATGAAACTACTTCATAAACTACTTCGTGCACAAGCACGAGATAGTTTGCTTTATTTATAATGTTAAATTAGGAAAATTAGAAAGTTAAATGAACTTGGATATTCCAAAGATATTTAATGATTAGTGGGTTTGAATAGAAAAAATGGATATATAAGTATTTCAGTACGTATTTTTATGCTGCAAGGTAAGTTTATACATAGAGTAACTTGAATGTAAAGTGTTGTCATATATATCGTGTAAGTATACTTATATATTACTACCGCAAAACGAATCAGTAAATAATTGAATATTTTGTGGTGAAGTCTACGGTTAGAGTTTCCAGATGAAATCGGCACGAAAACAGAAAGAGCTAGCTAGCAATAAACAGTTATTTAGAAACGTGTGCTTTGAAAACCTCTAAACGCTACAAATAAGTCTAAAAAATTGAATAAACTTAGTAAATATAACTGAAGTTTTATTTTACAAAATGTTATTCAAGCAAAAATTATTTCTGCTACAACGAATTAGAGCCACCGCTGATTTCTCTTTGACGATGTTAACCCATCTTCCGCTGAATAAATATCCCCTTAGGAGTACAGGGAACATCTCGACAACTGAAAAAGTGAAAATTTTCACCGTTCTTTCTAGCCCTCTGGAGACCTTAATTTTAGGCTAGGAATTTAATATTTTTAAGGCGACATATTAATTTATATGTAATTGAAGCTGTGCAAAAGAAATATCTCTGCATTTCAATATTTTTTTAAAAAACTATAAAAATTAAACAAGCATAACTGGGAGGAATTTCTGACATACATGACTTTTGGTACACTTTATGAAAAATGTAGTGAAAATTTTTATCTGAAACTTTGCCTACATAATATAAATATAGTACAGCAAATAGTGAACCCAATATAAAAAGGTTAACTGTTTTAGTTTAAAATTTAAAATTTAATACTTTTAAGGTTTTGTAAATATGAATATTTTTGGCATTAAAAATGCTCATATAGAAATATTTTAACACTAAATGTATAAATTTTTAGATTCAGTATAAAGTTTGGATCTCCTTAAAACATATTAAAAAATATCTTGTCTACATGCTTAATAGTTATTAAGAAAAGTGTACCGGAATGTTAAATTTCATGTTTTGAGTAAATTGAAATTGCATTTTTCCTGATTAAGAGATAAGTATTCAGTTCGTTAAAATTCTCCTTCACCATATTCCTTTTGTTTGAGACATTCGATTTGCTGGGATCTCTTTTTCGATATTTTTCAAGTTTTAGAATCCTTAAAGTAGCTTAAAATGTTTTGCTCTGCTTCTTGAACTCGTTTCGCTTCTATCCTTTTGAGTGCTTTCTTCATATATGCTCCAGGTACAATTGCAATTTCTTGCAATACCTTTAATTTGCTTTGAGCACAGTCATTGAAGCATATAACTGCATCCATAACACCAACTTTTAGTGTGTTAGCATCAACAAAACTAGTTTTGGACAAATGCTTCTAAATGCAGTTATTAAAACTCTCATTTGGATTTTGAGTCTTTCCGCGATTGCACTTTTCAAGAATATTTCTGCCACTTAGTGCTCTAAATATCGTTTTAATAGCTTCTGGAAGTCTGTGCTTGTGTGTATATTTTCTTTTCTGAGGGGCTTTGTTATATCCACACCAACTGTCTTCTCCAGATGGACACAAACTATGTTGTGGAAAAGCATCAGTTGATAATTTATGAAAGTAAATTGCCCGCACAGCCTTACACATTTCAGAAACAGGTTTGTCAACATTTCTGCGAATGGCAAGTCCGTAATATTTTTGTAAAATCAGAATTTCAGAATCTGTGAAACATCCTCTTCCTGAAATTCTACCACAAGCTAAAAGTTTTTGATTTTTCGGATCATTTCTAAGTGAGCGCAGTCTTGCACTCATTTTCTTCTGTGCATGACCAATGCATTATATTTTAGTCAATTTAACATCATCACCATACACACAAGAATCTTGAACTTTTTTAAATGCTGTCGAATCCCCGTCACCTAGATAATTGACATAACGAACTTTCGGAGCGTTTGAAAATTTCTAAAGCACCATGAGCTTCCATTCCTCCACTATAACCATCAAATGTCTTTTGAGAGACATGGTCACTGCAAGCAGAGTATTCACAGTAAAAACAATACTTATAAATGCATTTAAAGTCAATTATTTTACCCGTCTCTAGAGAAGTGGCAAAAACAACACAATTCAAGAAATTATGTCCCCTCTTTTTGCAAAGTTCCATCAATAGCAACAGTGATGCCTCTTGAACCAGTAAGACTAATTGTTTCTTCGACTGTTTGGATCATTAAATTATTACATACAAAGTCAGGCGATTTCCAATTTCATCATTCAGTAATGAAAATTTCCTAAGTTGTGGTGGTAGATTCATTGCAGCACAAAAGTTTCAGATGCATTTCTGCCTTTTCCTATACATTTCTGGGCATAAGCAATAGGAATATTTATATCATAGTTTCTTTTAGATTTTTTGGAGGTCATCGTATATGCTCCATTACCACAAAATGTGAGAAATAAAATTAATGATAAAGAAAGATCTCAACGATTATTTTCTTCTTGTTTTATAATTATATAGTTATGTTCATCGCAATATTTACATTTCACAGATTTTGTTTTATCAAATTAGACAATAATGAAATGTCAACGTTAATAATTAATGATTCATCCTGCTTCGAACATCCATCAGCAGCACAATTATTGCTTAAACTTGCATCAATATTTTTCTTTGGAACACTAGAACAGCTCAAGTCAGGTGTTCCATTAGAATCCATTTTTTTTGTATATTGATTACCAGAAAACTTCCTATTTCAAAATTTCTTAGCTCGAACCTTATTTAGTTATATTATCATAAAAATAAATTAGATACAAAATACCAAGGTATATTTTAAAAAATCTAACCTA
The DNA here is from genome assembly GCA_951213105.1 of Amaurobius ferox. Classification (NCBI taxonomy): domain Eukaryota; kingdom Metazoa; phylum Arthropoda; class Arachnida; order Araneae; family Amaurobiidae; genus Amaurobius; species Amaurobius ferox. The sequence continues at coordinate 83,381,060 of OX578137.1, forward strand.
AAGAAGCTCCGAATTTACATACAATCAATCACAAATTCGAACACTCACGACACGAGATAACTAACTAACTAACTAACACGCTCTCCTAGAGTGCAGATGTTGGGACTTGGCACTTCGCCTTCTGTCCCAAGGGGAAATCACGAGATAAACATTCACAAGAATAAAAACAGCTAATTCTACAGTTATTTGCATGCTTGAAAATAAATAACTAAACCATGGAGCAAAAACAATAAACTATATAAGACTCGGATATCTTTCAAAATGCCAGAAATGAAGGGAAAACAGATCCCCGTCAAACTGACGCACTGCAAACATATGTGACAAGGGGCGTGTCAAATGTGTTAACTTTACTAAATTGTTATGTATTCACTCCTAAAATGCCGAAATGCATAAACGTTACATATTTCAATTCACAACATTTCACTTTATTTTTTAATGCAAAATTAAAATTTTGAAGCTATTTTACTTCTCTGTACCCTTAAAGAAGGCCACCCGTTATCCTCTTGCTTTGGGATCATATGATTGTTAACCAAATATCAATACACCATGGACGATTTCCGAACATTACGTTCACAACCTAGACAAATCAAGCAGATAACCATGTAAAATTGAAAATTTGAAGTTATTTTACTTCCTGTACCTTTAAAAAAAACACCCACCCGTTACCCTTTTGATTTGGAATCATATTACTAGTAAGTCAGATATCAATACACCATGTACGAAATCAGAATAATACTTTCACAATCAAGCCAAACCAAACAGAATAACCCTCCCGGATCCATCCTCTATAGACTTGTTATGTAACATAACATTAACAATATCCTTAACCCCTTCCGGACGGTCCAGATTCCCACGCATCGATTGATAACGTGTATTCAAGACTGCCGTCCGGAAAGGGTTAAGCCGTATTCACCACTGTTGCGAGATATAACCAGCCCGTAGATTCATCTGGATCTCATATATAATTCTATGCTCATAACAAATATACCATGGTTGCTCTGTTCATAAAAAATTCTGGTATTTAATCGTTTGAGGCAGAATAATTATTTTTCCTTATAATTAAAACTATGAGGTTTTGCAATCAAACTGTTTTACCAGTGATCGCATTTGAAGCGGGACTAGATTTTTAGCTATAAAAATCAAAAATATGAATTACCCCTAAATTAGGATAAAAAGTATGAAAAACCATGAACACAATTTTTTCTCGGGAAATCCTCTAACGATTCGGATAAAAAAATTCTGAATTAGCTACTGTAATTCGTTCTTACATATGTTGCTCTGTCTTAAGTTCGCACTTTTGAAGAATTATCGATCAAGACATTGCTAGAATCAAAACTGTTTGATTTCAACTGCTATAAACCCTATCCGTCCTTTTAAGACGGTCGAATTTGCCTTTTGCTGCAGTTCTTATTTACACAGGTTATTGGTGTTGTTAGAGTGAATCGTAACATCGATTTATCAGTGTAGATGGCATTTTCTTTTACTAAAAAATAGTTGTGCTGACTCTTTCTAAATCAATGAAAGAAATAGAGCTCTCTGCAGGCCAGTTCTGGGTGCCTTGGGAGGGCCGTGGACAAAGGGTGATGAAGGAGTCTTCATACTAAATAATCCTATGTCGTCATGCGCTCATGCTTCTGTCTCTAGGCAAAATCGTTATAAAAAAAATCTGATGTGGTCAACACATGACTTTCCTAATATAATGCAATGAATTTACTAATTTTACAGTAAAAAAAGTATATTATTTTTATAGTAGTTATTTACATTCTTAAGATATTGAATTTTCGCCAATGAGACGTCATTTTCCATGTAGTCATCATCAATGAGTCGTCATTGATTTAGCATCATTTTTATCCATTTCTAGAGTTTTCGTTAATTTGGCAACATTTAAAAAGGTCGCCAAGTTGGCGACATTCCACTAAATTCATCGCCAAAATCTCGCCAAGCGTTATGGACGAAGAAATAAGTTATTCTTACAGATAAATGACTATTGGCGTTCAAATATAAAAGTATTACTCGAAATATCTTTTTACATAAATAGAACCAGCTAGATCCACGAGAATGATGTCACCAAATTTATTGCATGGTGTTACATATGAAAAGTGAACGTGTTTCTCAATAGGAAATATATATATTTTTATTTTAAAAGACTTTTCGATATTTTTCTTTAAAAATGTGCAATATCTCGATAACGGTTCATGTTAGTTGTTCTAAAATTTATGTCAATCGTTTTCTAATGAAACATTACATAAGAAATGTCTATTTGCGTAATTTTATTAGCGGTTTTGATATTTGGACGATTTTTTCAAAATTTCACTCAAAAATTTAGGGAGGTTCTGAACATTCAATTTTGTATAAAAACAAAGACTTCCAATGTTTAGGGATTGTAATTTTTGTACCAAATTTCGTTCGAATCGGTCCATTCGTTCGTCAGTTATCGTCTCCACAGACTGACTGACACACACACACACACACACACACACGCACACACACACACACACACACACACACGCACACACACACACACACACACACACACACACATACACACATACACACACACACACACACACACACACAGAGACATCACTTCAAAAATGTTTTTATTTGTGATCAGGGATGCTTGAAACGTGCTCTCTGTCGAACACTCGAATTCGAATTTTCGACCACGTCACAATACTTTCCTTATACCTTATGTATATAAGGAAAGTAATAGGCTTTTCTTATAGTAGATACTCATATTCTGTCGAAGATATTGAATGTTCGTCAATTAGTCATCATTTTCATTGATTTAGCGTCATTTTTATCCATTTCACAAGATATTCGTTAATTTGGCAGCATTTAAAAAAGTCGCCAAGTTGGCGACATTCCTCTAAAGTAATCGCCAAAATCTCGCCAAGCGTTATAGACGGAGAAGTAAATTATTCTTATAGCAGATAAATGAATATTGGTGTTCAAATACAAAAGTATAATTCAAAGTATCTTTTCTCATGAATGGAACAAGCTAGATCCACGAGAATGATGTCACCAAATTTATCGCATGATATTACATATGGAAAAGTGAAATAGTTTCTCATCATTTAATATATTTTTTTAATATATGAGATTTATTTATAAATTTATTTTAGAATGTACAATATCTCTAGAACGGTTCATGCTAGCGTTCTAAAGTTTATGTAAATTGTTTTCTAAGGAAAAATTACATAAGAAATGTCCATTTGCGCAACTTTATTAAAGCATTGGATTTTTTGATGATTTTTTCAAAATTTCACTCGAAAATTTAGGGGGATTCTGATCATTCGATAATGTATAAAAACAATAGCCTTTCAGTATTCACGGATTTTGATTTTTGTACCACATTTCATTCGAATTGCTCCATTGGTTCTTGAGATATCGTCTCCACTGTCTGATTGACACACACACACACTCATACCTTCATACACACATACACACATACACATGCCAACACACACACACGTACCTTCATACACACATACACACATACACATGCCAACACACACACACGAGCTCTCCCGTCGAAAACTCGAATTGGAATTTTTGACTCCGTCACAGTACTTTCCTTATAGATTATGCATATAAGGAAAGTAATAATGGCATTCTGTGTAACGACTCTTTCTGTTTAACTGGTGATTTATAGTCTGGATTCAATTATAGCTGATGGTATTTTCCTATGAATTAAACTAAAACAATATCGTTTTCTATCAGTGCCACAGTTGCAACAAGTAATTTAATTAATAGAATAAAGTAAATAGTTTTGTTCTGCAAACAATATAGTACTTGAAATTGGTTTCAACATTTTTTGGGACTCGCAGAGCAACAATATTTAAAAGTTTTAAGAACTAAAACAAAATATATAATATTAGATACTTTATAGGCTTCAATATTAGAGGAACAGTTGAGGCTGAGTATGTTTCTGAAAAGTTATCACTGCGTAAATGTTACTAAAACATGAGAGAATACTGACAATTGTTTCTGAAACATATGGATTAATGTTTTGATGTGATCAAAAGAGACACTAATCAGTAAATTATGAGTAACGTGTACAGTTTTTTTTCGATCAAGGCAAATCAACAAACCCAGCCTGTAAAACATTGCTTTTGACCATATACATGAATAAAAATCTATGTGCAGCTTCGGGAGAGTTATCGTTTTATAAATACTGAAAACTGAAACACTAATGGCAGAATTTTAATATTTTAAATGCAAATATAAGAAAAGCTAAAATTATGAGTAAAAGTTAGATACATTTTAAAATTTTTTTTACAAGAGTAGATTAAGCAATGAATAAATGGAGAATATTATTCAATCGTATAAAATTCTTTTAAAAAATGAAAGAGTTAAACAAAAACTATTATACATATTTTGAAGCGGACTCCATAGGAATGCGGATCAGAGCTCAGTTTCCATTACGATAGAAAAATGACTATCTTTTTACAAATTTAAAACGATATGTCATAAAATTGAAAATAAAAGAACAGGAAATATAATAACATATAGCAATGTTTATAAGATTCCTTATATTATTTTATTTACTTATATGTGAAATAATATTATTCATACTATATTACAGGATTTAGCATTTTTCAAATTCCCAATTCTCATTTCGCGCATTCTTCACCAATTCATGAAAAGAAGAAAGAAGATGCAATCCTGCTTAGCGATTTTAAGTTATTTGTGATAAGAAGGCTCATTTTTGTTAATGATGCTATATCCAATTTCTGAAAATATGTTCCATAATGTGTGCAATCCTTTGCATCTACTGAAAGGCTTTTATCTCCGTGATAATAGTAATATATTGACCTTTTACTTCCGGAACAATAGATAAGAAAAGATACATTTTGTGTTTTATGGATCTTTATTCCAGTGATTTTTCGAGATTTAATACCTTTTCCATAATGAATAATAGCATTATATTTCAGACACATAAATTAACCTGAAACTAACTATTCTTAACAGAACTTCAAAGACGTCCTGTTAAGAATCACTTTTCAAAAGAAGTTGGAAATTAAAAATCTGGTAGTAACTGTCAAAATTTTCTTCATTGCACCCATTAGAATAAGTAACATTTCTATATATTGAAATGAAAGCTATAGCACAGCAATATTTTACAGATAAGGAACATTAATCGAAGTAAGTGTAAATTATTTCCAAGAAGCAATGTATTATGCCAAACCCAAATTTTTAAGCATATATAATATTTGGAAAAGTTTAAAAAGTGTTGATTATGGTTACTTTAAAATATTTTAACGTCATATCCCATTTAAAAGTAATTTTCAGCACGTTAAATCTGCAGGTTCGAAAGTCCTTCTTAGAGGTTAGTGGTAAGGGCAGGAGTGTACATATCCTGAAGATATTACAAGTACTAGTTTCCGATCTAAATTGAATGGTATTATCCTGATTGTACAATCAGATACTTTAACTCCATCTTCGCGCAGATTGGATGATCTGGATCAAAAGAAAGGAAAACATAAGCAGACGATTCATCTGTCTGGAAACACAGAGGATGAAAATGCAATCGATTTATCTTTTCAAGCATGAAGCCAAAACCTTTCAACCACTATGAACAGAGTAAATGTTAAATAAGAGGACTTCCAGTACATCTATTGGGTTTTGGAGATATCTGCATTGAATTGTGCATACGGTTGACTTCCACACCTTTCAACCCTGCATGCCTCTTACAATAAGGACCTATTTTCTTATTTTATGGAACTAAAAAGACAGCATATGTTTCATTTTTGAGATGTGGAATTTATTTCTCATCGTAGCCCTATCCTGTGACTCTTGCTGGGATATAACAGTTATCATATCACCTCGATAATTATACTCTACTGAAAACCCGTGTCTGCTTATATTCTATTATTTAGATGCATTCAAATTTATTAGTAATATGCTCTGCTATTCAGCAACCTGAATCATATGGGCTTTGTACCACTGGTTGCGCGATTCCCAAGACTATACACTTTACAGAATGTATATATCCTCTCTGCTGTTTCAATAATTTGAATCGTCGGAAATTAATACCCCAAGACTGCTGTATATTAAGATAAATTATAACCATTGTTTTGACCAAATAATGAAATATGGGTGCTAATTCTGAGTTTAGAAATATATTGCCTATCAAAATATATTTTATTGCCTATAATTGAGTATAAATGGACTTCAGGATTTATTCTGCTATCTTGAAATGCAATTATGGATTTTGCGAGTGTTTAAATAAAATTTAGAATTCAGCTGTCTAAAATTGTGTTAAGAAATTTTGTGAGAATCTAATTAATATATATGTTTTTGTAAAGTTTCAGCATCGGTATAATCTATAAACATTAAGATAAATATTTGGCCGGATTTAAGCTGAGAGAAAAAATACCATCTTGGCTTTGTTTCAAATTACCTGACGTCGTCAAGAGCCTGGGTTGTTGTGTACACTATCATAAAGTAATTTGTTCTTGCCATTATTTAAGTAAAAGGACTTGCCTTTGATGCCGTCACTTATGGTGGAGTATGGAAAACTCCGGATGCTCGGGCACTGGTGAATGACACACAACACCTAGAACACTAACTCACATATAAATTAATTCTTTAATCTATTTATATCTATATATCTTTATTAAGTCATAAAATGCAATGAATAAGATGAACTCATATACCACATATATATCAATTATATTAATACTTCATAAACACAGTTGTGTGTTAATTTCTAAGAAAGCCATTATTATATTCATTGTAGAGTTCTCGCTCCATTATGGATCAGTGTTAATATTAATTTTCAAGTACTCACTTTGCGTTATCTTAAAATGGATAAATAAATGGTTATCTCAGTTTCTGAAGAAATGCTGAACTCATCAATCACACATGTATAGATACATTGGAACTCTACGCGTGACATTGTACTGACAGCTGATCCTTATTTTTAAACACTTTTCCAGACATGATCAGAGAACACTTTGCTATATGTCAGCATTTCGTGATGCCACTGCAATTCTTAAACAAACTATCGTAAAACAAGGAGCGGAGTTGGAGTTTTTAAGTGTTACTGCCTTCTGTTTTAGCATCGAATCTCCCTGCTTTTTAGACTCTCGGTGGTAACACACTTTTCCATTTCCCCTGTGATGTCATAAACCTTCTTGATGCGTTCTGGATGGTGGAGGGGCAGTACGTTGTTAAAATATGTCTCAATCCCCATTGGTCTTCGTGAATGCTTTATTTAATTATGCGCTGCATTTAAAGCGCTTATTAGCTTTATTGACATTTGTTTCAGAAATGTCAACATGTCGTGTGACATACACCAATAAGTTGCTAATATCTGAGTTAAGTGCTTTTCAATAGATACCAAATAATTATACATCTTGATAACGATATTTTTATGAAATTATTGAGAATACACTATATTGTTGCATAGCTCAAGTGGACTCTGCATTCACATCCTGCAGATTTTAGATAGATGACAAACATCATATTTACAATTTCGTCTTTTTCATTTTTTTTCCATTATTTCAACCTATTCATTTCTATGATTTCAACCTAGACATGATTTCCACCTATTCATTGTAACACTGATTAATTAAAAGTATCTGTCATTAGCAATAGAGGCTTTTGAAAATCTGAGGTTTCAGTTCTTCGGAGCATCTAATTTGCAGCCTTCAGTTGCTCTGGTGACAATGTTAAGAACTCATTTCCAAGACGGAGATGAAACCGCATGTCCATTTGGTATGTTAATGAATTATCCATTTTGCTTCTAATGCATTTTGTTGATTTTTCGATAGTTCAAAGGAAACCTAAAATTGAACTTGAAAAGCACAATTCATATGTCTCACTTTGGGGTAATTCAAAATACATTAATATGGTAGATTCTAAAGATGCACGTTTGGATATAGGATACAGTTCATTTTCAACTGATTAAAAATGTTGCTTCATAAATTGGAATTACATGCACATTTTAACATACATTTAAAGAAATATATAGATTCGATTAGTATTGAGTTCGTATGATTCTATAATTCGAAATAATCAAAGTCAAAATATATTTGTAATTTATTTAACTTATCTTTGCTGTTTATATTGAGATAATCAATATTTTAATGCATTATCTATTTTTGCTGTTTATATTGAGATAAATGCAAGCAAACTTAACCAAATAAATATACATTTAGTTGGAAAAATAACGATATTGAGACATTCAGGTCTAGGTGTATGACGTATTTTTATTATGGTTACATTATTCATAAAATTCTGGAATATAAAGTTGTGTATAACAATGAGGATATTGATGAACACCCCTATTTAGCTGACGGTGGCAGTATAAAAAGATGAAATATTTGAATGATCTATATAGTATGAAAGTTTTGACATTATTCTTTCTGTACAGTGCAGGGATATTTTTATCTATTATTTCACTATCGGAAAGATATATTTCTTGAAAAGTTTGAGCTCAATTTTAAGGATAAGTAACATTATTTATATGATTTTTATGCTTGACATAAAAAAGAAAATAACTATCATGAAGACGAATGGAATGTTTTGACCAAAAATGAAAAATTAACTATATCCGAACTATTATTAGAAAGCTGAAACTTATATAAAATATATCAAACTAGAAATAACAAAAAAACTATCTTGGAAAATTTATAGAAAATATTGAATGAATATATTTAACAAGAAAGATCAATCATGCTTAAAGCATTGATTATGAAACACTTTCCAACTTCAATGCAATTTTATTTAAACATGTCTAAAATGCAATACATTCCTCGGTAATATTTTAAAACTTATCACAATACTACATTATTTTATTATATTTGAAACCTTAAACCCTCATCGAAAAAAATTAACTTCATTCAAATGACGGCATTAAAGTATAAATTGCCTGGTTTAAACATCTCTAAAATTTGATACATTCCTCGGTAATAATTTTAGAATTATCATAATACTACGATAATTTATTATATTTGAAAACTTCATCGAAAACAACTGAAATTGATTCAAATGACGTCATAAAAAAATAACACGCCTGGGTCTCTCTATAAAAGCAATATTTCATTCATAAATAATTCCCCCATTCATGTCATTCATCAGAATACTATAATAATTTATTTTATTTAAAAATTAAGACCATGGAGCTACAAATAAGTTAACTCTATGCTTAAAACTTCATCGAAAAATATCGTCCTTCTCTTTCTACAATCAATGAATACTTCATTCATATCAGCTAAGCAGACTCCATGGACTAAATGATTTTGTGTTAAAGAATTACAGCGATTCTAATACAACTCATTCTACATATTTTGCTGTTTACATTTTACATAGGTGAAAAATAGGCTTAATAGTAGAAATAATCATATTTGGATGAGCATTTAAACTGAAATATATTGTCATTGCGTTGTTTCAGTATGTAGATGCACAGAATTTAGGCAGAAATAAAGTAGTTTTAGGACGGATACAACACTCAATATGAATTAAAAAGAACTTTAAAAATCACGATTTTGACACAAGATGGATGCCATATATCATTTTGAAGTGGGTCATGTGATCGTTTCATATCATGGACACGTGATCGCTTCATATAAAAGGTGTTATTATTATTTTAATTTTTATTTAAAAAACTACTGAATATATTTCGCTGAATTTTTTTTTATATATTTTATGGAACAATTTGAATGCTGCCTAAAATTTTCGAAGCAATTTGTGAATTTTAAATACGCTTAAAAAATGCTTGAAAAATTAGGTCCCTTAGGGTTCAATGTATTCCATTTTTTCAACCCGGGTTCAATCCAAAACTAATTGGGTGATATTATTCATTTATATTCCCATAGGTCCTATAGACCGTCTGAACAACATACTAAAATTTCATTTTGATTAAGTCATTTTTACGGCAGTTATCGTGCTAACGGACAGACAGACAGACAGACAGACAGACAGACAGACAGAATGAACAAAGTCATAAACACTTTTCAACTTTGTTGTAAAGTGTTAAAAAAATGGTTGGAAATTTGTTTCTATACCATTCGATTATCAAAAACGCATAATTTAACAAGAAAGATCAATCATGCTTAAAGCATTGATTATGAAACACTTTCCAACTTCAATGCAATTTTATTTAAAAAAGTCGAAAATGCAATACATTCCTCGGTAATATTTTAAAACTTATCACGATACTACATTGATTTATTATATTTGAAAACTTAAACCTTCATTGAAAAAAATGAACTTCATTCAAAAGACGGCATTGAAATATAAATTTCCTGGTTTAAATATCTCTAAAATGCAATACATTCCACGGTAATATTTTTAAATCTATCATAATACTACGATAATTTATTATATTTGAAAACTTCATCGAAAACAACTGAAAGTAATTCAAATGACGTCATAGAAAAAATAACACGCCTGGATCTCTCTATAAAAGCAGGATTTCATTCATAACTTTCTCCATTTCATTCATCACAATACTATAATAATTTATTTTATTTAAAAATTAAGACCATGGAGCTACAATTCATAAACTTTATGCTTAAAACTTCATCGAAAAATATCGTCCTTCTGTTTATAAAATCAATTAATATTTCATTCATATCAGCCATGCAGACTCCATGGACTGAATTATTTTGTGTTAAAGAAATACAGTAAATCTAATACAACTCATTCTACATATTTTGCTGTTTACATTTTACATAGGTGAAAAATAGGCTTAATTGTAGAAATAATCAAATTTGAATGAGAATTTAAACTCAAATATATTGTCATTGTGTTGTTTTAGTATGTAGATGCACAGAATTTAAGCAGAAATAAAGTAGTTTTAGGATGGATACAACACTCAATATGAATTAAAAAGAACTTTAAAAAATCACGAATTTGAAACAAGATGGATGCCATATCTCATTTTGAAGTGGGTCATGTGATCGTTTCATATCATGGTCACGTGATCGTTTCATATAAGATGTGTAATTATTATTTTAATTTTTATTTAAAAAACTACTGAATATATTTAGCTGAATTTTTTTTTATATATTTTATGGAACAATTTGACTATTACCTAAAATTTTCGAAGCAATTTGTGAATTTTAAATCCGCTTAAAAAATGTTAGAAAAATTAGGTCCCATAGGGCTCAATGTATTTCATTTTTTCAACCCGGGTTCAATCCAAAACTAATTGTGTGATATTATTCATTTATATTCCCATAGGTCCTACAGACCGTCTGAACAACATACTAAAATTTCATTTTGATTAAGTCATTTTTACGGCAGTTATCGTGCTAACGGACAGACAGACAGACAGACAGACAGACAGACAGACAGAATGAACAAAGTCATAAACACTTTTCAACTTTGTTGTAAAGTGTTAAAAATACTATTATTTTTAAATCAGTTTTTTTTTATACTTATGCAATGATATAAAATTTAACGGTGCAAAATTTGAACTTCAGCTTTTTTCATGGCTTTGAACAAGCATTTACTATATATTGCTTCATAATTGTTACCGCCATAAGTATCCTACAGCAGTAATTTAAGAAATACTAGAACCATTTCCCCAGTTCTTAAATAAGCGGCTGCTACATAATAATACAGATGAAGATAGTACCTCTCCATTTGAAATCGCCTGCATTGAATTAATAGATTTTCATCGCTCCGTTTTTCCCTTACAAGACAATGCGAGTTGTACAATCGGGGCGTAATGCGCCCTAAGTAACCTGCTCCTTTTATATGGCCTAATTGAAAATATTTGATCAATTTGATCTCGAAACAGAAAAGTACCCCAAATTTGGCCCAGTATCCGAGGACAGGCTGTTTTTGCCTCAATGATGCCTTTGATATTAAGTGCCCATATGCTATTGAAAATTGCATGTGAATTGGGCAACGGGGATTGAGATATATCAAACTGCAGAAGAAAAACGACAAAATTAGTGAATTAAGGAAAACAGAAGACGATTTCGGTGCCCTTTCCCACACGGCATTGGCGCACGGAATGTTAGAAAATAAATTTCAGTCACGCACAGAATTGAACTAAATTGGTGGTGTAGGCAGATTCAAGTCAAAACAATGTAAATATTATCATTGTCAGAAATTGATATTATGTAAAATACTCGAAAGGAAATGGGAGTGTAAACAAATAATATTTTCCACAATTCAATTTTAGTTAATTATAAAATTTATATAGTAATGTTTTAAATCGAATCTGCATACACTTTAATTCTATTTCGATACTTTTGCACAATATCAATTTTGAATAATAATAAGATTCTATTCCGATCGACTTGTAACCAGTCTGATAGAGTTTGCAAGATTTTAAACCGACATGAGGGAACTACTGTCAGGAACTACAATTTTGAAGTTTACTTTTTCACCAGTAGTTTCCTAAAACTAACTTAGGATACATGTATTACTACTACATATCTCCAACAACATATTTTACCAATTTTGATGTGAAACATCTTAAGACCCAGGGGGACGCAGTACATCTTGAAAATATGTGAAGGGGATGAAACGGAAGTATATAACGAAAGTCACAACATATTATCACTAATAAGTAACAGAAAATTATTACTACGATTTGAAGGTTGTTTGCCCTTTTTGCTACAAATTGAGTCCTTTGATCTTGTCGACGTATCTTGTCAACGGATATTGAGGAGGGATTTTGCGAAATATCACCAGCTTGGCTAATTTTGGAAAGTATTCTCGAATTTTGTATTTTGACTAAGAACTTCACGAAATGCGTGCTTTTTCAGAACTTACAGGAATTATATACACACGTTATCGTTCAATTCGTTGCTGAAGTGATAAGAGAAAAAATATCTATTGAACGCAATACATAACTCAATATGTAATATTTATTATGATTATATATGTATTTAAAAAACTGTATTATAACCCGTATTATAACCTTTATTAAAAACATATTTAAAACAAGAAAGATCCATCAGGCTTAAAGCATTGATTATGAAACACTTTCCAACTTCAATGCAATTTTATTTAAACAAGTCTAAAATGCAATACATTCCTCGGTAATATTTGGAAATTTATCACAATACTGCATTAATTTATTATATTTGAAAACTTCATCGAAAACAACTGAAATTTATTCAAATGACGTCATAAAAAAATAACACGCCTGGGTCTCTCTATAAAAGCAATATTTCATTCATAAATAATTCCCCCATTCATGTCATTCATCAGAATACAATAATAATTTATTTTATTTAAAAATTAAGACCATGGAGCTACAAATAAGTTAACTCTATGCTTAAAACTTCATCGAAAAATATCGTCCTTCTCTTTCTACAATCAATGAATACTTCATTCATATCAGCTAAGCAGACTCCATGGACTAAATGATTTTGTGTTAAAGAATTACAGCGATTCTAATACAACTCATTCTACATATTTTGCTGTTTACATTTTACATAGGTGAAAAATAGGCTTAATAGTAGAAATAATCATATTTGGATGAGCATTTAAACTGAAATATATTGTCATTGCGTTGTTTCAGTATGTAGATGCACAGAATTTAGGCAGAAATAAAGTAGTTTTAGGACGGATACAACACTCAATATGAATTAAAAAGAACTTTAAAAATCACGATTTTGACACAAGATGGATGCCATATATCATTTTGAAGTGGGTCATGTGATCGTTTCATATCATGGACACGTGATCGCTTCATATAAAAGGTGTTATTATTATTTTAATTTTTATTTAAAAAACTACTGAATATATTTCGCTGAATTTTTTTTTATATATTTTATGGAACAATTTGAATGCTGCCTAAAATTTTCGAAGCAATTTGTGAATTTTAAATCCGCTTAAAAAATGCTTGAAAAATTAGGTCCCATAGGGTTCAATGTATTCCATTTTTTCAACCCGGGTTCAATCCAAAACTAATTGGGTGATATTATTCATTTATATTCCCATAGGTCCTATAGACCGTCTGAACAACATACTAAAATTTCATTTTGATTAAGTCATTTTTACGGCAGTTATCGTGCTAACGGACAGACAGACAGACAGACAGACAGACAGACAGAATGAACAAAGTCATAAACACTTTTCAACTTTGTTGTAAAGTGTTAAAAAAATGGTTGGAAATTTGTTTCTATACCATTCGATTATCAAAAACGCATAATTTAACAAGAAAGATCAATCATGCTTAAAGCATTGATTATGAAACACTTTCCAACTTCAATGCAATTTTATTTAAAAAAGTCGAAAATGCAATACATTCCTCGGTAATATTTTAAAACTTATCACGATACTACATTGATTTATTATATTTGAAAACTTAAACCTTCATTGAAAAAAATGAACTTCATTCAAAAGACGGCATTGAAATACAAATTTCCTGGTTTAAATATCTCTAAAATGCAATACATTCCACGGTAATATTTTTAAATCTATCATAATACTACGATAATTTATTATATTTGAAAACTTCATCGAAAACAACTGAAAGTAATTCAAATGACGTCATAGAAAAAATAACACGCCTGGATCTCTCTATAAAAGCAGGATTTCATTCATAACTTTCTCCATTTCATTCATCACAATACTATAATAATTTATTCACATTAATATATCATGTGCAACACTTCCTCACCTACAGATAAGATATTGTTTATAGAAGGTTATATTTTATGAATTTCTATATATCTTACTATATTCTAAATGCATATTTTCACAATTTTTTTAACAGGCAGATACACTGCAGTATTGGTGACATCACAACTCAATTTAGATTCACATTTTTAAAATTATTTTTAGCCTTTGAATTTTGCAACATTCGTATTTTCATATTATTTTCTACACTTGGTTATGCTAATCAGGTGCAAAGCTCTATATAAAAAGTGTTTCTTTACTGAGAACAGACATGTGGCAGAATCCGTAGATCACAACTGAATCCAGATTCAAATATATAATCCCCTTCCACCAAAATTATCGACCTCTTCTTTTCCAGTAAATTCATCCCCCAATCCAATTTCTCTGGCTCATATTTGTGCTAAATATATAATTAATTAATGTAGTAAAATACATTTTGATTGATAAACATCGGTTAACAGTTATAACCAGAATTACAACAATCACTTCTTAAAACATCATAACAGTGTCTTGTAGTCTTTCACTCCTGTGAGATATATTTCGTTACTGAAAAATATCCGTATTAGAAGTTCATACACTGAAGAAACTGTTGCGATAAAAGAGACACGTTTGCTAATGGTGCTGTATCCGTTTCCTCAAATTAGATACGGAACGTACATTAATTTGTACTTACTAAAAAAGTTTTATCTGAGCGATATAAGTAATATATTGCATCGTTCCTTCCTGTATAAGAGATAAGAATTATGTAGTTTTGGTATCATGGAGATTAATTTCAGAGACATTTTAAAGGATTTTACTATTTTTATTCTTATACAATGGATCTATATTATACTAGCAATATTATTTACTGTATAATTCATACTAAATATTTACTTATATAAAAATGCATTAAAATATTTTTTAATTGGCACGTTACAAATATACAAATATTTTATTATACAAAAATAGTGTATCAGAAATTTCGTGTGTCTATCCCTTGTACGTAATAGTATATTATATAACATTTAACCCCCATATATATATATATATATATATATATATATATAAATTCCCAAAAAGGACAAGTAGCAATGTACTCGTACAGATTCTAGATGTGTGACAGAAGTACCGGCCGGGGGGAGTTGCGACCCCCAGCACTCCGGTTAAAGCTTTTTCCGCCATGGCAAACGCTCCCGGTAACCGATACTCCCTACACGATTTCCTTCATGACCTTTTATAAATCCGCAAAAATACATACATATACAATTTCAATAACATGTAAAATCTAAAAGTTTACTTTTCTACGCTAAAACTATCCATGAAGCATTCTGTAAAAATATAACAAATAATTTAAAATACAAAATTCTTAAGACTAAAGAAATCCCAGTCTGAGAGGATATTTTTTTAAAAAATGGATATAAGACCCATAAACCGCATTATTTCCATATAAAAACCTGTGTGTAAAATTACCTCACAATTAGTCATTTAATCCTTTTAAACCCTTTCTATTCAAAACTAATGTTTGAAATACTAGTCAGAGTGTCTGTATTTTTAAATATGGACTCAAGACCTATTGGCAACTCCATCGCCATATATATACTAATGTTTGAAATCATTTCACTTATGGTTAATTATTACTTTAAAAACTATATATTCAAGACTATTGAAATCCATGTTATTATTATTAAAATCCTTTCTGGATACCAAAACCTATTGGCTTCTTTATCACCATAAAAATCCTAATGTTTGAATTTACTTCACTTGTGATAGTTTAATGCTCATAAATCGATATATTCAATTCCAAAGACATTCCAGTCAGAGAGTTATTTTTAAATATTGGATACAAGACATTTAAACAATATTATCACCTTATAAATATATATACATATATATAGACACATAAATACGCCATAGTCCAAACTCTACGCAATACACCTTCCCATGGAACAACACATAACTTTTTGATTTTATACCACTTTCACATATGACTAAAGTAATTATTAAAAGTTCGTCCGATATTTCAGAAAACCCTTATAATCACGAACTTACAATCTGGATAACGCTTATAATGTTTCCACATAAAAATAGCCCTAGCTATAAAATTCCGGTGTATAGCCATATTGAGCTATCTGATTTATGATCCTCAATTTGGCATAAAAACACGTCACCCTCTGCGTATTACAATTCCCGCCATTAGGCTATATCCGAAAAGTCGTATGTTGTTATCATTCCAAAATATCTCTTCCTGGTTACGGCTGCAGTTAAACCATTATAATTGGAAACCAATCTTATCAGAAAAGCGGGAGGATAACCCTCCTTGATAGCCTCCTCCAGAAAACGGCAATCACACTTGTATCTATCGTTGTTAGTAAAATTCAACAACTTATGTCGTTTCATTTGATTTACTATCAGATTTCTGAATATGTTACGGTGTAGACTAGTTGTCCATGACGTCAAATATTTGATATCAAAATTAAAGGTGTTACGTTTATCGTAAATACGATAACATTGTATAGTGGCAGGCTTCATTATAGTGAGATCTAAAAAATCCAGACTTTCATCCTCATTGCATGGTGTTTCTATTAAAGTTAAACATGGAGGATAAAAGTCAAACTTCATTGTATAACCACTATCCTCGAATCCGCATAGGATATCATCCACGTAACGTAGGAATAACATCTCATTTAAAAGATGTGTTCCCCTTTCATATCTATCTAGGTAAATATCTGCCATAATTGACGAACAGTTACCCCCCATTGGGATACCCTTAATTTGTTTATAAAAGTTTTCTCCATTGTATAAAACTGTCTCGAATAAAACCAACTCCACCAAAGCCTTGTACTTTCCAATTGCTATATATAGCTGCAAATCACATCTATGGTATGATTCTATTAGGATGCTATATAGATCCTTAATGTCTATATTATTGAAAAGGTCAGCAAAGTCATAACTCCTGTATATACCGATGTTTGGCAATTCTTTCAGTTTCTTAACTACTTCGAGGCTGTTTTTTATAAAATAGCTACCCTGGTCATATAGTTTCCGTAATACCAATTTTAAATGTTCCAATAATAATTTATTGGCCCTTGTTAAATAAGTTTTAAAACCGATGGTTACTGGTCGGAATTTAACTGGATTTTTATGTAGCTTAGGTATTAACGTTAAATAGGGATATCTAATTTTTCCCACACATATGCCAGATTTTTTGTACAAAGCTTTTATCCGGTTACTGATTTCCAACTGAGTTTGATTCAACAACGAGTACATACTATGATCTTCGTATGCTTGTCTTAATAAACTAACATAGTACCATTTACAAGTCATTGCAAAATTCGACGTTACCTTGTCTACGTACGTAATTACATACATACTTTGTATTTCATCCAGCTCTTTTTTATTATATTTAAGCTCACTTCCTATTGTATTACACCGTACGTTCCTGCGATACCATGAAATGCACTCATTTATCACTAAGACCTTCCATTCTTCAAATGTCTCAGTTGGCAAACTGAATTTTACTGCCGCTTTTTGAATATAATGTGTAATATCAATTTCCATTGCTCGTTTAATGGAAACGTCACTCTTAAATCGGTATTTAGTACCCAATTCAAAGTATTTTTTAATATTCGATTTTATTATACCCAGATCTCCTGTTACAATATGTCCATGATGTACGTCTCTGTATATCGATGTATTACATTTGCAACTTACACAACTCTCTGTATGTAAATTACTACCAATAAAATTATAATTAAAAAACCTTCTCCCCAAAGGTTTATCATATTTGAAAGCCACTTTTAACCTCAGGTCCCTAACTGGTAAAGTATGAGCCATTAGTCTTAAAATTCTATTAAAAGGAATAAGATCGTATCTTTTATTAATATATTTCAATATAAGATATTCGTCAATATGTTTTTTTATTTTAATATCCTCTAAAACTATTCCATGTATCCTGGCTCTAAATTTGATGTAATCCAACATTATACACAAGGATCTGGACCGATCGCTTTCAGTACATTCTACATATATTTTTCTGTAATGACACCAAACTCTGTTAACAAACTTCAATCTAATTCCGTAAGCCATATTCTTCAGCCATGTCTCGGGAATATCTTTTCCAACATCTATATCTCGCAAAACCCTATCAATTTTATCCACTGTTCTTTTTAAGCACACTTTTCCCCTACATCCTCCTCGTTGTTTACGACTGGACCTTTCCAAGTCCCGCTTCACCATACTGTCCGTCCTTACGCTTGAATAATATTCCTTGTTATAATTATTACCGTACATAACAGTATTGAGACCATACGGATAAACCGATCTATGTTGTGCTATATGTGTATTTTCCCACCATAATCTTAAATTTGTATCCACCACAATATCCAAAATAGTAACCTTCATTGCTTCGACTCCGTGATTATCAAAGTGTCTTATTTCCAAAGACACCTCACTTTCCGAATTTTTAATACATTTATATATCATGCTACGGTGCAGATTTATTCTGATATTAAGGCAGTTCTTAGTTTGCCCTATATACTCTTTTCCACATATATCGCATGTGATAGAGTACACGCAATTATATGTTTTACAGAAACTCTTATATTTTCCAACATTGGAAATCTGTATCTTGTTTGCTTTAGGACACAACATACATTTTGTTGAACTACATTTACTGTATTTAAATTTTCCAAAGTTTTTATAATAAGTGCGATACGTAGAGCCCGGACATTCCATATTAGAATCAAACTGTATAACATTAGAAACAGGCACACTCAAAGCAACCACGTTATTTTTAGGTACGGCAACTCCTGTATGAATAACGTTAAAGTAGTTTTTAATAGAATTCACAAGAGGGTAACTGGATGACGGTCGTCCTACGCCCCTTGCATCTGACGACCGAGCAATCGTGGTAGAGACCCCGAAGTTGCCAGTCGCTAAATTCTTATTATTGTACATTTCATAAAAAAGTTTAAGAAGAAACGCATACCGGTTCGAAAATAAATTCAAACCCGGCCAAAGCCAATGATAATCTAACCACTTCCGGTATCTCCCCAAAGCTTTACCTCTTCCAATCCAATTATCATCGTAACTACAACAATTTATCTTCTAACTCATCCACCTTATAACCTATAAATTCGATATATCATCACTCCAGGAGAAGCCGATCCCATACTTTTTACAATATCTATTACTTTTTTTGTACAAATAAATACTTAATATATTATATTTGTATTTACAATTTTTGTCTTTTTTTGTTTTATTATAATTTTTTTTTTATATATGTATACATCTAGTTATCCGAAAATGATTTACTCAAACGATTCACAAATCAAAATAGGCAATCAGGAGCCTCATGCACCGAAAAAACGTTCGACATGACCTCAAAAACCACCAGAATACACGAAAGTCACCCATCCCCCCATGTAATACTCCATAGTCACCAAACACCAAGTCCAAAATACCATTAAACCATCAGTGATCAACTGCGCTAAGCTGCTAGTACGATCATCTAATTTATACATTATAAAACTTGAAAAATTTATTTTCAATTTTAGTGAACAGATTAAAAAGCTAAAAGCAAAAAATAATTTATAATACATCTTGTAAAGCGCTATGCTGCAATATTTACATGTGTATTCCTATATAAATTCCCAAAAAGGACAAGTAGCAATGTACTCGTACAGATTCTAGATGTGTGACAGAAGTACCGGCCGGGGGGAGTTGCGACCCCCAGCACTCCGGTTAAAGCTTTTTCCGCCATGGCAAACGCTCCCGGTAACCGATACTCCCTACACGATTTCCTTCATGACCTTTTATAAATCCGCAAAAATACATACATATACAATTTCAATAACATGTAAAATCTAAAAGTTTACTTTTCTACGCTAAAACTATCCATGAAGCATTCTGTAAAAATATAACAAATAATTTAAAATACAAAATTCTTAAGACTAAAGAAATCCCAGTCTGAGAGGATATTTTTTTAAAAAATGGATATAAGACCCATAAACCGCATTATTTCCATATAAAAACCTGTGTGTAAAATTACCTCACAATTAGTCATTTAATCCTTTTAAACCCTTTCTATTCAAAACTAATGTTTGAAATACTAGTCAGAGTGTCTGTATTTTTAAATATGGACTCAAGACCTATTGGCAACTCCATCGCCATATATATACTAATGTTTGAAATCATTTCACTTATGGTTAATTATTACTTTAAAAACTATATATTCAAGACTATTGAAATCCATGTTATTATTATTAAAATCCTTTCTGGATACCAAAACCTATTGGCTTCTTTATCACCATAAAAATCCTAATGTTTGAATTTACTTCACTTGTGATAGTTTAATGCTCATAAATCGATATATTCAATTCCAAAGACATTCCAGTCAGAGAGTTATTTTTAAATATTGGATACAAGACATTTAAACAATATTATCACCTTATAAATATATATACATATATATAGACACATAAATACGCCATAGTCCAAACTCTACGCAATACACCTTCCCATGGAACAACACATAACTTTTTGATTTTATACCACTTTCACATATGACTAAAGTAATTATTAAAAGTTCGTCCGATATTTCAGAAAACCCTTATAATCACGAACTTACAATCTGGATAACGCTTATAATGTTTCCACATAAAAATAGCCCTAGCTATAAAATTCCGGTGTATAGCCATATTGAGCTATCTGATTTATGATCCTCAATTTGGCATAAAAACACGTCACCCTCTGCGTATTACAATTCCCGCCATTAGGCTATATCCGAAAAGTCGTATGTTGTTATCATTCCAAAATATCTCTTCCTGGTTACGGCTGCAGTTAAACCATTATAATTGGAAACCAATCTTATCAGAAAAGCGGGAGGATAACCCTCCTTGATAGCCTCCTCCAGAAAACGGCAATCACACTTGTATCTATCGTTGTTAGTAAAATTCAACAACTTATGTCGTTTCATTTGATTTACTATCAGATTTCTGAATATGTTACGGTGTAGACTAGTTGTCCATGACGTCAAATATTTGATATCAAAATTAAAGGTGTTACGTTTATCGTAAATACGATAACATTGTATAGTGGCAGGCTTCATTATAGTGAGATCTAAAAAATCCAGACTTTCATCCTCATTGCATGGTGTTTCTATTAAAGTTAAACATGGAGGATAAAAGTCAAACTTCATTGTATAACCACTATCCTCGAATCCGCATAGGATATCATCCACGTAACGTAGGAATAACATCTCATTTAAAAGATGTGTTCCCCTTTCATATCTATCTAGGTAAATATCTGCCATAATTGACGAACAGTTACCCCCCATTGGGATACCCTTAATTTGTTTATAAAAGTTTTCTCCATTGTATAAAACTGTCTCGAATAAAACCAACTCCACCAAAGCCTTGTACTTTCCAATTGCTATATATAGCTGCAAATCACATCTATGGTATGATTCTATTAGGATGCTATATAGATCCTTAATGTCTATATTATTGAAAAGGTCAGCAAAGTCATAACTCCTGTATATACCGATGTTTGGCAATTCTTTCAGTTTCTTAACTACTTCGAGGCTGTTTTTTATAAAATAGCTACCCTGGTCATATAGTTTCCGTAATACCAATTTTAAATGTTCCAATAATAATTTATTGGCCCTTGTTAAATAAGTTTTAAAACCGATGGTTACTGGTCGGAATTTAACTGGATTTTTATGTAGCTTAGGTATTAACGTTAAATAGGGATATCTAATTTTTCCCACACATATTATTATTTTAATTTTTATTTAAAAAACTACTGAATATATTTCGCTGAATTTTTTTTTATATATTTTATGGAACAATTTGAATGCTGCCTAAAATTTTCGAAGCAATTTGTGAATTTTAAATCCGCTTAAAAAATGCTTGAAAAATTAGGTCCCATAGGGTTCAATGTATTCCATTTTTTCAACCCGGGTTCAATCCAAAACTAATTGGGTGATATTATTCATTTATATTCCCATAGGTCCTATAGACCGTCTGAACAACATACTAAAATTTCATTTTGATTAAGTCATTTTTACGGCAGTTATCGTGCTAACGGACAGACAGACAGACAGACAGACAGACAGACAGAATGAACAAAGTCATAAACACTTTTCAACTTTGTTGTAAAGTGTTAAAAAAATGGTTGGAAATTTGTTTCTATACCATTCGATTATCAAAAACGCATAATTTAACAAGAAAGATCAATCATGCTTAAAGCATTGATTATGAAACACTTTCCAACTTCAATGCAATTTTATTTAAAAAAGTCGAAAATGCAATACATTCCTCGGTAATATTTTAAAACTTATCACGATACTACATTGATTTATTATATTTGAAAACTTAAACCTTCATTGAAAAAAATGAACTTCATTCAAAAGACGGCATTGAAATACAAATTTCCTGGTTTAAATATCTCTAAAATGCAATACATTCCACGGTAATATTTTTAAATCTATCATAATACTACGATAATTTATTATATTTGAAAACTTCATCGAAAACAACTGAAAGTAATTCAAATGACGTCATAGAAAAAATAACACGCCTGGATCTCTCTATAAAAGCAGGATTTCATTCATAACTTTCTCCATTTCATTCATCACAATACTATAATAATTTATTCACATTAATATATCATGTGCAACACTTCCTCACCTACAGATAAGATATTGTTTATAGAAGGTTATATTTTATGAATTTCTATATATCTTACTATATTCTAAATGCATATTTTCACAATTTTTTTAACAGGCAGATACACTGCAGTATTGGTGACATCACAACTCAATTTAGATTCACATTTTTAAAATTATTTTTAGCCTTTGAATTTTGCAACATTCGTATTTTCATATTATTTTCTACACTTGGTTATGCTAATCAGGTGCAAAGCTCTATATAAAAAGTGTTTCTTTACTGAGAACAGACATGTGGCAGAATCCGTAGATCACAACTGAATCCAGATTCAAATATATAATCCCCTTCCACCAAAATTATCGACCTCTTCTTTTCCAGTAAATTCATCCCCCAATCCAATTTCTCTGGCTCATATTTGTGCTAAATATATAATTAATTTATGTAGTAAAATACATTTTGATTGATAAACATCGGTTAACAGTTATAACCAGAATTACAACAATCACTTCTTAAAACATCATAACAGTGTCTTGTAGTCTTTCACTCCTGTGAGATATATTTCGTTACTGAAAAATATCCGTATTAGAAGTTCATACACTGAAGAAACTGTTGCGATAAAAGAGACACGTTTGCTAATGGTGCTGTATCCGTTTCCTCAAATTAGATACGGAACGTACATTAATTTGTACTTACTAAAAAAGTTTTATCTGAGCGATATAAGTAATATATTGCATCGTTCCTTCCTGTATAAGAGATAAGAATTATGTAGTTTTGGTATCATGGAGATTAATTTCAGAGACATTTTAAAGGATTTTACTATTTTTATTCTTATACAATGGATCTATATTATACTAGCAATATTATTTACTGTATAATTCATACTAAATATTTACTTATATAAAAATGCATTAAAATATTTTTTAATTGGCACGTTACAAATATACAAATATTTTATTATACAAAAATAGTGTATCAGAAATTTCGTGTGTCTATCCCTTGTACGTAATAGTATATTATATAACATTTAACCCCCATATATATATATATATATATATATATATATATATATTCAGAATTTTTGTAGGAGGAAATACATATCCCATTCTATTACAGAACTATATCTGGTTTATTTTATCAAATTATTTAAATTTTTGAACATATTATGTACCTCTAACCTCAAATATGTGTCTCAATATAAGAGTAATTTTGAATTTTCGTATATATATAATACATTTTTTAATATAACAATATTGAGATAGCTCTACAAATATATATTTTGTAAAGCCATATATCTTGTATAATGGAAGTTTTGATGTTTTGCTTCTTGTGTAAAAAGAAATGTTTTTCGCATACATTATTCCACTGTCGAAAATGGATGGCTTTCGAAAAGTTTGGGCTCAAGTCTTCAGATAAATGACATTATATCATTCTTTTGCTTGTTATAAAAGAACTAGCATTGAAGAATATTTTGATCATATATGGAAAATACAGTATATCATATGAAGAACAAACTTCAAAAATTACATAAATATCCCATCGTGAAAACATGTATAATGAAAAATGGGATGGTCATATTCAAATGTAAACTTCTAAAATACAGTTTCTTCAAGTTTGCAATGGACTTACACTTTTAGACAACCTAAATTGTCAATTAATCAGTTTTAGCGTCAAGTCTACGAACATGACTTTATTTGTCAGACTACTTGTGGCAAATGCTTTTGACAATTTCTGTGTCATATCTGATCCCTACTAATAAAATCCGCTTTATATTCTTCTGATTCCTTGCATATGTTTATAAGTGCTGATAAAGTGCATAAGTGATAAAGTATATACTATCTAGATAAAGAAAATATTGAATATATTTAGAGTGGTTAAATGGGTTGCTAATAAAATGGTTGCTAAGATTTTAACAAATGCTTCTTCCTTTAAAAATTCAGTAAAGTTGATTGAAATAAAATATGGAATATAGTTCGCCATACCCATTTACTTACTTGTGTGAGAATTGTAATAAAACCAGCTTCTTCGTGTTAAAATAATAAATATGATTTCAGTAGACTCGTATTTCTGTTTCACACTAGTCGTCAAAAACATTTAAATTTTTGAGGAACTAGTTGGCTAATAAGTATGAAATAATTTTTCGGAATATAAATTATGTCACGCTGCATAATGACTAAAATTTTGTTATCGAACATAAGACGTCGAAAATGAAATAAAGTGGGGGAACCACATGCTCTGCTTGCTTCACACTTTTCGTAAATATATACTAATTGTTTGCTAGTAGATAAATGCGGATTTAATAACTTAGATGGATAGTATGGATAGTGTTTCTTTCAGGACTTTTAGGCCTGGGAGGGGGGCGTAGGAAACTTTAGGGGGAGCAGATTTTCTATTTGACCTCTATAAATATATCTAAATGCTGCCACATAAATAGAAACTAAGTTAACTTAAAATATCTCTGGGAGGCGATTAATCGTCTCCTGATGTGTATGGGGGGGGGGCTTCGTCCCCTCTGAGGTATGCCTGAAAGAAACACTGAGTATGGATATCTAGTACCTATCCGATATCTGTGCACTATGTTGGATGGCAAAAATAACACAAGTACTGTTCAAATAAGACAATAAAAACAAAAGTAAAGAAAATTTCAATACTGGTTCGATGCAAGCTTCTATACCGTTCTCTACTAAATCCCTGGCAGCTCTAACCCAACATATTCTCTATATTTTTCAAATCTGCAGTTTATTTAAAATAAGCTTTGTTCTTTCAGACAAATACCTGCTACATATGCTTTCTCATAGAAATATTCGGGGGAAATCAAAGCAACGACTATTTTGGAAGCAATTGGATATACAAAAGAAAGATTGAAAGGCTAGCACAACATCTGCAGTCCACTGATTCCATGAGTTCATGCCCATGTTGCTGCTGAGAGCACTGCCCCCCTCGATTACGCAACGCGACGCTCTTGCCTTAGCAAGCTAGTATGAGAGGATCAACTACCTACTTATATTTATTAATGTACGAGTATTAGCGTATTTGTCAGTATATCCACTTAGGAATGTCGGGAGTCTGCGCTTGAAACTGAAAATTTTATTTTGTATAATGTCCCTAGTAGCAATAAATTTTGGTTTATTTTTGGCTTTAATATTAGACCAATGTGAAAAAGTGGACATTTTGACGGAATAGGCCCCAATATTGATTTAAAATATTGGAACAATATTAGACAATTAGAGGACAATGTAACCTCAATATTTGCCCAATATTGAGATTTCATTAGAAATATTTCCAATGTAATTCAAATATATGCAATATTGTCGTATACAATGTAATGCTAAGATATATATATATATATATATATATATATATATATATATATATATATATATATATATATATATATATATATATATATATATATATATATATATATATATATATAAATTAGTAAATCCAATGTTAGAATGTAAGTAGTAACTCATAATACACTATTCTAAAATTTTCTACGAAATACAGGGAAATAAAAGAAATTAAAACATAAAGAGGAAATTATAGAGCGTAATGCAGGTCATAAAGACAAAGACAATCAACAAATTTCGAAGATGAGGAATGAAAATAGGAAAACAAAAAAAATCAAGCAAAAAAGCTTGCACATGGAAGAACTTTAGGCTTAAGATAAGTTCATTTCGAAAAAATTATCATCAAGTCCATACATCCCTTCGAAATGAACACAAAAATGCATGTTTCTGAAACACAAGATAGATTTTATCTATAAACTTGTGTTATATGGACGACAAGCATATAGATTAGAAAAATAAAGGAAACATTAATACCTTAAAATACAGTTCATTAGTGCAACCATGACGAGCAAAATATGACTAGACCAATGTTGCCATATGCAGAAATGAAGAGAAGTGATTTGCTGTTGCCAAAGAGAGTAATAAAAACTGTACTGCGTAAAAGCAATAAAATGAGATATTCAACAGTTAAAGCTTCAAGAAAAAAAGATGAAAATATAATTTCAAGAGAATGAAGAAGTACGAGTAAAATAAGATACTAAGGAGAGATTATGAGTATTTTAGGCTAATCGAAACTTATTAACTATACCATTTACTAAATATGCAGGATATTTATACATTTTACTGGTAATTTTGAGGTTATTAATGTGCAAAGCATGAAATTTTTTATCTGATAATCTATAAATTCTAAAAAGTTGAATAAGTATAATATTTCAAAACAATTGAATAGAGTTGCAGGAAATAAAAGGTAATAATTTATTAATATTAAATTTAAAAAAATCTTTTTTATCATATTAATTAGTAACTATCCCATGAGCAGGTTCTATAATTAGATTTAAATCCAAATAATAAATATTATTACTAATAGTAGTTTCATTAGATATTAATTCCAAATTATCCGGATAGAAATCTATATCTATGACATAATTATCAATACATACAAGGCAATTCAGATCATCTACATATCTGTAAATTTTATAATCTGTTGAAGTAAAGAATTTTCCATATTGATATAGGTATAAATTAGCTAACATACTGCTACTACAGCCACCTTGTGGAACACCTGAGACTTGTAAGTATAATTTATTACCTTGAAAGATATAATTATTGAAAAGAACAAAATAAAGAAGCTTAGGAAAATTGGTAAATTTTATAAGAATGATTAGTAATATAAGCATTATATAAAGCTAAAATGACATCATATATATCAGTGATCCATATATCTATATAAATAAAATTGAAAATCTGTATGTCTGTCTGTCTGTCTGTCTGTCTGTCTGTCTGTCTGTCTGTCTGTTTGTCCCATCATCACGGGAGAACGGCTGAACCGAATTTGATGAAATTTTGTGGGTAGCCTAGAAATAGCCCCACTTAAAATTTAGTCTATATTTGAAATTTCTACGACCAGTGGTTCTCGAGATATTAGTAAAAAACGAAACTTTCGTTTGTCTCATCATCACCAGAGAACGGCTGAACCGAATTTAATGAAATTTTGTGGGTGGCCTTGAAATAGCCCCCCATTAATTTTGCCCAAGTTTCGAGTTTTTAAGGCCAGGGGTTGTCGAGATATTAATGAAAAACGGAACTTTTTTTATAGGAGTTCTACTCTCCAACTCCGTGGTTTATCCAAACGCAAAGGATAAAAATCGTTTGTTTAAAACGTCAAAGGGAATTAAAACTTTATTTTTGAGTTTGATGCAGGATTTTTGCATTAAATAGTCACTATCTGAAAGCATGAATTGTTTGAAACATGAATTTAAATGGAAAAATCTACCTCCCTGTTTTATATATCACAAGCTTTTACTCAACGATTAGAAGTATAAGGAAATTAAAATGGTTATTTAATTTCGCATCTTATGAGGAAGATTCTATCTTATATCATGTTGCTTGGCCAAGGAATGAAATTAAATGTTTTTGTTAATGATTATTATTATTTTTTCGATTTGAATATTAAATAAATGGGTATTAAAATATATCTTATAAATGAAGGGTTTGATTTTTTTAATTATATTAATTGCGAACAGCATACATCACCTTCATTTATTTTAGCAAAGAGGTTTTAAGCTCATATATTGTGTTTAGCTAATAAACTCATATTCTGTTTACCCAATAAATTCATTTATCCAATTGTTTTAACAGAAAAAGTGTAGAATGGGTATATCTTCTAATAATATTTTAGTGTTTTCATTTAGTATATACAAACTGGATCACGATATTTTATTCAGATCTGCGAATTTAGAGCTACGAATTTGGCTGGATATCGCTAACTTGGCAAATTTCTTAAAAGTTGCCAAATTGATTGAAATGTCCCCAAATTGATAAAAATGACGTAAATCAATGAAATTTATTTTGTTTTGTTAAAAGAAAGTACTGAAATGGTGTTTCGTTAGCATTTGTCTGTCACTCCAACCGCCCTACTTAGTAACACATTTAGTGAATTTTTAAAATGTCACCAAATTGATAAAAATATTTATAAATCCATAAAAATATTTTGAAATTGATAAATTGCCCTAAATAAAGGAAATTGTGTTTTTTTAGGGGATAATATTTTGATGATGGTTCGTCAATTTATCGTCAAGTGGGACTATCAGTTCTTCAGTCCCACTTGGCGATAAATTTAGCGATTTTTTAAAATGTCACTAAATTCATAAAAATATTTATAAATCCATAAAAATATTTTGAAATTGATAAATTGCCCTAAATAAACAAAATTGTGTTTTTTAGGGGATAATATTTTGATGATTGTCCGTCAATTTATCGCCAAGTAGGACTGTCAGTTCTACAGTCCCACTTGGCGATAAATTTGGCGATTTTTTAAAATGTCGCCAAACCTTCATTAGAGATATTCAGACGATATTTTGACCACCAATTTATTTGAAGCAAATCATAACATGTCGCTTAACAACGGATTTAAATTTAATGTATTTATGAGGAAGAAGATTTTTATTAAATCTTTTCCGATTTTAATGATGAAGATATGTAAAAAAAAAATAAATTTCATTGCCATCGTATTTTTAACTGGATAATATCAATTACGATCTTCATGTTTAAACATTATTATTATTGATGTTTTCGGGGATTATTGATTCGCAGATTATTGATATTTTGAATTTCTTATGGCATTGTTTTATTGCGGCAAAAATTGTTGAAACTCATATATTGCACGATGTACGAGTAATTTTCTACAAATGCACGGGTATATCTTCTAATCCAAGAGAATATAAGTAGTATATGTATATTGACATATATTGGAATCAAGCCTTCCGGTATGAAGATGACGGGGATTATTGATATTTTTAATTTATTAAGTAATCTGTTATATATTGGCAAAAATTTTTCAGACTAAATATTGTAATACGGGTAATCTTTTACTAACAGTAGGACATATCTTCTAATCTATGACATTATAAGTAGTACGGGTTTATCTTCCCATATAATTTTAGCACTTTCATTTGGGCACATATAGGAATTAATTACTGCCTACTGATTTAAAGTTTACGGATTTATTGATATTTTCAATTTATATATGTAATCTACTAATACAGGTTATATATTCTAATATTCGCGTATATAAGTAGTACGGGTCCCATACATTACGCTATTATTTTGCATATATTGATTCAATTCCATACTTTTTATAAATTTGCTTGCAAAAAAGGCCAGGATATTTTATTCTTCAGATCTACCCGTGAAGATAATATTGTATAACGAGAGCAGCCATTTCTTAACTTCTTTTTAGGAGCATTATGTTAAATATTTTAACAGAATATTTTGATTAAAAATGCCATTTAGTATACTATAGGAATTTGCACATGATTGTGAATTTTAAGTTTATTTATATTATATACTCCGTACGAAGAACGGGTATGCTGCTAGTTATTAAATAAATCTTTAAAATCAAAAGTTTGAAATCCTATTATTTTACCAAGTGTTTTTAATTTATTTTTTAACTCTTTACTGTTATTTAAAATAATGTAGTTATCACTAGAATCTCGTAAATTAATATTTAGTACATTTAAATAATTTAGTATTAATTTACTTGCAGTAGTAGAGTATAAATTATGACCACTAATTACAGTTCTAAATTTAATAGGATTTTTATGAAATTTAGGTATAAGCACAATATATGGAAATGTCAAAAAATTATTATTAATATCTAAATCACTATACATAGTGACAATTTTTAATTTGATACTATTCACAGAGTGTGAATCCATTTTAAATAGACTATTATTGTTTAAATAATATAGCAGATATTGAATATAGAATTTTTTACAAATAATAGTATAATTATTAGAGGCTTTATCAACATAAGTAATAACAAAAAATCTATGTAAATCATTTACAGAGTGTTTTATATTATCCATATTATATATAGATCTAGATAAATTAATACTACAAATGGCATTTTTAATAGATCTTAAAATAGTAAATTTCCACATATTAAATGCCTCTAAAGGCAGAGCATATTTAGAAGCCAATCCATAAATAAATTTATCAAGGTCCAGATTGATTGACTTTAAGACTTGTTTAGAATTATTACATGCAGGTAACCTGAATTTAGTGCCAAATGACATTATAGTTCTTAAAGATTTATCTTTTACAATGGCTAAGTCAAAAGTCATAGATAAATATATGTCTTTTACAATTTTATAGTGCATAAAACTTTAGGTATCTGCTTGTGAAAGGTGTTACTGTTTCAAATCTACCCTCTTTCTGCAGTTCCTTAAAAATGTTTAATGGCTAACACGTTCTCGCCAAACAAAAATTATTTATAAGCTTAAAAACCGCTAGAAGAGGGGGGGGGGTCTTCCAGATAAGACTGATATAATATATTTGTTGATAATAGTCATCCCACTAAAGCTTGTGTGAACGTAACCTTGAAAAATTATTTAATTTAGTAATATTTTCAAAAAAATGTATATGTTTCGCACGTATTTTATTTATTTTTAAAATAATAAGGTTAACACAGTATAAAAAATGTATATGTTTTAATGAAATAGTAAGTAAGATTCACATGTTTGTTTAATATAAGCAAGTTATTTAAATCCATGAAGTTAGATTTAATAAAAAAAAATATGCTTATCAGATTTATTTCACATGAATATAAATGTGGCAAATGATATATTTCAAATGTTTGTATTTCACATATTCAATGACATAAAAGAATACGAAACATGTGATTAGAACTTCCTAACTATGTCAACCAGTTTAATTATATTAATGGTATTGCTCACAATACAATATGTTTATTTATTGATAAAAATATTGTTTCGGTTAGAGGAGACAAGTTTGTTAATGATGTTGTATCCGTTGTCTGAAACTTGAGCCTCGTGCACATTCTTTTGTACTTACTAAAAGAGGTTTTATCTAAGCGATAATAGTAATATATTGCATCTTTCCTTCCTGTACAAGTGATAAGAATTCTGAAGTTTTTGTGTCTTGAAGGCTAATTCTTAGAATGGTCTGGGGGATTTTATTGCTTCATTTATTCCTCCCAATAAATTTGTGTATTATGTTTGTGAGTTATTTCATGCGTTTAAATTATACTAAATATTTATATACTATAAATTATTTAAATTAAAGTATTATTAATTCATGTTCTATAAATAAACAAATGTTTTATTATTCTGATAAAATGATTAAATATTTTTTTCAGAGAATAGGAACACTTCGAAATATATTTTTATTTAGTAAACAACGCTTTTCATAACAAGGTATTTCCCAGAATTGCAAACACGAGCATTTTATCCTATACTGGACTTTATGCGACCTGCAATGTCTACCTGTTAGGTGATTCAGAAAACCTACTACCAACTAAAACCAACTAGTAAGAAGTCTTAACTTGTGGGTTTTATTTTCATAATATATACGCATATAAGTATGTCCGAGAAGTGAAAAATCTTTCAAAAATTGCTCAGTAATTATCAATTTGGTACTCATATGTAAAAACTATTGAAACTTATATATTCTAGTCCGGATAATTTTCTATTAGTACACGGGTGTATCTTCTAATCTTTGAGAATATAAGTAGTATGGGTAAATAACATACAATTTTAGTGCGTTCATTTTGGCATATATTGATTCAGTTTCATATTTTTTTTTTCAAATTTGTTTGCAAACTGGACCGGGATGTTTCATTCTTCAAATATGCCTATGAAGATAACTCAGTCTAACAAGAACAGATATTCTTTAATTTCTTTTTAAGAGCAATTATTTCGAAATATTAACGTAATTTTTTGAATAATAATGCCATTTGGAAGACTGTAAGAATTTGCATAATATTGTGAATTTAACTATTTTTATATTATACTATTGCATTTTATATTATATTTTATATATTCCTCACGAATAATGGATATATTTCGAGAAGATTATATATTGAGAAACAAAAGCTGCATATCAAAAAGCATCCAATCAAAAATTAAACGTAAAAAAGCTGTATACGAATTTATTTCTCCGATTGTGGTATGACCATGAAAGCGTGATAATGTGAATAGAACGACACATAAATATAATTTCGACGGCACCAAATTAGTATTTGGTGATAATGATATCCAGCTATCTTAAAACTAGTCTTTTGGTGTTGATGAACTCAATTATAATATATTTTTGTACCATAGTGCACTATAATCTGAATCTATTATACATTTTAAGTTGGTTACTTGATACGGCTGAATTCGTGAACAAATGTTCACAAAAATACGGTATATAGGTAGTTTGCTTACAACGTGTGCAATTAACAACTGCGGTAACTAATTTAATTCAATAAAATATTTAATCTCGCAGAAAATTAACATTCTATTTAATTTAACTGCATGATGTATAAGTATGAAAGTTACTACTCATATATATTTTTTTAATTTCATTGGGTGCCTTTTATTACAAATTTTAAGACCATCTCAAAATGTCCTTCAGAACAATTTAATTTGAACTTTCTGGAAGCTTTGAAAAGTGGGGCCAGAACAATAGTAAAAATCCTGCAGAATTTTAGCAATATAGTTTTAATTAAAGAGTTGCATGCCTTAACTTTGGGATTATATATTTTGAACACTTTACAACATAGTTAAAAAGTGTTAATGACTTTGTTCATTCTGTCTCTCTGTCTGTCTGTCTGACCGTTAGCACGATAACTGCCGTAAAACGACTTAATCAAAATGAAATTTTAGTATGTTGTTCAGAGTGTCCGTAGGACCTATGGGAATATAAATGAATAAATTAACCCAATTAGTTTTGGATTGAACCCGGGTTGAAAAAATGAAATACCTTGAACCCTATGGGACTTAATTTTTCCAAGATTTTTTGAACGGATGTAAAATTCACAAATTACTTCGAAAATTTTATAAGTAATATTTAAATTATTCTATAAAATATATAAAAAAATTTTTAGCAAAATATATTCAGTAGGTTTTTAAATAACAAGAAAGATGAATCATGCTTAAAGCATTGATTATGAAACACTTTCCAACTTCAATGCAATTTTGTTTTCAAAGTCTAAAATGCAATTCATTCCTCGGTAATATTTTAAAACTTATCACAATACTGCATTAATTTATTATATATGAAAACTTAAACCTTCATTGAAAAAAATGAACTTTATTCAAATGACGGAATTGAAATATAAATTGCCTGGTTTAAATATCTCTAAAATGCGATATATTCCACGTTAGTATTTTTAAAACTATCATAATTCTACGATAATTTATTATATTTGAAAACTTCATCGAAAACAACTGAAATTAATTCAAATGACGTCATAGAAAAAATAACACGCCTGGATCTCTCTATAAAAACAGCACTTCATTCATAACTTTCTCCCATTCATTTCATTCATCACAATACTACAATAATTTATTTTATTTACAAATTAAGACCATGGAGCTACAAGTACTTAAACTCTATGCTTAAAACTTCATCGAAAAAAATCGTTCTTCTCTTTATAAAATCAATTAATATTTCATTCATATCAGCCATGCTGACTCCATGGGCTAAGTTATTTTGCGTTAAAGAAATACAGCAATTCTAATACAACTCATTCCACACATTTTGCTGTTTACATTTTACATAAGTGAAAAATAGCCTTCGTTGTAGAAATAATCATATTTCGGTAATCATTTAAACTCAAATATATTGTATTTGCGTTGTTTCAGTATGTAGATGCACAGAATTTAAGCAAAAATAAAGTAGGTTTAGGACGGATACAACAGTCAATACGAATTAAAAAGAACTTGAAAAATCACGATTTTCAAACAAGATGGATGCCATATATCATTTTGAAGTGGGTCATGTAATCTTTTCATATCATGGTCACGTGATCGCTTCATATAAGAGGTGATATTATTATTTTTATTTTTATTTAAAAAACTACTGAATATATTTCGCTGAATTTTTTTTATATATTTTATGGAACAATTTGAATATTACCTAAAATTTTCGAAGCAATTTGTGAATTTTAAATCCGCTTAAAAAATGTTTCAAAAATTAGGTCCCATAGGGCTCAATGTATTTCATTTTGTCAACCCGGGTTCAATCCAAAACTAATTGGGTGATATTATTCATTTATATTCCCATAGGTCCTACAGACCGTCTGAACAATATACTAAAATTTCATTGTGATTAAGTCATTTTTACGGCAGTTAACGTGCTAACGGTCAGACAGACAGACATACAGACAGACAGAGAGACAGAATGAACAAAGTCATAAACACTTTTTAACTTTGTTGTAAAGTGTTAAAAATATATTATCCCAAAGTTAAGGCATGCAACTCTTTAATTAAAACTATATTGCTAAAATTCTGCAGGATTTTTACTATGGTTCTTGCCCCTCTTTTCAAAGCTAAAATTTCATTCACTAAAATTTCATTTTGATTAAGTCATTTTTATGGCAATTATCGTGCTAACGGACAGACAGACAGACAGACAGACAGACAGATAGACAGACAGACAGACAGACAGGCAGACAGACAGAATGAACAAAGTCATAAACACTTTTCAACTTTGTTGTAAATTGTTAAAAATAAAAATAAAAATTACACCTCTTATATGAAGCGATCACGTGACCATGATATGAAAAGATTACATGACCCACTTCAAAATGATATATATATATAAAAAAAAAGCCCACCCGTTACCTTTTGATTTGGTATCATATTACTAGTAAGTCAGATAACAATACACTATGTACGAAATCAGAATAATACTTTCACAATCATGCCAAACCAAACAGATAACCCTCCAGGATCCACCGTCTATAGGCTTGCCAAGTAACCGAACACCAACAATATCCCTGCCGTCTGGAAAGGGTTAAGCCGTATTCACCACTGATATAACAAGCCCGTAGATTCATCTGGATCTCATTTATAATTCTACTCTCAAAACAAATATACCAGGGTTTTTCTGTTTATAAAAATTTTTGGTATTTAATCGTTTGAGGCAGAATTATTATTTTTCCTTACAATTAAAACAATGAGATCTTGCAATCATACTGTTTTACCAGTGATCGCATTTAACACGGGACGAAATTTTTAGCTATAAAAATAAAAAAAAATATGAAAAACATCGGAAATAGGATTAAAAGTATGAAAAACCATGGAAACAATTTTTTCTCGGGAACGCATCTAACGATTCTGATAAAAAAAATTTGAAGTTAGCTCATGTACTTCATTCTTATATATGTTGCTCTGTCTTAAGTTCGCACATTTGAAGAAAAATTGATCAAGACATTGCCAGAATCAAAACTGTTTGGTTTCAACAAATATAAACCCTATCCGTCCTTTTCAGACGGTCGAATTTGCCTTTTGCTGCAGTTCTTAATTACACATGTTATTGGTGTTGATAGAGAGAACCGTAACATCGATTTATCAGTGTATATGGCATTTTCGTCTACTGAAATATAGTTGTAGTTCTACTGAAATATAGTTGTTGTTCTACTGAAATATAGTATGTGCTGACTAGTTCGAAATCAAAGAAAAAAATAGAGCTATCTGCAGGCTCGTTCTGGGTGCCTTGGGACGTCTGTGGACAAAGGGTGATGAGGAAGTCTTCATACTAAATAATCCTATGTCATCACGCGCTCGTGTTTTTGCCTCTAGGCAAAATCTATATAAAAACTCTGATGTGGGCAACACATGACTTTCCTTATATAATGCCATGATTTTACTACTTTTACAGTAAAAATAGGCTTTTCTTATAGTAGATACTTATATTATTTACAAACTATTGAATTTTCATCAATTAGTCGTCATTTTCATTGATTGAGAGTCATTTTTATCCATTTGGCTAGATTTTCGTCAATTTGGCAACATTTGAAACACTCGTCAATTTGGCGACAATCCGCTAAATTCATCGCCAAAATCTCGCCAATCGTTATAAACGGAGAAATAAATTATTCTTCAGATAAATGACAATTGGTATTCAAATACAAAAGTATTACACAAAGTATATTTTCTCATGAATGGAACGAGCTAGATCCACGAGAATGATGTCACCAAATTCATCACATGATATTACATATGAAAAGTGAAAAGGTTTCTCAAAAGTTAATATATTTTTTTTAATTTATGGGATCTTTTGATAAATTTATTGAAAAAATTGCAATATCTCGAGAACGGTTCATGTTAGCGTTCTAAAGTTGATGTCAATCGTTTTCTAAGAAAAAATTACCTAAGAAATGTCTTTATTATGTCAACTTTATTAAAGCTTTTGATTTTTTGATGACGCACACACACACACAATCTCTCACAGACTTCACCTGAAAAATGTTTTATTCGTGATCAGGGATGCTTGAAATGTGCTCTCCAGTCAAAAACTCGAATTGGAATTTTCGACCCCGTCACAATACTCTCCTTATACATTATGTATAAAAGGAACGTAATAATGGCATTCTGTTTAACGACAATTTCTGTTTAACTGGTGATTTATAGTCTGGATTCAATTATAGCTGATGGTATTTTCCCATGACCATATGTATAATAAAAGTGTATTTGAAGTTTTTATGAATTAAACTAAAACAATATCGTGTTCTATCAGTTCCACAGTTGCAACAATTAATTTAATTAATATAATAAAGTAAATAGTTTTGTTCTGCAAATAATACAGTACTTCAAATTGGGTTCAAATTTTTTTGGAACACGCAGAGCAACAATATTTAAAAGCTTTAAAAACTGAAACAAAATAGACAATATTAGATACTTTATTGGCAACAATATTAGAGGAACAGTTGAGGATGAGTTTGTTTCTGACAAGTTATCACTGCGTAAATGTTACTAAAAATTGAGAGAATACAGACAATTGTTTCTGAAACACATGGACTAAGTTCTTAATTTGATCAAAATACACTAATCAGTAAATTATGAGTAACATGTACAGCTTTATTTCGGTCAACGCAAATCAACAAATCCAGTCCGTTAAACATTAATTTAGACCATATATTCGAATCAAAAAAATATTTGCACTTTAGGGAGAGTTATCGTTTTTAAAATGCTGAAAACTGGCACACAAATGGCAGAATTTTAGTATTTTAAATGCAAATATACGAAAAGCTAAAATTATGAGTAAAAGTTATATTCATTTTATAAATTATTTTACAAAAGTAGATTAAACAATGAAGAAATGGATAATATTATTCTATCGTATAAAATTCTTTTAAAAAATTAAAGAGTTAAACAAAAACTATTATAAATTTTTAGAAGAGGGCTCGATAGGGATGCGAATCAGAGCTCAGTTTTCTTTACGGTAGAAAAATGACTACCTTTTCACAAATTTTAAACGATATGTCATAAAATAGAAAATAAAAAAAACAGGAAATATGATAACATATAGCAATGTTTATAAGATTCCTTATACTATTTTCTTTACTTATATATGAAATAATATTATTCATACTATATTACAGGATCTAGCATTTTCCAAATTCCCAATTGTTATTTCCCGCATACTTCACCAATATATGAAAAGTAGAAAGAAGAAGCAATCCTACTTACCGATAATAAGTTATATGTGATAAGAAGAGACATGTTCGTTAATGATGCTATATCCATTTTCTGAAAATGTGTACTATAATGTGTGCATTCCCTTGCACCTACTAAAAGGCTTTTATCTCCGTGATTATATTAATGTATTGACCTTTTACTTCCTGAACAATAGATAAGAACAGATACATTTTGTGTTTTATGAATCTCTATTCCAATAATTTCTCTGAATTACTGCCTTTTCCATAATGAATAATAGCATTATATTTCAGGCGCATAAATTAACCTGAAACTAACTGCTCTTAACAGGACTTAAAATGTTCAAAAGAAGTTGGAAATTAAAAATCTTGTAGTAACTGTCAAAATTTCCTTCATTGCACCCATTAGAATAAGTAACATTTCTATTATTGAAAAGAAAACTATAGCACAGCAGTATTTTACAGATGCCGAACATTAATCGAAGTAATTTTAAATTATCACCATTAAGCAATTTATTATGCCAAACCCAAATTTTAAAGCATATATAATATTTGGAAAAGTTTAACAAAGTTTTTGAGATGTGGAAATTATGCCTCATCGTAGGCCTATCCCGTGTTCATTGCTGGGATTTAAAAGTTTTCGTATCACCTCGATAATTATTCTGCACTGAAAACCCGTGTCTGTTTATATTATATTATTTATATGCATTCAAATTAGTAATATGTTCTGCTATTCAGCATCCTGAATAATATGGGCTTTGTACCACTAGTTGCGCGATTTCCAAGGCAATAAACTTTACAAAATATAACCTCTCTCCTGTTTCAATGATTTGAATTGTCGGAAATTAATACCCCCACACTGTTGCATATTAAGGTAAATTATAACCATTATTTTGGCTAAATAATGAAACATGGGTGCTAGTTCTGTGTACAGAAATATATTATGTATCAAAATATATTTTATTGCCTATAATTGAGTATAAATGGACTTGAGAATTTATTCCGCTGTCTTGAAATGTAATTATGGATTTTGTGAGTGTTTAAATAAAATTCAGAATTCAGTCAGCTGCCTAAAATTGTTTTAAAAATTTTTATGAGAATCTAATTAATATGTATGTTTTGGTAAATTTTCTGCATCGGTATAATCCATAAAGTTTAAGAGAAATATTTGGCCTGATTTAAGCTG
Organism: Amaurobius ferox; assembly: GCA_951213105.1. Classification (NCBI taxonomy): domain Eukaryota; kingdom Metazoa; phylum Arthropoda; class Arachnida; order Araneae; family Amaurobiidae; genus Amaurobius; species Amaurobius ferox. The sequence goes on from OX578137.1 coordinate 83,420,951, forward strand.
AGATAAAAAAAAAATACTATCTTGGCTTTGTTTCAAATTATCTGACTTCATCGAGATCCTGGGTTGTTATGTACACTATCATAAGGTAATTTGCTCTTGCCATTATTTAAGTAAAAGGATTTAATCGTGGAGTATGAAAAACTCCGGATTCTCGGCACTGAGAAATAACACTCAACGCATAGAACACTAACTCACATATAAATTAATTCTTTAATCTATTTATATCTAAGTATCTTTATTATAAAATTTAACTATAAAAATTAATTTTTTTATATATAAAATTTAACTGTAAAAAATTTGAACTTGAGTTTATTACATGGCTTTGAACAAACATTTGCCATATATTGTTTCATAATTGTTACCGGCATATGTCTAAAGTATCCTAAAACAATAATTCAGGAAATACTAGAACTATTTTCTCAGTTCTTAAATAAGCGTCTGCTACATAATAATACAGATGAAGATAATACCTCTCCATTCGAAATCGTCTGTACTGAATTAATAGATTTCCATCGCTCCGTTCTCCCCTTACGAGACAATGCGAGTTATACAATCGGGGTGTAATGCGCCCTAAGTAACCTGCTCCTTTTATAAGGCCTAATTGAAAATATTTGATCAATTTGATTTCGAAAAAGAAAAGTACCACAAGTTTGGCCCAGTATTCGGGGACAGGGTGCTTTGTCCTCAATGTCCCTTTGATGTTAAGTGTCCATATGCTAGTGAAAATTGCATGTGAATTGGACAACGGGGATTGAGATATATCAAACTGCAGAAGAAAAAAGGGCGAACTTAATGAATTAGGAAAAGCAGTAAACGATTTCAATGCCCTCTCCCACACAGCAGTGGCGCACTAAAAGTTAGAAAATAAATTTCAATCACGCACAGAATAGAACCAAATTAATAGTTTAGGCAGATTCAAGTCAAAACAATGTAAATCTTATCATTGTCTGAAATTTATATTATGTAAAATGCTCGAAAGGAAATGGGAGTGTAAACAAATAATATTTACCACAATTTTGTTTAATATCAACTTTAGTTAATGATAAAATTTATATAGTAATGTTTTAAATTGAATCTACAATTGAATCTGCCGGGAACTACAATTTTGATGTTTATTTTTTAATAGTACATTCTAAAACTAACATATACACGTATTACTAGTACATATCTCCAACTACATATTTTTACAAATTTTGATGTGAAACATCTTCGGATGCGGGGTACGCAGTAAATCAAGAAAAAATGTGAAAGTAATGAAACTAAAGAATATAAAGAAAGTGACAATATATCATCACTAATAAGTAACATAACATCATTAATAAAATTGAAGGTCGTCGTTTGACTTTTTGCTACAATTTGAGTCCTTTAATCTTGTCGAATTCGGAGACATTGGCAAGGGATATGGCGAAATATCACCAAATCGGCGAATTTTGGAAATTCTTGGAGTTTTGTAGGTTGACTAAGGACTTCACGATATGAATGCATTTTCAGAACTTACAGGAAATATATACACTCGTTACCGTTCAATTGCGTTGTTGACGAGATGCAAGAAAACATATATATTGGGCGCAATACATAACCCGATATGTAGTACTTCTTATGATTATATATGCTCTTTAACCTGTATTAAAAAAACTTGTAAAATCGCGCTTATCGATTACACCGATAATACATACATACGCTCGCCCGGTGGAGTGACTACAAGCACTAGATCCAATCGTTTGATTTCCGAAAACTTCGTTATTTGTGGTCTGATTTGGACGAAATAAACAGTATTATAATATTCTATGAAAAATGTACAATTAAAAAAAACCCGAAAAAAGTTTTTTTTAAGTACCTTCTTCACACATAATACACATTAAACTTTTCATATTCGAAATATGCAAAAATGATTGATGATTCGCATTAATATATAACGTGTAACACTTATTCACTTTTTGTTTAAATATTGCTTATAAAAGATTATATTTTATGAATTTATGTGTATATATATATATATATATATATATATATATATATTACTACGTTCTAACTACATATTTTCACGATTTTTTTTCTAACATGCAGATACACTGCAAAATTAGTGACACTACAACTCAATTCCGATTCACATTTTTTATTATTTTTAGTGTTTGTATTTTGCAACATTCGTATTACTTTCCTTATATACATAATGTATAAGGAAAGTATTGTGACGGGGTCGAAAATTCGAATTCGAGTTTTCGACGGGAGAGCACGTTTCAAGCATCCCTGATCACGAATCAAACATTTTTGAAGTGATGTCTGTGTGTGTGTGTGTTTGTGTGTGTGTAAGTGTGTATGTGTTTGTGTGTGTGTGTGTGTGTGTCAGTGGGTCTGTGGAGACGATAACTGATGAACGAATGGACCGATTTGAACCAAATTTTTTACAAAAATCACAATCTGTAAACACTGGAAGCCTATTGTTTTTATACGCAATCGAATGTTCAGAACCCCCTAAATTTTCAAATGAAATTTTGAAAAAATCGTCAAAAAATCAAATACAATAAAAAAGTTACGTAAATAGACATTTCTTATGTAATTTTTCATTAGAAAACGATTGACATACATTTTAGAACGCTAACATGAACTGTTCTCGAGATATTGCACATTTTTCAAAAAAATTATCAAAAAGTCATATAAAATAGAAAAAAAATATTTCCTATTGAGAAACATGTTCACTTTTCATATATAATATCATGCGATAAATTGGGTGACATCATAATAACTTATTTCTTCGTCCATAACGCTTGGAGATATTTTGGCGACGAAATTGGCGGAATGTCGCCAACTTGGCGACTTTTTGAAATGTTGCCAAATTAACGAAAATCCCGCCAAATGGATAAAAATGACGCTAAATCAATGAAAATGACGACTAATTGTCGAAAGTTCAATATCTTGGAAAGGATATTAGTATCTACTAGAAGAAAAACCTATTTATTTTACTGTAAAAGTAGTAAATTCATTTCATTATATAAGGAAAGTCATGTGTTGCCCACATCAGATTTTTTTCATATTGTTTTCGACACTTTATTATGCAAATCAGGTGCAAAACTCTATTTTCAAAATGTATCTTTGCTGAGAACAGATATTTGGCAGAATCAGTAAATCACAACTGAATCGAGATTCAAATATATATTCCCCCTCCACAAGAGAAATCATCATTGAACTCTTCTTTTCCAGTGAATTCATCCACCAATCCAATTTTTCTGTCTCGATCGGGATTCAAATGCGTGTGAACGATATACAACAATTGTATTTGTGCTAAATAAATAATTAATTAATAAAATAATATAAATCTTGATAGATAAACATCGGTTATCAGTTATTACCAGAATTACGTCAAGCACTTTTTAAAACATCATAATAGTGCCCTGTAGTCTTTCTCTCCTTTGAGATGCATTTTTTTACTGAAAAATATCAGTAATATATGTTCATACACTGAAGGAACTGTTGCGATAAAAGAGACAAGTTTGCTAATGGTGCTGTATCCGTTTCCTCAAATTAGATACGGAACGTACATTAATTTGTACTTACTAAAAAAGTTTTATCTGAGCGATATAAGTAATATATTGCGTCGTTCCTCCCTGTATAAGCGATAAGAATTATGTAGTTTGGGTATCTTGGAGATTAATTTTAGAGACATTTCAAAGGATTTTACTCTTTTTATTCTTATACGATGGATCTATATTATACAGGCAATATAATTTACTGTATAATTCTTATTAAATATTTACTTATATTAACTGACTTATATTTCGTGTGGCTATCCCTTGTGTGGCTATCCTTCGTGTGGCCCCCCTAATATACTATATATCATCTAATCCCTATATATATATATATATATATATATATATATATATATATAACGCCCCGCTAAAAATGTGAATTAATTTATGCTTCTTCTTTTTAAGAAACACTAAATATTTCTGGATGTAGACATTCAGATATATAGTTCGAAATATATTGCATTTCAGAATTTTTTGTAGGAGGAAAAACATATTCCATTCTATTACAAAACTATAACTCGTTTATTTTTTTCAAAATAATTAAGTTTTTGACATTATTTGCCTCAAACCTCAAATATGTGTCTCAATATAAGAGTAATTTTGTATTTTCGAACATATATAACATATGTTTTAATATGAGGATATTGACATAGCTCTACAAATATATATTTTGTACAGCCAAGTATTTTGTAGAGTGGAAGGTTTGATTTTTTGCTTTTTGTATAAAAAGTAATGTTTTTTGTATGCATTATTCCACTGTCGAAAAGGGATGTCTTTCAAAAAGTTTGGGATCAAATCTTCAGATAAATGACATATCATTCTTTTGCTTGTCCTAAAGGAACTAGCATTGAAGAAATATGATAATATATTTTGATCATATATATAAAATACAGTAGTATATCATATGAAGATCAAACTTAAAAAAATTAACAAAAATATCCCCTTGAGAAAATATGCATAATGAAATATGGGATGGTCCCCATATAATACTGTTTCTTCAAGTTTGCAATGGACTTACACTTTTAGACAACCTAGATTGTCAATTAATCAGTTTTAGCGGCAATTCTACGAACATGACGTAATTTATCAGACTACTTGTGGCAAATGCTTTTGACAATTTGTTTTGGTCATGTCCGATACCTGCTAATAAAATCCGTATTTTATTCTTTTGATTTCTCGCCTACGTTTATATGTTCTAATAAAGTGTATACGTGATAAAGTATATACAATCTAGATAAATAAAATGTTGAATATATTTAACGAAATTTGTCAGTTTGCTAGAAGGTGGTTAAATGGGTTACTAATAAAATGGTTCCCAAGATTTTAACAAATGCTTCTTCCATTAAAAATTCAGTAAAATTGATTGAAATAAAATATTGAATATAGTTCGCCATACACATTTACTACTTGTGTGAGAAATGTAATAAAACCAGCTTCTTCGTGTTAAGATAATAAATATGCTTTCAGCATACTCATATCTCCGTTTTACACAAGTCGTCAAAAACATTTAAATGTTTTAGGAACCGGTTGCCTAATAAGTATGAAAAAATTTTTTGGAATATATATTATGTCACGTTGCATAATGAATAAAAGTTTGTGATCGAATATTATACATCGAAAATGAAATTAAGTGGGGGAACCACATGCTCCGCTTACTTCTGACTTTTCGTAAAAAGATACTATCTGTTTGCCCGTAGATAAATGCGGATTTCAAAACTTAAATGGGTTGAATGGATAGTGTTTCTTTCAGGACTTTCAGGGCGGGGACGGGCGAAAGACACTTCAGGGGGATCAGATTTTTTATTTGCCCTATATAAATATATCTAAATGCTGCCACATAAATAGAAGATAGGTTAACATGAAATGTCTCCGGAAGGCGATTAATCGTCTCCTGGGGGGGATTCGCTCCCTCGGAGGCATGCCTGAAAGAAACACTGAGTGTGAATATCTAGTATCTATTCGATATCTGTGCACTATGTTGGTAAGCGAGGGTAGCATAAGTACTGTTCAAATAAGGCAATAAAAACAAAAGTAAAGAACATTGCAATACTGGGTCGATGCAAGCTTCTATACCGTTACCCTACTAAATCCCTCGCAGCCCTAACCCAACATATTCTCTATATTTTGCAAATATAGCAGTTTATTTAAAATAAACTTTGTTCTTCCAGACAAATACCTACTACATATGCTTTCTCATAGAAAGATTCGGGGGAGATCAGAGCAACGACTATTTCGGAAGCAACTGGATATACAAAGAAATATTGAAAGGATAGTACAACATTTGCAACCCACCGATTCCATGATTCCTTGCCCATGTTACAGCTGAGAGTACGCGCTAAATCGATTACTCAACGCAACGCTCTTGCTTTAAAAAGCGCGTATGAGAACATCAACATATTTATTAATGTACTAGTATTAACGTATTTTACACAATATCTACTTAGGAGTGTGGGGAGTTTTCGCTTAATACTGAAAATTTCATTTTGTACATTGGCCCTATTAGCAATCGAAATTTGGCTAATGTTTGACATCAATATTAGACCGATATGAAAAAGTGGCCATTTTGATGGAATTGGCCCCATGATTGACTTAAAATATTGGGACAATATTAGCCAATATTGCACAATTAGAGGACAATGTAACTCCAATATTTGCTCAATATGCAACGTAATGCCAAGATATATATATATATATATATATATATATATATATATATATATATATATATATATATATATATATATATATATATATATATATATATATATATATATATATATATATATATATATATATATATATATATATATATATATATATATATATATATATATATATATATATATATATTTATATATATGTATATATATTGGTCCAATATCGGACCAATATTGAATGCTTTGAGGCGAAGAGATACCATTGACGTGACATCTATAGAGTGTCAAAGGGCATCAAAATATGTGTCTACAGACAACTATGGACAACTCGCTCCGTTTTCAAGAAATTGATATCCTGATTTTCTGCAAAATGTAATTTGGAACAATGAATTCCGTTTCCTCAATTATAAGAGATTGTCAAACGAGCTCAGCTATGCTTAGTCAATCTGCATATTTACGTATAATAGATAAATAAACAGATAAATATATTTCTTTTAAGTTTTATAATGCATAACACTTTGGGTATCTGCATGTAAAATGTGTTACTGTTTCAAGTCTACCGTCTTTTTACAGTTCCTTAAAAGGGTTTCAAGGCTAACACGTTTTCGCCAAACACAAATTATTTATAAGCTTAAAAACCGCTAGAAGAAGTGGTCGTCCAGTTAGGAATAATATAATATATTTGTAGATAATAGCCATCCCACTAACGCTAGTGTGAACATAACATTGAAAAATTATTTAATTTAGTAATATTTTCAAAAAAATGTATATGTTTCGCACGTATTTTATTTATTTTTAAAATAATATGGTTAACACAGTATAAAAAATGTATATGTTTTAATGAAATAGTAAGTAGGATTTATATGTTTGTTTAATATAACCTAGTTATTTAAAACTATGAAGTTTGATTTAATAATAAAAATATGCTTATCAGATTTATTTCACATGAATGTAAATGAGGTAAATGATATATTTCAAAGGATTGTATTTCACAAATTCAATGACATAAAGAATACGAAACATGTGATTAGAACTTCCTAACTATATCAACCATTTCAATTATATTAATGATATTACTCACGATACAATATGTTTATTTATTGATAAAAAAAGTTGTTTCGATTAGAGAAGACTAGTTTGTTAATGATGTTGTATCCGTTGTCTCACACTTGAGCCTCGTGTACATTCTTTTGTACTTACTAAAAAAGGTTTTATCTAAGCGATAATAGTAATATATTGCGTCTTTCCTTCCTGTACAAGTGATAAGAATTCTGAAGTTTTCATGTCTTGAAGGCTTATTCTTAGAATGGTCTGGGGGATTTTATTGCTTCATTTATTCATCCTAATAAATTTGCGTATTATGTTTGTAATTTGTTTCATGCGCTTAAATTATACTAAATACTTTTTTCTACTATAAATTAATTAAATTATAGTATATTTTATTTATGTTTTGCAAATAAAATATGTTTTATTATACTGCTAAAATGTTTAAATATTTTTTTCAAAGAAAAAAACACTTCGAAATACATTTTTTATTTAGTAAACAACGTTTTTCATAACAAGGTATTTCCCAGAATTGCAAACACGGGCATTTTATCCTATACGGGACTTTATTCGACCTGCAATATCTACCTGTTAGATGATTCAGAAAACCTATTAAACTCCACACCCTCTTCAAAAACAAAAACATCCTGCATCTTATCGACAATCAAGATTTCTGCTGCTCTAGATTTCTGCTTAACTAGATTTCTTCTAGACGTATGTAACCAACTAAACTGCTCAATGTATATTTTATAGATATTGTTCTTATTGTACGCTGTAAAATACGAACTGGTAAGAAGTCTTAACTTGTGGGTTTCATTTTCCTAACATAGACGCATATAAGTACTTTCGAGAAGTGGAAAATCTATCAAAAATTCCTCATTAATTATCAATTTGGTACACATATAAATTAGTTTAGTTGTAAACGTGTGTTGTTAATTTTCGGTTAAGCTCTTAATGTAAAGTTCACTTCAGTGAGGTGTGAATAGAAAAAGTTTAAGAATCGCTGCTTTAACATGAATATATGTGTTATACATATGTGTATAACACATTATATGTTATACATATGTGTATAACACGCTATATACCATACATATATGTATAATATATTATATGTTATGCTTATTCGTCATTGCTAGATACGTATATGACAGAAATTTATAAAAAAATTTACTCACAAAATTATGTAACATATCGGCGTTCCATTATATATTTGCAGAACACAGGATTATTTTTATTAAATCTTTTCAGATTAATATGATCAAGAAATGTATATAAAATGAATTTTATCAAAATTGCGTTTTTGACTGGATGATATCAATTACGGCCTTCAGGTTTCAGGATTACTGGAATTATTGATTTCTTCAATTTATTGCGACATCTGTTTAATTTTGGCAAAAACGGTTGAAACTATTATCGGTTGAAATTATATTCAAGTGCGGGTAATTTCCTAGTAGTACATTGGTATATTTTTTTTGCATATTATTGTGAATTTAACTTTTTTTAGATCATACTATATCATTTTACATCACTTTTTATATATTCCTCACGAATAACGGATATATTGCTAGTTTATTATATATTGAGAAACAAAAGTTGGATATCAAAAAAGCATCCAATCAAAAATTAAAATTAAAAAAGCGGTGTTCGAATTTTTGTTTTCCGAATAGCAGCATACCCGTTCTTCGTACGGAATATATAATATAAAGAAATTTAAAATTCACAAACATGTCAAATTCCTCTGGTATACTAAATGACATTTTCAATCAAAATATTCTGCTAAAATATTTAACACAATTATCCTAAAAAGAAATTAAGGAATGTCTGTTCGCGTATTCACAATTTTCTACACGGGCAGATCTGAAGAATAAAACATCCTGGCCTCTTTTGCAAGCAAATTTACAAAAAATATGGAATTGAATCAATACATGCAAAATAAGAGCGTTAAAATTCAATGGGACCCGCACTACTTATATACGCGAATATTAGAAGATATAACTTGTATTAGTAGATTACATGTATAAATTGAAAATATCAATAAATCCATAATAGTTATACCAGAAAGCAGTAATTGCTTCCAATATGTGCCGAAATAAAAGTGCTAAAATTATATGGGAAGATATACCCGTAGTACTTATAATGTCGTAGATTTGAAGATATGTCCCAGTGTTAGTAAAATATTACCCGTATTATAATATGAGTCTTAAAAATCTTTGCTAAAATAAAGCAGATTAATTAATAAATTAAAAAGATCAATAATCCCCGTAATCTTCATACCAGAAGGCCGTATTTGATTCCAATATATGTCAATATATGTCCAAATATATGCAAATATACCTATACTATTTATATTCTCATAGATTAGAAGATATAGCCGTGCATTTGTAGAAGATTACTCGTACAACTTACAATATACTCGTACAACTTACATTTTCGCCACAATAAAACAATGGCATAAGAAATTGAAAATATCAATAATCTCTGAATCCCCGAAAACATCAATAATAATAATGTTTAAATCTGAAGATCGCAATTGATATTATCCAGTCAAAAATACGATGGCAATGAAATTTATTTTATATACACATCTTCATTATTAAAATCGGAAAAGATTTAATAAAAATCTTCTTCCTCATAAACACACTGGATTTAAATACGTTGCTAAGCGACATATTATGATTTGCTTCAAATAAATTGATGGTCAAAATATCGTCTGAATAATGCGATTTCTATTGAAGGTTTAGCGGCATTTTAAAAAATCGCCAAATTTATCGCCAAGTGGGATTATAGAACTGACAGTCCCACTTGGCGATAAATTGACGAACCATTATCAAAATATTATCCCCTTAAAAACACAATTTCATTTATTTAGCGCAATTTTATCAATTTCAAGATATTTTTATGGATTTACAAGCATTTTTATCAATTTGGTGATATTTTAAAAATTCGCTAAATGTGTTACTAAATAAGATGGTTGGACTGACAGACAAATGCTAATGAAACACCAGTTCAGTACTTTCTTCTAGCAAAACAAAATAAATTTCATTGATTTACATCGTTTTTATCAATTTGGAGACAATTCAATCAATTTGGCAACGTTTACGAAAATTGCCAAGTTAGCGATATCCAGCCAAATTCGTAGCTCTAAATTTGCAGATCGGAATAAAATATCGTGATCCAGTTTGTATATACTAAATGAAAACACTAAAATATTATTAGAAGATATACCCCTTCTTCTCTTTTTCTGTTTCAACAATCGGATAAATGAATTTATTGGGTAGATCGAATATATGAGTTTATTAGCTAAACACAATATATAAGCTTGAAACCTCTTTGCCAAAATAAATAAAAGTGATGTACGCAGTTCGCAATTAATATAATTAATAGAAATATCCAACCATTTTTTTCTAAAATATATTTTTATATCCATTTATTTTTTCAAATCGAAAAAATAATAATAATCATTAACACACACATTTCATTTTATTGCGTTGCCGAGCAGCATGATATAAGATAGAATCTTCCTCATAAAATGCGAAATTAAATAACCATTTTGATTTCTTTATACTTTTCATCGTTGAGTAAAAGCTTGTGAAAAATATAAGCCATGGAGGTAGATTTTTCCATTTAAATTCATGTTTCAAACAATTCATGGTTTCAGATAGTGACTAATTAGCGCAAAAATCTCCACCAAACTCAGAAATAAAGTTTTATTTCTCTTTAACGTTTTGAACAAACGTTTTTCACCCTTTCCGTTTGGATAAACCACGGAGTTAGAGAGTAGAACTCCTAGGAAAAAGTTCTTTTTTCATTAATATCTCGCCCCTCAGGGGTTCACTTCTTTAGTGAATACGGGTGTTGCAATCCCGAGGCACCTTAGCAAGGCTTTTCTTTCCTTTTTTCTTACTCTTTCTTTCTTTTTCCTTCTTATTTTTTGTCTATCCTCCTTTTCTCTTTTTGTTTTGTTATCCTTTTGTGTTTTGTGTTTCTTGTCCCTCTCAGCTGCTGGTGTCATCAATGCCGAGCCCTTAGTAAACATCACATCTGCTCCATGGGCCCTAGTACCACTCTTCGGCCTCTGCCGTAAGGTACACCGTTTGGGCTCGGGAATGGGTTCATGTGGGTGTGATGCGAAAGGGGTAGAGCTGCGTGCATCAGTAGTTTTGCTTTTAAGAAACGTTTGCAGTAAACGGTTCCAAAGGTGAGTCCCTTGGTTGCGTTGGTTAAATGGTGGAGAGTGTTTCATATCGAGAAATCCCCCATGGATCTTTGTTGGTCCTTGGGCCCTGTGCACCAGGTGCACGTTATGGCCCGCTCTCCATCATCTAGCTTTGCGAATGACTCCGGCGGTTACACTTGGCACGTTAGAAAAGTGTGGGGAGACGGAGCCTGGCGGGGGCTCCGATCGATCTGGAAGTAAACCGTGGTTTTTTTATAAGTGGTTACAAGCATGGAGAATTTGAGATTGCTTTCTGTCTCAGGTTCTTCATGCTCTTTTTCAGATGAGAACAATGCTGTTCTGCCAAATATATCATGCATGGATTGGGCTGAGAGGGTTGATATTACTGAATCCTCAAAGCCAAAAGATGTGACTCCCAGAGGCATGGGACAAAGTTGTGTAACATCAGGTAATGCCTCAAAAGCTAGATATTTCATCATAAAGAAGTCTGAAGGAACTTTTGCAAATTGTTCACCTTTTTTGATTCAAAAAAGTATAGCTGCCTATGTAGGTGATGTAAAAAATGTTAAAAAACTAAGATCCGGTGACCTTTTGGTCCAAGTTACCACAAATGCTCAAGCAACAAACATAATGAAAATGACCCATATTGGAAATTTCAAGATCACAGTAAACTTACATATGTCACTTAATTATTCTAGAGGCGTAATTTCCGAATCAGATCTGATTTATGACAGTGAGGAAGATATTTTGAACAATTGAATTGACCAAAATGTGTGCTCTGTAAGACGTATCAACATTCGTAGAGAAGGGAAAGTCATACCAACTAAACACCTCATACTTACCTTTAACTCGCCAGATTTACCAAAAACCATTAAAGCAGCCTATCTGATGTGCAAAGTCCGTCCTTTCATTCCAAATCCATTAAGATGCTTTAAGTGCCAAAGATTTGGACATTCTAAAAATTCATGCAAAGGGTAATATGAAACATGTGCCCGGTGTTCTGAACCCGGACATGAATCTGAGAATTGTTCAAAAAAATTTCAGTGTGTTAATTGTAATGGTGAACACCCATCATATGCTCGATCATGCCCTAAATGGAAGATCGAAAAAGAAATACAAACTGTTAAAATCAATAATAATATTTCTTTCCCTGAAGCACGTAAAATAGTAACAGCACGTAGACCTGAAGGTGTATCCTATGCCACAGTAGCCACTAAATCCTCAACTTCAGTTGCCACGCAATGTGAGAAAAGATATATTGCTACACAAACCGAACCTATCTCTGTGCCCGAAGACAGTCCAAATCCTACTAACCAATCAAGTACTCAATTTAAACCTAAATCTGCCATACCCTTAGCGACTTTTAGACCAGAGTTTTCACAGCCAAATAAACCAAGTACCAGTCGGGATACTGAAACATATACTACAATGAACAAAAAAAAATTCAACCAAAAATCTAAATTAAAAAATGAAAAAGACGAACTTGCACCTCGAGAATCATTAAAAAGAGTAGATGCAAAAAATGATGCTAATATTGATGATGCAGTACAACAATGTGTTTCGGATGACGAAACAATGTTGACGGATGTGTTGCCACCTTCATCCACTAGGTCCAGAGTGAACAGTTCTCGTTCACCAAAAAAGAAAAAACCTACATAATGGGTTCTTTAGTTTCTTGGAACTGCCGTGGTTTGCAGACCAAGTTGTTTGAGGTTAAATCATTAATTAATACTTATCATCCCATTTGTGTCTGTCTTCAAGAAACATTTTTAAAATTTAACAATAGTATAAATTTTAAACATTTTACTTGCATTCGTAAAGATTTTGATCAAAACAGTAGGGTTTCTGGGGGAGTAGCCTTGCTAATTTCCCATAACTATCCTACCTCCAATGTACAACTTACCACTAACTTACAAGCTGTTGCTGCTCGTATCCATATTAAGACATTGATTACAATATGCTGTATATATATTCCATCAAATGATAATATTGATCGCAAGGAACTTGATGCTTTGATTGGTCAACTACCTCCGCCATTCATAATATTGGGTGACTTTAATGGTCACAACCCTCTTTGGGGTAGTTGTGACATGAATCACAGAGGACAGCAAATTGAACAGTGTATTAGTGATCACAGCCTGTGCCTATTAAATAGCAATGAACATACCTACTTTCATCAACCAAGCAAGACATTCCACACTATCGATCTTGCTTTCTGTTCCCCGTCAGTCCTTCCATACTGGTCTTTTTTAGTCGACAAAGATCTACACAATAGCGACCATTTTCGCATTGTTCTCTTTAGCAGTCAAATCAGATCACCTGTGAAACCATCGTGATATATCTTTTCGAAAGCTAATTGGTTAACATTTACTTCCCAAGCTGTGATAGCTGATGACGCAGTTCAGAGCTGTGACATTGATACAGCTGTAAACAATATTACAAATCTCTTGATTAAGGCTGCTGATAATACAATTCCTAAGAATTCTGGAAAAACATCTAAGTATCACTTTCCTTGGTGGAATGAAGAATGTCGCGAGGCATACAAAAAACAAAAGAAAGCCTGGGCCAAATTTCGAAGGTATCCTACGACTGATAATCTTACTGCATTTAAATATACAAAAGCTGTTGCTCGTAGGATACGCAGACAAAGACAAAGAGAGTCATGGGAGGAGTATGTCAGTGGACTAAACTGTTCCATTTCCAGCAAGAAAGTATGGGAAAAGGTCAAAAAGTGTTCAGGTGTCTATAATGACCACCTTATATCTGTTATAAATAGTAATGGCTCAATTATTAGCTCTCCCGCAGAAATAGCAAATGAAATAGCCAAAGCCTTTGCAGATGTTTCAAACTCAGCAAGTTATTCAGAACCATTCCTGTCACATAAAATCAGATCAGAAAAGAAACCAATTGTCTTCTCACAAACCAAACACTTGCCATACAATTCTCCGTTTACAAAGTTTGAACTTCTTACAGCATTGTCACAGACTCAGGGAACCAGCAGTGGGCCAGATGGTGTCTATTATACTATGCTGAAACACCTTTCTCACGAGTCTTTATTGAACCTTTTATATCTGTACAACAGGATTTTTATGGAACATAAGTTTCCAACATCCTGGCAAAGAGCAATCACCATACCCATTATAAAACCAGGAGAAGACCCCAAAAGTCCTTCAAGTTACCGACCCATTGCTTGGACAAGCTGTATTTGCAAAATTATGGAAAAAATGGTAAATGCCCGACTTGTTTATTTCCTTGAAACAAATAAACTTTTATCTCCACATCAAAGTGGTTTTAGACGAGGAAGATCTACCTCTGACAATATTATTGCTCTGGAATCCCAGATCAGGACTGCCTACCTTAGGCGAAATCATTTAGTGTCAATATTTTTTGATATTGACAAAGCCTATGATTTTAATTTGATTTTAATTTGAAAGGAAATCTTCCCATTTTTATACAAAACTTTTTAGCACATAGGACATTCAAAGTTCGTATTGGTACTGTTCTTTCAAATCCTCACGTACAAGAGGAGGGAGTGCCACAAGGAAGTGTATTGAGTGTGACTCTATTTTCCATAAAAATCAACAGTATTTTAAACCATCTACCACCATCAGTTCATAAAAGCCTCTATGTGGATGATTTGCAAGTTTCATACCAAGCACATGATATGCGCACTGTTGAAAGACAGTGTCAAACTGCAGTAAATGGCATTCTGCAATGGGCTAATCTAAATGGATTCAGGTTTTCAATCCAAAAGACTTGTGGCGTTCACTTCACCAGAAAACGAGGTCTACACTTACCTCCAGAGATTTTCATGGAGAATGCTAAAATTGCTGTTGTGGATGAAGTGAAATTTCTTGGAGTCTGGTTCGATAGAAAACTCACCTTCCTACCCCATGTTCAGAGATTGAGAAAGAAATGTGAGAGAGCCATTAACATTTTAAAAGTTCTGTCAAATACGAAATGGGGTGCAGATACAACTTCAATGCTGCGTATATATAGGGCCATTATTCGTTCCAAGATTGATTATGGATGCAATGTTTTTGGGAGTGCACGAACATCTGTTCTTCAGAAACTGGACACAATACATAATAAGGCATTACGTATATGTTCAGGTGTTTTTAGAACATCTCCTGTTCAAAGCTTATATGTGTACTGCAATGAGCCACCTCTAGAATTCAGGCGTGAACAGTTGATGCTGAACTATTACTATCGGGTCATGCCCTTACAGAACCACCCTCTGCAACGACTAATACTAGATGAGCATTATGATCGACTCTACGACCACAGACCCTCATGCATTCCTTCTTTTGGCAAGAGGATACGAAATATATTATCAATAACCCCACAAGTAGATGTAAATATAAGGAAAACAAAGTGTTTTGAAACACCTCCATGGCATGTTCCAGATTTTATATATCTCAACCCATTTAGTAATTTTACTAAGAGAACCACAGATCAGACTATTTATCTGCAACTGTTTGCTGAACACAGACATCTCTACAACGAGTTTACTCCTATTTTCTAAGATGGTTCAAAAGCTGGCAATTACGTAGGGTTGGCTTATGTATCTAAAAATACTATAAAGTCTTTTAAACTGCATGCATCTTGCTCTATTTTTACGGCTGAGATTATGGCAATATACCAGAGTCTTATATTCATATCGCATCAAATTTCCAAAAAGCACATCATTTATACCAATTCATTGAGTTCGCTACAACTTTTATCATCTAGGACTGCTATGAATTACCCTATTGCCTCTGATATTCTTAAGTATGAACATCGTCTAAAGGTACAGGGATACCATACTGAATTTTGTTGGGTGCCAGGACATGTTGGTATCGGAGGAAATGAGTTGGCAGATATTGCTGCTAAATCAGCTACTCAAAATTTAAACCTGACAATCCCTTTAACTGACATCAAACCATTCATTTTGAAAAATATTTATGACAAATGGTAGTATTCCTGGAACCAGCAGTCTCGTAATAAGTTGTATGAAGTAAAGCCCGTAATACAAAAGTGGACTAGTTTCCAATGTAGGAAACTTGAGGTACTTTTAACACGTTTGCGAATTGGTCATACTCGTTTTACCCACAGACACTTACTTTTAGGAGAAGTTGAACCCTTTTGTAATAATTGTCAGACCTCAGCAAGCAAGTATCAAACATATTTTAATTGAGTGTACTAAATATAAACAGTTTCGTTTCAAGCATTTTAAGACTTATACATTAAATTTGGCAGAATTGATTGGAGAAAATCCTCATTTGGAGCTTTTCCCATTCCTATTGGACATTGGTTTTTTCCATCATTTTTAACATCACCTTTTATAACCTTTTAGCCATTTTTCATATCATTTGCATTGTTGCACATATTCCATAGTATTTTCACACATTATCACTATTTTAAATTATACACGTGTTATCAATACTATTTTATGTATCTCGGTACCATATGTCTGGCGCAGCATATCCTCTTTGGATCTTGTGCCATTAAACCATATTCAACCTCAACCTCATTAATATCTCGACAACTCCTGGTCTTAGATACTCGAAACTTAGACTAAATTTATGGGGGGCGATTTCAAGGCTATCCACAAAATTTCATCAAATTCGGTTCATCCGTTCTCCCGTGATGACGGGACAAACAGACATACAGACAGATTTCCGATTCTATATATATAGACTAGCAGCATACCCGTTCTTCGTACGGAGTATATAATATAAAGAAACTTATAATTCGCAATCATGTGCAAATTCTGGTAAAATATTAAATTAATTGGCCATAAAGAAAAGTTTAAGAATATCTGTTCTCAGTATGCAAAATTATCTTCACGGGCAAATCTGAAGAATAAAACATCCTGGCCCCATTTGTAAGCAAATTTACAAAATAAAAGGAATTGAATCAATATATGCAACCCCGTACAACTTATGTTGTCGCAGATTAGAAAATATGCCATTGTGTTAGTAGAAGCTTACCCGTATTGCAAAATGAGTCACAAGAATAGTTGCCAAAATGAAAGAGATGACGTAATAAATTGAAAGTATAAATAATAACCGTAATCTTAATACCAGAAGGTCGAAATTGATTTCAATATATACCAATATATATCAAAATATATGCCAATATACATGTACTACTTATATTCTCGTAGATTAGAAGATATTCCGGTGCATTTGTAGATGATTACTCGTACAGCGTACTATATATGAGATTCAACAATTTTCGTCATAATAAAACAATGGCATAATAACTTGAAAATGTCAATAATCCCTGAATCATCAGTCCAACAAAATTAAACGTAAAAAAGCTGTATACGAATTTATTTCTCCGATTGTGGTATGACAATGAAAGCGTGATAATGTGAATAGAACGACACGTAAAAATTAATTCGACGGCACCAAATTAGTATTTGGTGATAATGATATCCAACTATCATAAAACTGGTCTTTTGGTGCTGATGGAGTCTATTGTAACATATTTTCATACCATAGTGCACTATAATCATAATCCATTATACATTTTAAATTGGGTAAGTGATACTACTGACTTCGTAGTCATAGGTTTCTTACAACGTGTACAATAAACAGCTAAGGTAACTAATTTAATTCAATAAAATATTTAATCTCGCTGAAAAATAATATTTTATTTAATTTAACTGCATGACGTATAAGTATTAAAGTTACTGCTCATATTTTTTTAATTTCATTGGGTCCCTTTTATTACAAGTTTTAAGACCATCTCAAAATGTCTTTCAGAACAATTTAATTTGAACATTCGGGAACCTTTGGAAAGTGGGGAAGGAATAATGGTAAAAATATACTCTTGCAGGTTTAAAATTCTTCGCGTATTAAAAACACATTTGCAAAATTTTGACAATATAGTTTTAATTAAAGAGTTGTATGCCTTAACTTTGGGATTATATTTTTCTTAATATTATCGATTGTGTTGAAACAAGGAATTGATAAATCAATCTGAAATAAAAATAATTTTTAGTAATGACATGAACATTTGATTAAAAATATCAACCCGAGTTCGAATCAAAAATCAACCACGTTGTTCAGTATAAAAATACAGATCAATCATATACATCAACAAAGGAAATAATGCATCTGTGCTGACTCTTTCTTGCATCCTGAAGGAAACTACTTTTTTATGAAATCTGTTGATATGTTCAATTAAATGTTACTAAGGAAGTGATTTTAATTTCGGCTGCTATTACTTACCAATTTTGGTAATTTCATATTCACTGGCGAGTTACGTTATTGGGACAACCTCCTATTTTTGACATCAACAGCTCGTAGTCAATGAAAGAAATCTCATATCGTGAGCTGGATTGGTGGGTATACATGATCTCCCATGAAGACTGAATGTCCGTTAATGAAATAGTCCTCCCATTAATTTTCAAAAAGTTACACTTTTTAAATTTTTGTACGACCCCCTTAGATAAATTTGGTCAAACAGAATTTTTTTTTATTTTTAATGCAACAAGATCATTAAAAAAATTGCATATCTGTATCTTTAAAATCAAATGAATTATGATAAAGGAAAAAATCTCACTCATGCAACTTTTCCGTACCATGTGAAAGGCTGTTTCATCAGTCAAAATAGGGATCATAAACAGATTGACGATGGAAATTGTTGAGATCAAAAATACGTTAATATGTGATAAAAAGAGTTATTGGTATGTCTCAATGTGAAAAGTATTTAAGAATCCGTGATTGCATCGTAAGCCTCCGCGGAATTCGCAAAAATGTCTCCTACGTATTATCATCCAGTTTAATCGTTTTTGCGATATGTCACAAATTTACATTTCTAATTTGATATATGGTTCCCATACGCAGTGTTCAATCAAATATAACTCGATCGATTTTAAAGATACAGATATGCGTTTTTTTTAATATTCTTGTTGCATTAAAAATACAAAATTTCTGATTGACCGAATTAGTCTACGGGGGTCGTATAAAAATTTAAAAAGTGTAAATTTTTGAAAATTAATGGAAGGACTATTTCATTAACGAAGTCGTATATCCTACCTTATTTTTAACAATTTTGCAATTTACAATGCCCACTTATCTCCAACAGGTAAATAATTAAAGCGCGTTTCAATCTTTTCGAAACACCCTGCATAATGTGTGGTGTAAGCATTCTGAAAACATGTCACTCGTTGCTGTCATGGCTAAAAGGATTTATTTATCCGATTTGGAAAAATATGTGATTATCGGGTTCCAGGCAAAGGAAGGAAGCATTTCCGAAACATCGCAGTTTGTGAACAAGTCGCGTGCTGCTATGGTTACAGAGTATCATCAAAGAAGAAACGGACCATTGCGAATTAGCAAGGTGGAAACTGAGATCGACGGGAACTACCTCTTATTTGAGAGTGAAAGTCGACTCTGAAGGTTCCATCTCCACGATACAGAGGAGGAACTACTCACAACCGAATGAACCAATGGGCCACTGGTAGTCTGTTTCCAACGGCAGTTCAGCAAATCCTGCTGCAAATGGGCCTCCGAAACAGGCGGGTGGTCACTGAACCTGTGCTAACAAAGGCGCAGCTGCAGAAAAGGCTTGCATTTACACGGCAGTATTGGAATTGGCCCTCCGTCGATTGACTAAAGATTGCCTTCCCCGTTGATTCACGTTTTCTGCTTCATTGAGTGGATGGACGTTGACGTATAAGGCATGAAAGATTGAAGATTGACATTCATAAACCGTTGTTAGATCAACACCAGGAAATGGGAGCATCGTTATGGTCTGGGTAATGTTTTGGTGGCATTATCTGGGTCCACTCACACCTGTGAAAGGTACAATGAACCGAATTCGTTATGAATCTCTCCTTTCAGACCAAGGACACCCATATATGCTAATTGTCTTCTCCGGGGGGGGGATGGGATTTACAGCACAATAATGCGACGCGTTACACAGCGATAATTATTCCGAGAGTGGTTGGAGGAACACGATGAATACTTCCAAGTACGTCCCTGGCTCCTAATTCCCCTGACTTAAAGCCAATTGAGCACCTGTCGGACCACCGCAATCGAGTTGTTCGCTCTATGGATTCTCCATCAAATTCAATCCTGCACCAAGTACACTCCTGATGCACTGCAGTCTGCTTGGCTCCTGATACCTGTGGACATCCTCCTGCACCTTAGTCACTCACTCCCAGCCCATCTAACTGCTATTTGCACTGCACACAACGGTTAATCCAGATATGAGTTGGTGGTCACAACAATGTGACACGACTATGTATTTTAAAAATAAACACGTTTTCATTTTCATATGTTTATTTTCGGAAGTAAAATGTTCTCGGTGCCATGCTTTTCATACAGATAATTTAATAAAAACATCAAAACAACAGTATTGATATATTTAGGAAAAAATTTACAAGCATGTATTATTTTTAACAAGATATATATTTTTTTTTATATTCCCTGCCATTTGACGAGCTACATAAATTATAATGTCTTAATAATTTTCAGATATTTATAAAGGATTTTATACTGAAATAAGTCATTTTTCATTCCATAACACAAAACAAAAGACATAAAAATAGATAATTTGCATTTAAAAGAAATCAAATCACTGACATAATAATTATCACCATAAATTATTTAATACCAAATCTGAAGTTTATCTGTCCTGGAAAATCAGAGATGTGGAAAAACTGATTTAAAAGAATGTTTCTATACATCTTCAGAAAATTATAAAGAAAAAATATATCATCTTCATTCTGATATAATTTCGTTTTCTTAAAGTAAAAGTCTAAAAGCCTTTTAGGACTAATATAAAGAAATAATAAAATTCAGCTACTGTTGATAAGGGGTTCCATTAAAAGTAAAAGTTTTCTACAAAGAATCTTTGAAATATATTAATATGTGAAAGAAAATTCTCCAGGCTTTCAAAGAATCTTCTAACACAATGTTAAAGAAAGTATGGCACATCAATAGATTTACTATCTGTCGAACATTAAGTAATAGAAAAATGCCCAAAGACCAACGTTTCCCAAACTGTATTCGATGGAACTCTGATGTTCCTGGATAAAAATCTAGATTTAAGACTGAAATTAAAAATGATAATATGAAGAAAATTATCGGTTGTTAAAGTAGTTTTTGTATATCACTATAATAGACAAAAATATTATTTGAGCAGCCCATATATTTGTCGCTTTTCAAATGTTTGAGGTCCAAACTAACCAGGTTCCAGTAATTGCATTAAATTTCGCAGGTCATTTTTCCTGTTACATTTTAATTCCAGGCCAGTCCGTACTGGGCTCGTCATAGAATATATTATTTTATCAATATTGTTACGGTCATTACTAATCAATTGAAGCTGATTAGGGACCGTTTAAAATATCTTTGTCGTATTTCATGCAATTTTTATGAGTTATTTAAGTTTGAACCTGTTTTGAATCTTATCGGTTTAGAACATCCTAGACACGCTATAAGAATATATTCGTTTTTGAGAATAACTCGAGAACCGCAGCAACTAGAAAGTCAAAATTTGGTATGTTGTTTTCTGTGGCATATTTTAATTCTTGAGAGATTTAATCCTGTCAGGATGGCCTAGTCTAGGATTTTTATAGGATTTTACTCGTTTTTCGGCAATAACACGAGAACCAGTGTAGCTAAAACGATGATATATCACTGTCGTACTTGGTATATTTAATTTATTTTATTGAATTTTACCACTCAGGCCGTGTCGGACCTGCTTTAGGAATACACTCGTTTCTAAGGAATAACTCCGGAATCGGAACAACTAGAAAGACCAAATATAGTATGTCGTTGAATTTCATACATTTACTTTACATTTCAATAAATGCATTCTTCATAAATTGAAGTTACATACAAGTATTAAAATGGTGCACTTTAAAAAAAATATTTTTTTGTATTTACTTGTTACTCTTTAAGTGAACTTAGGTTGAACGACGCTGCAGTAAAGCAGACTGTATGATTATAGACGTAGCTATTACAATATTGTCTAGTTGAATTATCTTGTAATATGATTGTAATTACATGGTATGACTGACTCAGTCGGTCACAATACTTATTTGTTAAACTTGTAACACAAAACAATTTTTCTTGCTGCTGTTGGAGTTTTCTTGGGTTTGATGGAGATTAATCATTATTTTCACTGAAATTTCAGTTATATCAGTCTCTTAGAAGGAAATTGCGATTCGCAACTTCTTTGAAAGTGTAGTTAAGTTTAGTAAGAATAAAGTTTCATTAAGGGTTAATTGATACATATCGTTTTCATTGTAATTATGAAATTCCATATGATATGGTTCAAATACACTTATAAACATGAGGATAATTTATTGGTGGCCAAAATATTGTCATACTATTGATTTTACGAAGCATGTTTTCTTGGAATATATATTTCTCAGGATCTGAATATGATAATTATAGAGCTCCGATCTGCTATAGAGGTCAGACGATGATTGGTTTGGATTCATAATCAAATTTCAATGGAAAACAGTGGGGGGGGGGGTTACTAAGATTTTCTAATTTCAATTCAGAATTTTCATTTTATTTGTGACATGTATTTCTTAAGTTTGGCTGTAACTAATTTTTAGAAAATAACTGGTGTAGATTCAAAATCAAATTCTGAAAAAAGTAGGTTGATCCACTAAAAGTTTTCAATCTAATTTTTTCACCACTTCTAATTGAAAAAAATAAATTCCACAAATGTTTCTTAGGATTTTCTATAGATCGAGCTCAGATGATGCCTAATATGGATATAGCATCCAATTTCACAGCTGGTTCAGGATTTCACAAAATACTTCTATTTCTGTTTCTGAAGTTGTCACTTGTGGTTTTCTCGAATATTTCTACGACTGTACAAAAACTGCATCAAAAGAGAATAAAAATTCTTAATAATTCCGTTAAAAATGAGGTGTACACATCATTTGCTAAAGTTTCCTCTATAAATTCCCTGAATTTTATTTTGTCGTCACTACTCCAAAATATATTTAACAGAAATCAAACATCTTGCATTTATTTTTCCCTATAACACCTCGTATAATATGTTTTTTATTATAACGACGGAACAATAAATCGCATTGTCACATGCAATTCACAATGAAAGTGAGGATATTTGCTGTAACAAATGGTATTTCAGCAAGAGATACTTATAACTCCTACTTGGAGAAAATTCCTCTTTTACAAATATGTAGGGTGATAAGAATAAATCGCTGGAGAAAATGTATTGCAATAGTAGTAAACTTTAATTCTTATCAAAATATATACATATCGTATATAATTTATCATATTGTCCCTCATGGAATTTCTGTATTTAAATGTTAAATTTACCTAAAAATACGGCCTATAGATATAATAATATACTTTTATCGCATAAATCATTTTTCTTCTTCCTGCAACATCGTTATCTTATATATTTCTCAAAGAATTCAGACAAAGAATTCAGATGTTTTACTGCATTCAAATTGATAGAGACATTATTTGCATGGCACATTGTGCTTTAATAAAGAATGATATCATCTCCATCTGGGAAAATATCTTGTTTGAAGATCATTCAAAATGGAAAAATGAGATAAGAAGTAATATATGTATTGAATGAAACATTTTAATGATTAATCGTATTTTTGAAATCAGAGCATGTATTTTCTTATTTAAGAAACGATTACGAAATCGCATATATTCATGAAGTTACGAACTTGTAAAGTACTCCCTTTTCTCTTTCCTCCTCTTACTTTCGTCTTTTTCGAAGATCAGATGGAGGAAACATCAGTACATGCAACCTTTCCTATGACGTGAATCTAGGGTTTCTAGATGATGACGTTTGGAGGAATCTATCAAGATTTGGTGATTTATCACCAATTTCGCGACATTTCGAAAGTTAGAGAAACATCTTGAAATAATCAGTATTCTGTGAGAAAAATAAACGTGTTGGTTATCCGGAAATTAGGACTCATTTTTGTATCTTGAGCGGACACCCAAGATTCTGGAAAATGCGTCGTAACAAAAAGTAATGAAACAAGTTTTTAGCCACTAATCCTAATAAAACTTTAAATGATAAGCTAAACTATCTAAATACAAGTTACTAATGAAGTATATTAAATTAATAATAATCATATATTCATTAACATATAAATTACATACTAAGTACAATTCAAATTAATCAATAGATGTATCATTTGACCATATTTAGAATATATTTTTAAATTATAACTTAATTCTGATTTATCTCTTTTTAAATTCAACTTAAAAATGAAATGTATAAGTGTTTTTTGACTTGTCAAAACTGATTCGAATTTGGTAATGGATCAGTCAGATGCTAGCTTTGGCACTGTTTGATCTTCACTGCCTGGTCGTCATTGCACAGTAGGTATTGTGCCACTACCAATTTTCCTGCTCTCGTATATTTCGAAAAAGGTTGCCTTTTTATATTCTTTTATGCTGCCATTTTGTTGGTATCGTCCACCATATTGGTGTCAAGCAAAGTATGTGGAGTTCTATCTGTGATCATATTCTTATTTTCTATTCGTATATCAAACCATCGTTTGTCCAGCTCAAAATGTTCTCATTCAAGAAGCAGAGAAAAGCTTTGCATATCAATTTACCTGAGTTGATATAGTGAATTTGCAGATTCTTTGCATCCTTCAATTTTTCATATTTATACGGAACTTGAGGGTAATGCTATGTTCTATTGAATTTCTTAATATTTCCCATCTTATTTTTTCTTTTAACTTTCTATTCAGTTATTAAACTTCCAAACCTTATAATTAACTCATAGATAATGGTCTTGTGCCATTATTCTTGAAAAAAACAAACAATGTTTATGGGGAATCAGAAATCTTAAAAGTGCCATAAACAGGATGAATTTCCATGTTTCACGTTTTATTTTGCATCTCTTCTCATATACATCGATAGTACCTAAAATTTGTATGGCTAATAATTGAATATCTAGCATATATGCTAATTTTTTCAGTAAAGTGTCTATGATAATAATATTTTTAAAAATGGTATAATGTTCATGAATTTATTAAAATTTTATTTCGATATATGTTGCTTGCGCGCATGATTGCAACAAAACCATGGCTTCCAGAATCAAAAATATTGCTGATTTTGATGCAAAAGTATCCATTTAAGAAATCTTGGATCGAAATCAAAACATTTGCATAATTTAAGTTTTTTAATTAAATTTAAAATTTAATTACATTTTTAGTTGTTATTTATTCATTTTTTTAAACATGTTGTTGTTGTTACTACTCTTAACTGGTCAATCAAATAGGCTAGACCAGGTCCATGAGATCACAAACATTCAAAAAGTCCAAGACAGGGAGGGGACTCAGTGTCAATTCTCCTTGACAAGCCCCAGGCAGGACAGAAGATGATCAGGGGTGGTTTGATTGATGTTACATTTCCCACAAATGGGGAAGATCTTATTGCCCTGATCAAATTTAAGGCATTTCAAGTGACCACTTAAGAGTCTGGGCAAAGCAGTCTGCTGGACACGATTGCCCGCAAAAGCAATAGCTCCACCCGGCCGCTTGCCACATTCAGATTCATGGAAAAAGAGAATGATGCAGCTTCTGTTTGTCAAAAGACGTGTGGAGCACACAAAGGTAGAAGACTGACTACGTTCTGATTTAGCCTACTAGCTATAGCTGGGCATTATGGAATGGCCTTCACGCCTAGGGTGGCCCTACCAGAGTAAAACGCCCGACGTACTTCACCCATTCTGCCCAGTGACACTCCCTCGCCACGGTGAGGAATCCAGTAGGTCAAGAGAGGGTTTTTAAAACGTTAATCATGCAAATGGTTTGATTATGATCTAAGTCTTCCTGAATGTATTCTTTTGCATCATAATCAGCAATATTTTTGTTTCTGGAAGCAATAGTGCACTTGTACATCGCTATCGTGGCAGCAAAATCCACCACTTCTTTGCACGAATCCATTAACATAATCATTAAATCAAGACACAGCACATTAATATCCTCATTTTTAACTTCATAAATTATCATTTATTCGCACCTCTATTATTGTTATAATTAAAATTACATCAATTTTAACAAAGGATTAAAGAAGAGAAAAGAACCGTGTGAGACCAGGTTTTTTGAATCTTATTCCAAAGATAAAAAATTAACCTAACATACATGAAGACTGACACATATCTCTGTATATCGGGTCTGTATCTCAGTATGACTGTCAATTTTTCTGATTATTTTTCTGACACTTGGAGTCAGACTTCGTATTTTTGTATAATATTCTCAATACTCAAAATAATAACGACTCTCTCTGAATAATACTGCTTGAAATCACGACGCGGTCTCTTCAATTCTTGAATTTTAATTCCATTCTATTTATTGACTTTCCTCCTTGCAGCCACATCATTTGCCCTGATGTTCAGATACACCCTCCATGCTCTCATTGGATGCTCTCCGAGCGATGGCGTATTTGCATTATTGTTTTTTCAGTTTCCAATGAAGCTTGGTTTAAGTCTTTGCCCTAGGATATTTTGCTTGGGTCATAACCTTCCAGGCCGAGATTGTCATAAAACGATGACTCAAAGTCTGCGCCTTATTTCTTCGTAAATATAAAATACGGCAAATAGTACCTCCTGGTCTCACACTCTCCCCAAACTTTCCAAGCTAAGTCTATCTATAAAACAGCGATTAGAAGTATGCTCGTTGTTTCGCCGTAAACATTAAAAATTCAATTTAGTGCCTGCTGGTCTCATAAGGGTATTTAAAATTCTAGGAGATTTATTTCGTTTAAACTTCACAATTTATTTTTTCTGTATAATTTATAGGATTGCTTAAAATTCTTAAATAGTTAATCCATTTAAACTTGGATATTTTATTTTCTACTATTGCTGGAATATTCATTCTACTATTTCTACGATATTCATTATTCTACTATCGCTACAGTATTCATTGGTGAAACTTGACATTCATTTCTGAATTCCATTGAACTCATTTAGTGAAAACTGATCATTTACTATAATGCTGAAACTTGGGGTAAAAAATATTAAGGCAATTGGAAAAAAACATGAATATTATTGATTCATGTCTTCAGTTGTAAGAGGACTTCGTAATATTGTCAGTGCTTTTCCAGACTAGTAAGACTTTCCAAATCACCTAGTGAATGTATTTATCTAGGGCTCCTAAATACGCAGACTGCATCATTAGCCATTTTGGGTCATAGAGATCAAGTGACATGCTATCCGGCATAGCTTTCCAATGGCAAGTATCAACTTTTCAATGTGAGTACAATATACGTATTATATTCATTATCTGAATTTCGAATTTTATTTGATCAGTTGTAAAATATGTTGAACTTGTTTACTCTGAATGTATTTTGAATCAAAACGTTTAGTTTATATTATATATAGTAGATCAAAAAGTGTTTACAATTTTGTAGGATTGCTTCTGATATTAGCCAAATTTCAACCAACCGTTAATCGGCAGTGCTAAATTCTCAGTTTGTTTACATATATTTTTTCCTGTTCCAAATTCATAAATAATATATTTTAATTAGTATTTTTAAGTAACTTTGAACTTTTTAATCTGATTCTAAATTTGATGTTTTTTATTACATTAAATTAGAACTGATGGAAAATGCTTGTTTACATATTATTCTTTAACCAGCAATTTCAAATTTTTCGAAAGTATGATTTTTTTTAATATAGTTTGATTTTATATTTCGTATCAGATTAATTTATAAGTAGTGTTTCGTTATTAATTAACGAGTAACTGGTTTGTTTATTACTTTATCATACTATAGTATAGAGAAAGTATTGTTTTCGCGAAAATTTTCGGTTTCAAGATTTTGATGCTACTATATGTGTTAGGTCATCCTAAACAAGCTTTGGCAATTTTTAACGCGAGGCCCGTCTGTTTTTTTAATCCGTTTCTGCTTTAAATCAATATAATATTTAATATACCAATACAGTATATACATATTTTTACTGATACTTTTCCCTGCGACCACATAGAGTAGTGGAATATAAGTGTTATTCATAAAATACCTAGACGGATTAGGAGCCGCTCAAAACATTCATAGGATGTGAATATGCTTTATTCTGTAAAACGTGTATAATAAAAGAGGTCGCTAGACCGTAAAGGATACAAGATCGAGTTCAACTCTCTATATAACTAATACGTTTATTCACAAGCACAGCGTAAATAAGAACAATATATAGTAAGACAACACTTAAATGCTTCACTATTTTCACAAAATAACCGACACTATTCTTAAAACATTGACGAAAAGTATTTCACAAAACATCCGCTACTATTCTCAAAACATAGACGAAAGTCACAGTTCAATGCAGCTCGTATCTCGTCTATTGCTCTCAGACTCAGTGATTATTCATTTAATGGACTTTTCATAGAAACATCTGGAAATCTCTCATATTACGCAGAGAAATCGTTATTTCGCAGTCCTCCTCGAACCATCGAAAAGTCGCCAAATGTCGCTAAATTGGCGATAAATCGCCAAATCTGGCAACTCTTCTTTCATCTTCGGCGTATGACAATCCTATAGGCTCATGTTACGGGAAATGATGCGTGTATGGATGTTTTCTCTGCTGGTCTTCGAAACAGACAAAAACTCTAAAAGAAATGTTATTACACGTTTGGAACGAAATCAAAAGCTGAAAATAACCAATATATGTCATGGATTATCCACCTCAAATGCCATGAAAACATGGAAAGAAATCTAATGTATGATGGTTAATAAAGTATAGAAATATGTCATGCAAAAATTCAATGTAAATAAAAATCTAAAAAAAATGTAAATAGAAATGAGTTGAGTTTTACAATTTGGTAAAACTTGTTTTCCCATTATCAATTTCTCGTAATATGAAGTTTTCAGATCGTTCTTTCTTTTTTTTTTCTTTTTCGACCTACTATCCGTAGACATTACAAATATTATTTTGTGCTCTAAAATTCACTGACTACAATAACATTGGCGATGATTATTCAATACCGCAAATTACCATCGTAAATCAGCCTCGTATATTTTAAGCAAATATAAAAGCGCATACTAGCGATAACGCCTCCATAGAAAGTAGCCCTTTTTTCGCCAAGTCCGCTCAATGTCTCAGATCAGAATGTTTCGATACGCAGCTGGATTTTATAGGAGTCTTACATCTATCTATTTACAAAAGTTTGTTTAAGAAAAACTTAATCGGTCTTGTAAAAGTCTGACAAAAGTGGGCGGATACAGTTCCACAGTATGCAAGTCTGGTTCCATACCCTTCCCTAATAGTGTATGGTAACTTTATAATGCTCGTTAAAAGTGGGTGGTAACCTAATAATTGTTGTTAAAAGAGAGTGTTGCGTTTACAGTGGACTTTATGGGAAAAATGAGATGGTCTTATAGGATGACTTTTTATTTTCGTGCTTTATATATCGGACCTTATTTCGATCATTTACAGTATATACATACAACTTATACATAATGTCAATATTTGACTTGGGCACCAAGAAAATGGCAGGTGTCAGGTTTCTAAAAAACCGCCAAAGTGTTATATTTAGCAGTCGTCATAGCATGGATTCATGTTCTATAATAGTACTTTTGTCGCCTCTTCAAGCTTGAAGAATAAATTAAATTAATTCCTGCTTCAACTCTCAGCAACCTGGGCATATTTTCCAGTTTAATTATAAAATAGAAAATTGACTATAAATTTTTGTTTATAGCATTTCTTCCGTGTTATTAAACATCATATTAGAAAGTAATCACGTTTCAGTGAGAAAATGTTAATTACCTCTTAATAAAAATTACCATTATATATATTTTTGCCAGCTGTTAGAAAGTTTCTATATACAAATAGAAAATTTCGTTATTGATAATCATTTGAGAGAATACACTATGCTTAATTCAAGTCTATTTTTTTTTTCATTTCACATAGAACAAGGTACGACAAGTCACTTAGACAACCAATCAATTTCTTTGAGTTAAAATTTAAACTTAGTGGAAGATAAATGTTATTCATCAATTTATTTGTAATTTAAACATAATTCGAGATTTTACTTTTGGTTGACGATAGTACATATTTATGGCATTACATGACCTACAAACTTGCCAGCCATGTGTTTAAAAATATTTTTTCCAAACTTTATTTTCCAAGGCTATCCATGACTTTTGTATTTCGGGGCACATGTGAGAGAACTCACGTATCCCCACATCGTAATATGGAGATCTTTACAGTAGTTTGATGTAATAACTGGATATGATGCATTTCTTTTCTGGATGCTTGAATATGGTTTGCAGTCAATGTTGCCTTAGACTCCAGTCAAAAGTACATTGGAAGATGTACCACCAATGTTGAGAGATATAAAAGTAGAATTTGAAAAAAGAGAGTAAACTGCGAGTAGTCTAGCTCTCTGAAAAAAGATGGGTTCCAAGTGTGAAAGTCGCGGGACTCATTGTAGTCAGTGTCTATTCAATGGTCACGAGGTCAAAGGGTGAAATGATAAATGTTGCAAACAACATTGTCATCTGAAGTTTAAACTTTGAGTTACACAGTAGTATGCAATGCAGGCAGGTCAGGCAGCCGAGCTCTATTAGTTCTGGGCTCGTAGGTTCTTCTGGGGTCAGTGATAATGTGCCTGGGTCTGCGTTTCCTGCTTACAGGTTTGAGGTTATAAATCAGATCAGTATCTGCCATGCAAGGTTTTTCAAAGTTTTTAACGTAGAATTTTTGGTGATTGATCGAATATGCTCTTCAATGCCAAAGACTTTAAGCTCGTGATGTATAACCTTGTTTTGGATAACCAAGGAGAATTGGTTATCAAACGTAAAACTTTATTTTGAATAACTTGCAGTTTCCCAATATGTAATTTTGCAGCAGCGTCCCAAATAGGACAGGTATACAAAAACATTGGTGCGATGATTTGTTTGTAAAGGAGAAGATTGTTATCTACGGAAAGGGGTTACCCCCCCCCCACTACAGAGCATGGGATGAAGGGATTTAATAATTTTGTTGGCAGAGTACTTTATTTTCCAAGGATCCAAGGCTTTTTCTTTTCGGGGCACCAGTGAGAAAACTCACGTATCCCCACATCGGAAATATAAGTTCTTAGAATAGTTTTGAAATTGAAATTTGATGTGAAGCATTCGTTTTTGGGCGGATGCTTGAAAAGATTGACAGTCATGATGGCTTAGACTGTGATCAAAAATACCTTGGAAGATGAACCAACAATGTTGAGAGGTAGACAAACTAAATTTGAAAAGGAGAGTAAACAGAGAGAAAACAGGTTCTCTGAAAGAAGATGGGATCCAAGTGAATGTCGCGGGACTCATCGTAGTCAGTTTCAATTCAGTGGTCACGGTGTCAAAGGGTGAGACGATAAATGTAAACAACATTATCGTCTCAAGGTCAAAAACTTTGAGTTACATAGAAGTTTGCAGTACTGGCAAGTCAGGCAGCCGAACTCGTAAGTTCTTCTTGGGTCAGAGATGATGTGCCTGGGTCTGCGTTTTCTGTTAGCTGGTTTAAGATTGTAGTTGAGATCAGTATCTGCCATACAAGGTTTTTCAAAGTTTTTAATGTAGAAATTTTGGGTCATTAATCTAACATCCTCTTCAATGCCAGAGACTTTAAGATCATGATGTATGCCCTCGTTTTGGATAAACCAAGGAGAATTGGTTATCATACGTAAGATTTTATTTTGGATAACTTGCAGTTTCCCAATATGTGATTTTGCAGCAGCTCCCCAAATTGGACATGCGTACAAAATCATAGGTGCAATGATTTGTTTGTAGAGGAGAAGCTTGTTCTCCAGGGAAAGGGGAGACCTCCTACAGAGCATGGGATGAAGGGAAGTGATAATTTTGTTGGCAGATTGGGTTTTAAAAAAAATATGGGTGCTGAATGTCATGTGAGCATCAAGTGTGACGCCCAAGTATTTGACAGCGTGATTGAAAGGGATATTTTCATTAAAGATTTTGAGTTGAAAGTTATGAGAGATTGCTCTGTAGTGAGGTTTAAAAATAACTACGTTAGACTTGGAAGCGTTAATTTTGATTTTCCATTGCACGAGCCAGCGCTCAAGGCTGTGTGTGATGTAGCTTTGTAGTGTGTTGACCGTGTTGAGAGGAGAGCCAGCGCGGGCTATGATTGCGGTGTCATCTGCAAAAATGCAGAGTTTAACCTGTGGAATATGTAGTATATCATTAATGTAGAGGTTAAAAAGCAGGGGGCTGCGGTTTCCTCTCTGAGGGACTCCTGCATTGATCGGTCGGGGTGAAGAGAGGGAAGTACCAACTCGCACGCGGAAAGAACGATTATTGAGATACGAGTTGATGATAGTAAGTAACTGGGTTGATATGCCAAGCCGCACCAACTTGGTAATTAAACCCGGGATCCAGCACTTGTCAAAGGCTTTCATAATATCAAAGAACACTATACCAGTGTACTGCCTGTTGCTAGAGTTGGTGCGTATAGTTTCAACTACACGCATAAGCTGGGTCTGAGTGGATTAAGCAGATCGGAAGCCGTGTTGATCAGGAATAAGAATTTGGTGGGACCTGCAGAAACTATCCAATCTCTTGAGCAACACAAGTTCATAAATTTTAGACAAGCTGGATACTTTATTTTGCAACATTATGGTAAATATGACAAACATTTAAAAGGAAAACACTTTTTATTTTATTGAAGGATATTACAGATATGAGTTTGAAAGAATTTTAAAACGTTTGTTAAATAATAATTTCTCAAACGCTGTAGCTTTGTAAAATAATGGAGAAATTAACATATATTAGCTCGACATTTATATTAACTCCCCATTTTTAATAATATTTAATTATCAGATCAAATATATTTATAGCATTATGATGTTGTTGTTGTTGTTGAGACCCAGCCCGTCCGAACTACCAGAAAGGTGTAAGGTAACTGTTTGGACGGCCGGAAGTGCCACCTAATTTAGGCCGGAACCCAGTGGGGGAGGCACCCACAGGGATCGTACCCTCCTTCCCCTACAACCAACCTCTCGGAAGGACTTACGGACCCACATGTTTAACGCGATCGAACTCCGCATGAACACGGCGGCAGTTGTGGCAGCGTTCAAATCCAGCTCGCAAACCACCGGGCTACCGCGCCCGAAATGTGCCAACAGCACGCGGTGTTCCCAGGTGGTCACCCACCCACGTACTAACCACACCCGATGCTGCTTCACATTGATGATTCAACGAGAACCGGTGTTTTCAGCACGGTACGGCCGTTGGCTCTTAGCATTACGATGTGTAAAAGTTAATAGTTCCATAAAAAATATTTTCATAAGTGTCGCTTACAGAACAACTGAAAGTAGTGCTTTTGAACCTCTGAAAAGAGAGAGGATATTAACATGCATATTACAAGCTAGAAATATCTGGATTGCCAGTTTCTAATGCACAGTTTCATAAATTCATATTCTATATTGCCACGTTCATTTGTATCAAAATAATATTCTGAATTAATTTATGTAGTTTTTATGAGCTTCTATTTTCATTAGTATTTTCAATATATATGTTTTTTATGCAGTCAGTCGTTTTATGATTTTGCATATTGTTTTGGCAACTTTTATATGTATAAATTAGTAAAAACGGTTATTCTTTTGTATAGGATATACTAGTTTATGTGTGATTTCCTAGGATTATGTTGGATATACTAGTTTATGTGTGCATATATTAGTAATTAATTTTGTATTGAATATGCTAGTGATACTAGTTTATATGAATTACGTAATATTAGTTAATTTTACGGTAAGAGGAGAAACATATATATCTGGTGGTAAAAATAATAATATTGGTTACCATCCATTATGTGTCATTAAAAATATTAATTGAAGTTCAAACACGGTTTTAAATTACCAATTACTATTGTTTACGATATCTATAATTACTACAAGAATAAGCATGAATTAACATAATTTTGAAAAACATACTTCAGTCTAAATTTTGACACTGTTCGCATCTTGATGGGGATATATCCGTCATTTACTTCTAAATTAATTTCGATCTTTAAGTGTGAGACCCAAGAAGGATTATAAAAGTTGTCAAAATAAAGCATTTTCATAAATAACCCGATCTTTTGATATTGGTAAATATATGTAGGATCTGCCATTATTTGTCTGGTGAATAGTTGTAGATTGAGTTTTTTTCGGTGTCTCTTCAGCCTGAAAGATTTTGTACTGCATCCAAAAAATTACAATACAAGAACATCCATTACTACCTGTTGCGTGGTATTTTACCACACGTCCTGTCCGGGACGCAAAGAGTGAACGTGATCGAACAAATACAATTAAATATTAACTCTAGATGAGGAGAGCTTTAAATAATTTTAAAACATAAAACAGTTATTGAGACCTACTATATTAAATACAAAAAAAAAAAGACACAATATGAAGTATTTTACATAGATTCAATTTCTACATATCGACTAGCATTGATATAGGCCCTTCTCTAAAAACAGCATGATTCGGGGCAAAATAATCTTGTCTTACGCAAAAATGTCACTTTCTAGGGGTGACAGGAAATAAGAATTTCCTGAGGGCAAGGAGAGAGAGAAACTGCAGCGGAGATGCGTATTGGTCTACCATGATTGTTGATTGCAGTGGCAGGGCACAGGAGCTGAGGTAATCTCACTCGGAGATGGTCAGATTCATCAAAACATCATTAGACTCCTGTCAGGACCTTCCACTTTGCTATCACAAAACCTCGCTTCTCTCAACTTCTCTCTCTCTCTTCGAAAAAATTGCGATAATTAACACTCGTCTACCCCTTTCTTGATTGGCTTTTGGGCTCAAAAACAACAACCAGGGCGCTTACTATTGGACAAAATCACTCCTCAAAATATCAACAACATTTCTGCCCTGCGTAACATCTGACCTCATTGCGCCGTAATTCGATATTTGCAAATTCTGATCCAATCTTCAAAATATTGAAAGCAAGTGAAAAACAACTCGAACAAAGCCAAACAAAGCAAACTCTTCGTCAGTGCACGAGAACCAACAGTAACGAAATCAACAAGACGATATACAATGAAATCAAATTGTTAATGATTACAGAATATATATATATATATATATATATATATATATATATATATATATATATATATATATATATATATATATATATATATATATATATATATATATATATATATATATATATTGTGTTAGAGTATTTATAGTTTTATCTGTTTTATTTTGTTAATGCGTTTTCAAACTAATATATTGTGTTTAGCCAATTGTAGAAACTGGATAGATGTAGTATGGATATATCTTCTAAAACAATATTAGACCTTTCATTTTCGCATATATGTATCACATTTCACCTTTTTCGAAAATTTGTGTACAAGCAAACAGAATGTTTTATTCTTCAGATCTGCCTCTAAAGATAATTTTATATAGCGATGACAAGGATTCTTATACTTCTATTTGTGATAATTAAATTTAACATTTTAATAGAATGTTTAAAATAACAATAACATTTAGAGTAATAATAAGTAATACTACTGCTCTATTTGTGCACCTGCTCTATCTGAAACAGGCATGTGTTTGGGTTAGTTTGAGTTAAATACTCAGACCTGAGGAGGAATTTAATTCTGACTAATCATCGAATTTGGGCTGGTGCTGTTCTCTTCTCTTATCGGTATTATGAATATATATATATATATATATATATATAAACATCAAATTTATTTCAGAGCACGGCAGATAAAAATATTTTCAGTTGTTAACACAACTGTACAGAAAGAAAAGATGAAGTGTTCTACTAGCACTAGTTTGCTAGATCCTTTTCTTCTGGCAATGCCAGTTTTTATTGCGTTTTCAGGAGGAAGCTACATTAGAGTACCAACTTTTAAAACTATGATTTTCCTCGGACGCCAAATGTAGAACTCTTGAGTTCATTTCACAAAAAAGAAACAACCATCTTAAACAATAAATTGAACCCTGGTCTGATTAGTTTTCATGTACCTATGATTCCCTGCACGATTCGTCTTCCAGCACAGATGATACCTGACAAACTAAAGCTAATCTTGGTATATATTAGTTAAATTTCGCCTAAGAGTATAACCTAAAGAAAACAAATAATAATTTTATTAAATTTATGTTTAATACTGGCACATCAATATATTTGTAATAAATAATACAAAAATATTTATTATTATTATTATGATTAAAACAGCTGATAATTCCTTAGGATTTTGCAGAATATTTATCTGTTATTTTTTCCACGAAACATAAAATTAATAAAAATAATGGACATTCAATAATTTATCTTTTTCTGCATTTCGTCTCAGAAATTTCTTATAACAAAAATGGAATATTAAGGTTTACTGTGTCTGACATCAACAATAATCGCACTTCTCAAAAGGATCCCATTATGTCCCACTTGAAGGAAATATCTTGTTTCAAAATATTTGCAGTGATAAAAGAAAGCTAATAGAAATAAATCTATATATGTGAATATATATATATATATATATATATATATATATATATACTGTCCTATATATGAATGAAACGTTTTTTAGCACTTCCACGCCCAGAAATATTTGCATATACAACATTGCAATTGTCTTATTTATTCTGTATCACTTTGTTTTTGTTACCGAGTTCGTTGTCTGAACTTTTAAAATTCTCCTCCAGGTCATCTGCAATCACTTTCATTCGATTGGTCGTTTTATTTTACTATTTATAAATCTAACGTAAATACTCATGGGCCTATACTTACTTAGTCCTTTGGGTGCTTAAAGACTTTCATAGGAAATCTCAATATTTCACAAAACAATATTTTTGTTATTTTATAAATATAAAATACATTACAGATACTCTTACATTAATGTTAAATTACACAACAGAACAAACGCACTAAAGATTTTATTTCATTTTCTATACATGAAAACGTAAATATCTAAAGACATGATAAATGACAGTAGAAAGTTTGGTGTTTTGTAATGAATGTGTGTGACAAGGAAGGTTTCAATCACATTCACATTTTATTTTTGTATTTTTTGGACCAGAATATATATATTTTGCAAATACTTCGAGCTGGCGTCTTATCATATATTTTCTTGATGACAACGTATATTTTTCTTCCTAGATAAGAACAAGTGATTTATATTATTTTTATGGCAGCCATAAATATATAGTATTTATAACATGAAAAAGCAACAGAGGCAAAGAAATTTTTATCTTCCGAGATATGGACTTTTAGTAATAATAACTTTAGGTATAAGCTTTAGGTAATATAATTATAATTTAATATTTTTCATTTATAAAAATTAAATAATAATAAAATAAATAATAAATAATTATGTTCGCACGGTTTTTAAAATTTTGTAATAATTCAGGTACTATTTTTTTCCATCAAATGCAAAATTCTGGTAACTTCATTAATATTTTATTAAATATATTTTTATTAAGATATCTGGAGGAAATTTATCCAAAATAATAAAATAATATATATAGAAACATTCCTGGTTTACACCATTTTAAAATAAACAAGAAAGATCAATCATGCTTAAAGCATTGATTATGAAACACTTTCCAACTTCAATGCAATTTTATTTAAACAAGTCTAAAATGTGTGTAATACATTCCTCGGTAATATTTTGAAACTTATCACAATACTGCATTAATTTATTATATTTGAAAACTTAAACCATCATCGAAAAAAATGAACTTCATTCAAATGACGGCATTGAAATATAAATTGCCTGGTTTAAACATCTCTAAAATGTTATACATTCCTCGGTAATAGTTTTAGAATTGTCATAATAGTACGATAATTTATTATATTTGAAAACTTCATCGAAAACAACTGAAATTAATTCAAATGATGTCATAGAAAAAATAACACGCCTGGATCTCTCTATAAAAACAGGATTTCATTCATAACTTTCTCCCATTCATTTCATTAATCACAATTCTATAATCATTTGTTTTATTTAAACATTTTGTTTAAGACCATGGAGCTACAAAAAATTAAACTCTATGCTTGAAACTTTATCGAAAAAAATCTTCCTTCTCTTTATGAAACCAATTAATATTTCATTCATATCAGCCATGCAGACTCCATGGACTAAATTATTTTGTGTTAAAAAAATACAGGAATTCTAATACAACTCATTCTATATATTTTGCCGTTTACATTTTACATAGGTGAAAAATAGGCTTAGTTGTAGAAATAATCAAATTTAGATGCATTTAAACTCAAATATATTGTCATTGCGTTGTTTCTGTATGTAGATGCACATAATTTAAGCAAAAATAAAGTAGGTTTAGGACGGATACAACACTCAATACGAATTAAAAATAACTTCAAAAATCACGATTTTGAAACAAGATGGATGGCATATATCATTTTGAAGTGGGTCATGTGATCGTTTCATATCATGGTCACATGATCGTTTCATATAAGAGGTGTAATTATTATTTTAATTTTTATTTAAAAAACTACTGAATATATTTCGCTGAATTTTTTTTTATATATTTTATGGAACAATTTGAATATTACCTAAAATTTTCGAAGCAATTTGTGAATTTTAAATCCGCGTAAAAAATGTTTGAAAAATTATATCCCGTAGGGCTCAATGTATTTCATTTTTTCGACCCGGGTTCAATCCAAAACTAATTGGGTGATATTATTCATTTATATTCCCATAGGTTCTACAGACCGTCTGAACAACATACTAAAATTTCATTTTGATTAAGTCAATTTTACGTCAGTTATCGTGCTAACGGACAGACAGACAGACAGACAGACAGACAGATAGACAGACAGACAGAATGAACAAAGTCATAAACACTTTTCAACTTTGTTGTAAAGTGTTAAAAACTGTCAAAACTACCAAAGCTGCTTTCTCGCTATGATTGTCTAAATGAATTTCAACATATCGATGTTTGTCATGTTTTCAACGTGAAAATGTTCAATGTTGTTGTTGTTGAAACCCAGACCGTCCGACCTACCAGAAACGTGTAAGGTAAAATGTTCAATGTGTCGATGTTTGTCGTACCACCCCTTTGTGGTGTGACAAATGTCCAGACGATAAACTAAAAATCAAATTACTTGACGATAATCGACATTATTCCACTTAACTTGAAGCACCTTTGATGTAACTTACTTTGAGACAAAGGTAACGCAATTAAAAGGAATTCAAATCTCTTCGATGAGTGGAGGAGAACAATCATCGAAACGCATTCAGGAAGGAGGTCAATCAGCCAGCAGTCTCCAATCAAAACTTTTTAGCCGTCTTTCCAAAAGAAGAATACTGCATACTAGAGGAGTTGCTACAGGTGACTCTTGGTCGGTACTAGACAGCGCTGCGTCACCATCAGACTCCGCTCAGTTGTCACACCGCTCACAGGGCCAGCATCCCAGGTGGGAAATGGATCTCACTTCCTCGCGAAGCACTCACTTCCTCGGCACACCTCTCCGCACTCAAAATTCATGCGGTGGCCCTACTGAGAAGACTACCATAGGAGCACGGCACTAGCTCCTCACGACACCGGCCACCTATCCGACCAAGCCTCAGGTCCTCCATCAGTTACCAGAATTCCGCTCGGACCGAAGCGTCCTTTCTCCAAGGCGTCCTTTCTCCAAGAACCCCGAAATCAGAAAAAAAAACCCGGCAAAATAGTGCATGAACCTTTTATTCACTTCACGCGGACATCCAGAAAGCTATCCAATTCTAAAATTAACCGCCAGAAACAGTCACACGCCTCGACCGAGCTGCCAGTCAACCTGTCTCGACAAAGTCCTGGGGGAAACATATGCAGATAAGAGCTTTTACATTTATCTAGAATAATACGCACAAATCGAAGGATAAATGAAACTCGAAGTTCCAATTTTATTATTACAAAACG
The DNA here is from genome assembly GCA_951213105.1 of Amaurobius ferox. Lineage (NCBI taxonomy): Eukaryota > Metazoa > Arthropoda > Arachnida > Araneae > Amaurobiidae > Amaurobius > Amaurobius ferox. The sequence goes on from OX578137.1 coordinate 83,461,172, forward strand.
GGGGGCCTAAGTGCAATAGAAAAATGACTCTTTCGAGTGCTCACTCAAATTAGTTTTAAATGAACACCAATTAAATTTCAGATTATGGTTTGTTAAATTGCATTAAAATATATAAAAATTACATGCAGATGCCGTATCGGTATTTCTGCTCGATACGGCAGACCAGAGAAAACATAATTTTCTCGAATTTTCACAACCCAGGTTTGAAAACACCCCCCGTCAGTGAGTAAGACTCACCGATGTCCTCTACCTTACCAAAAACCAAAATAAATCAATTAAAACCCTTACCTTGTAAGGACTTCTTCTTCAGCTGAAAACACATAAATGAAAATAATGTAGACTAAATTTGTAGACTCCAATAAATACATAATTAACCTTTACAAATTCCGTTCTTTATTAAATTATTCAATTTATATTAGGAGTTACTCTACAGATACTTAATCATAATCAGTCAGCACACTGGACGCAGAAACCCAAAATTCCGTTTTAAGTAGCCACCAGTTTAATACATAAAATTTACTATTCCAATTAATTTGACAATGTAGCTAACATAAATATAGTATATATAACACAATTAAAATGGTATGGTCTCGCAACATGAGAGCACCCGCACTCGAAGCCAAATTTAGAATTTAGAAATAACAAAAATCAATTTAGAATTATTATAATTTACAAGACGTTAGCTTCAGTCTGGTAGTCGAATTTTATTCACCTTTAGCTTAGTATCGAATTTATGTGATTGACTTCCAACGAAAGGAAAGTACCATCGAAGAAACACTCTTACCTCCTTCATCGGAGATGCTGAAGAGATCGTGCACCAACATCCACTTTGAACCCTCGGCTATGCCGTTCCATGAAAACCGGCTCTCTTTTAGCAAATGATAGGCTGAGTGTCGGTCAGGGCTCCGTTTCATTTTTGCTCATGACATCCAACATCTCGACCCGGCACAGAGATCTCGGGTCAGAACCGTTCTCCAACGTCGATGCTCAGCAGGTAGACGGGCTTCTCCACGATGATCATCGGCAACACCTCCCCATGCATACGAAGATCAGAGACCGAAGTAGTATCAAGCCTCCATCTCCGAGGTAGACAACATAATAAAATCCGGACTAGCCTAGTGACGTGGAAAGCCAGATAGGGAACCGCGCAGATTTCTCCAAAAGCTCTTCTTTTATACTTATTTTATATTCTTCTTTTATACTCTTCTTTCTCAATTCACTTGGTAATCCTTTCAGACCTCCAAGAGGACTCCAACCATCACTCCACCAATGGAAAACACTTCTCATTTTAAAATAACTTCCAGGAACGCCTCCATAGCCTCTACAAAGGGTCTCAAAATCCAGCAGAACAAATAAGCATGGTAATAACTACAAACAATCATATAGCCAACTACTTCTACAAAACTTCCGCTTTGCCCAGGAACAAGACCTTGAACTCAACAGTCACTTTGAATGCGAATGTTCAAAACACTTATTAAATGAAATGTCTAAAGATTTCTGATTTCAAATATAAAAGAGTTTTTAGACATTAAATATATAAATGTGACAAGAGGGTGTCCACAGGTTCAGATAAATATAGATAAATATATGTATGCAATATGTACAGAAACAAATTATAGAATTTACAATTTCATCCGCGTGGTACGAGGATCGCAAACCTCGACTCCACACAAACATGACTAGAGGGAGTTTCAAGCAAAATTAAATAAGTTGGATGGCTTTAAATACATTAGGTGACCTGAAATACATTAGATAGATTTATATACATAAATAATGAGGGTTCAAATCCTGACATTACAATACACACACGCACACACATCACTTCAAAAAAAGTCGATTCCAGTTCAATGGTAACACGTACTCTTCCATTGAAAACACGAATTTGAATTATCGACCAAGTCACAATACTTTCTGAATACATTATATTACGTATATAGGGGAAGTAAAATATTAATTCGCATTCAGAATTGCTGAAAGAATTTTAATTCATTAATATTAAATATTTATATATTTAATCTCCTTCAAATTAATTATTATCAATCGTTTAATGTTAATCGTGTCGTAAGTTTTATTCAATTTCACCCCCTGAAAAAAATTGTAAGATTTATAAATTCAGTCAAGTTATAATATCTTAAATGAAAAGATCTTCTTTTATCTCTTGCAAACAAATCAGCAAAGAAAACTAACTTTACTTAGAAACGACCCTTTTATTTTTTAACCAAATATTCTAGCTTTCCCTCTTTTACATTTTGTTTTTACTAAAAAGAATTTTGTTTTCAAACATTAAGTTAAGCATGGCTGTTTAAACATAAGTTAGCAAACTCACAGTTTTGGAACTCAGTAGATAAATTGCTATATCTTGTTATTCCTTGAAAATAACCCTCTGTAGAACAAACATAGTTCTCTAAAATAGATAAACATTCAAGTTAGGCGTGTGATATATTTAATGCATAGAAAAAGTTATTTGAATATGCTATATGCCATAAAATATTTAAGTAATTTATAAATAATAATTACTTTCATATAGTTATTATATAAGAAACTTAGTAAAATGTTGATTTTTTTGCTTTAAATAATTTTTAATTTTTTAATATTTGCACGTGTTTATTACATGAAGTTCTTAAGCTCTGAATCAAATATAATAATTTCAGTATGTCAGCTTATAAAAAATATTTCCAAACTTTAAAATACTGAATTTGCAAGAATGCTATTCTATTGTATTGTTGTTAATATAAAGTGATATTTCTAGATTATTTGCCAAATTTTACAAAGTTTACAATTATATATTTATTCAAAATTTTTATTTCGAACCTTCTAAACTATTTATAGCTTCTGAAAAATGAACTTATTACGAAATGACATTACGAATACGTAATTCAGAAGTTGATGAAATCAATATGCATAAAGCTAAATTTTAGTTTTAGTAGAATTAGGTTTTAGTTAAAATTAGACAATAGAATATAAAAAAGAAGTTACTATTTAGTGTTTCATTTCTATATATTTAATTGCTTAGAAAGGCATGTGGCGACTAAATATTGCGCCATTTCAATAACTATCGACTGTGCTACAAAATACATCCCGGCCCTTAGAGTGGTGAACTAGACAACAAAACAAACAAGCAACCTCCCCAACGCTGATTGCAACATCACTTATGAGGTGGCCTTTCTCCCAGTATTCAACGATTAATATCACACCCTTGACAGCTACACGATCAATGTATGGACTTCATCGGCTTGACCAAAAAAGCTTCCGATCTCAGCTCCATGTTTGGAAATTGGTAAGCATTTGGGGTAGCCTTCGCCATTTTTCAGAGATTTGTTCGAACTCTTTCCAGGAGAGTGTGTATATTGGTGACCGGTTCTTGCTCCATTCCAACAACGATCGGCCGTGCTAAAAACCACATTTCAAATTTTAATTTCAGGTTGGAAGATATCTTCTGGCCTAACCGCATAGTATAGGGATCTTATGTAAATACATCTGGTGCAACAGATGTGTGTCAATTAACTGTTCACAAGTGTGGTGCTAGTGAAAGCATGTGAGATTCAACTTCTTTAATAATCATGTTGTCTACATACGCTTATATAAATAAAATGGTTCTGCTTTTCTCAATTCAGTTTGGTTATTTCCTACAAGTTGAATATATAAAAGCAACAATATATTTGTAATTTTCACATCATCTTATTTCTTTGCATCCTTATCACATCAGAAATTTAAGGCATATTTGTGAAAGTATGTATTTGCATTGCACATTATTTTCTCAAATATCCTCCAAAAATTCTTTAGTTCATTGTCGTATTGGATACATTTGTCGATTTTCCTCTGAAATCTGTAAATTGTAAAATCCTATTATAGTGTTGTATTCAGATATGTAGTTTAAACTTTTTTATTTGATAAAGTCGTGCTTTTCATAACAAATTCCAGTAATATTAGAACGTTTAGCACATTACGTCTTCCAATGTTACGTGTCCAAATCATGTTTACTGAAGCTCCTATCATCAGAAACCATCATTATAAAATGTGTACTTATCACTTTAAACCTCGAATAAAATTGTCAGAAACACTTCCATTTAATGGCGTATGCTGTCATCATCATTAAACAATAATAAATACTAACATACCACTAAAAAAATTAAAACATCTCACATAGACAAAACATGGTAAAGAAATTAAATGGCACAATTTGCTGAAATTCCTGGTTTCTATAGCAAGATGTAAGTCTTCCTCCATAAGGTGTCTGCGACAGTGTTCTCAACTTAGCCATTTTATAGCTAAATTCAGCCATCTTTTTTGTATTATTTGCTACAGAAATTGGCTTAACCTAGTTATAAAATGGCTAAATTTGCAAGGCTTTGCTATTATTCTAACCCTAAAAATCATCCAAATAATGGCAATCTTAGTCTGAGAAAAACTATTGGAAAACATACTTATTTCGATTTGTTCATTTTTAACGAGATATTATTGCAAATTATTTTATTATGTAACAAATATATAGAAGAAATTAATCAAGAAGTTGTAAAAAGTTAAAAGACATATACAACAACACCAGACAGAATAAGAGAAATGTATAAGAAAGGCAAGTGCAAGTGGTAGAATTTGTAGGATGGTGTTCTAATTCCACTCGAAAACCTTTAGACCGGCCCGCATTCTCACTGGTTATTGTTGTTTCTAAAATATTAATAAAATATTATTATCATTATGATATAATTATCATTATATAATATTTTATAGTTGTTTATATATTATTCTTATATTTTAATAACAATATTTTATGATATTTTGTGAAAATATAAACTTTAAAATCATGTTTGGAAACACGTATAAAAGTATTAAAATATAAACATAAAGATTGCATTTCTAAGATTAAAAAGTATTTTTTTAATATGACACCATCTAAGACGTTAAAATATTAAAAATGATAACTTCCATAATAACAATAACGTCCATAATAACCATATCATTAGTGTCAATGCAATAAAAGAGGTAAAACATGGGCCTTTATTTGCAGCTAGGAGCCTCGACAAAAAATGTGCACATGAATAGTCGAATTATCCGAGACAAAATAAAACCTACCAAATAAATATATAACACATATATAACTGTAGAAGTACATAAGCCAAATATTTTACAGTAACATAAAAAGTAAAAACAAGGTGAAATAGACATCGAGAAATTCAGACAAGGGATTAAAACACAGAGAGTCGAGAACAAGACGCCATGCTAAACCATGGGTTTGAAAGGGATCGGCGTTAGAAATCGAGTTAGGACAGACATAAATGGACAGAGATTCAAAAAGTAAAATATTGCGGTGGTTATTGCAATTAATTAACATAGATATTTTATCCTAACTTGGGGAAAATTTATCATTAATAACAAATTGGGAAATGTTAGTATTATGTTTATTATTTTTAATATATCTGTATTATTTTTAATATCATGAGTGTGTAATGCTAAACGAATGTCTAGGATACGTTTGGTACTAGCTATATAAAAATTATAATTATTTTAGGAGATAAAAGGGATACAGGATACAACATAGATCCCAGCCTCTGATTCAGGAAGTTCTTTTTATTCTTACATTTATCAGTACGAAAACGACTAAATAAAGGACTAACATGAGAATTGGAAGGTTTAAATTTAAATACAGGATAAAAATTAACCAGGATATAAAAAATCGAGGAATGGAAAGGAAGACTCCATTTATACTCTATAACAAAGAAAACGACGCACCAAGAAGAAGTTGTCCGATTATAATGAAATTTCGTATGGAAAGACATTTTGAGCGAACATGAAAATGAATAAAATTTGGTGTCCAATGAATAAATAGTGGGAGCTCCAGCGCATCGGAACTGTGCATACAGCAGGTGTATATAAGGAAAGATTCTGAATCTGTGGTCAAAATTTCTATGGCATGTCGACTGCGGATATCTTACACCTTTGGTAGTCATTTCTGGAACACTGACAGCACAGATGTACGCAGAAAATATTCTACGACCGGTTGTGTTACCGTTCCCTTTGAGACACCCCGGACTTTTCAACAAGATAATGCCTGGCCACGCATGGCACTTGTTGCTATGAATTGTCTTCAAGCTTGCCCAACACTTCCTCGACCAGCTAGGTCTCCTGATCTCTCTCCCATAGGGCACATTTGCGACGTTATGGGAAGGCGATTGCAACATTCGCGGAATGTTGACGATTTAACCCAACAGGTGGAGACAATTTGACAAGACATTCCGCAGGACACCATCCGTGAACTTTATCAGTATATGCCACGTCGGATAAAATCTTGCATCCAGACCAGAGATGGACCAACGCCTTTTTGACTTCCTCCCTTTGTATACGTTCAAACTCTAAATCATTAAATTGTTCTGAAATTTTAATCGTTTCTTTTTCTATGTATGTTCTTCACATCCACCAATTTTTATCACATTCGGACAACTCCTTCTTGGTGCGTCGATTTGTTTGTTATAGAGTGTGTATCGCAAACTTTTAGAAGATGTGGCAAGATTAGTTTTAGAACACATAAAGTTAGAACGAATAGAGGAGAAATATATATTATAAATGAAGTTGAACGAGTAAGCGGCCCCATAGCCAAGGTTAAAGATAAAGTTAATTTAATTATCTAAAGCTACAGCCGGGGAACAGACGTAAAAAGCACGATTAAAATATGTTTTTGCCTATTTTAGTCTCATTACTTATAATTTTATCCCATCTACATAATGGAATTAACTTTATTTTTTACCTAGGCTATAAAGCCGCTTACTGATAAATTTAAGAACAAACATAACTTCCTGAATAACCCTGGGGTGTATGGTGTCCTCCTTTCTTATGTCCTGAAAATAATTAAAATTTTAGTAGTATCAAGCGTTACATTTAGCTGAATACGATCACGATATTAAAAATAATTAACTGTCTATTGCTATTTCTCAATTTGTTTTAAATGATAAATATTACCCCGATTTTTGATAAAATGTTTTTGATTTTTATTAATGTAAAATATCTAATCTTCTACATTTTGAATCCCTGTTTATTTGCATGTATAGCGACCGTTTGTTTGCATTTGTCTCGGATAATCCGACTATTCATATGCAATGTTTCGTTTCGCGGTTTTTGGCTGTGTGTAAAAGCCAATGTTTCTCCGTTTTCATTACATTGCCACTGATGAAACGGTGAAATGGTGTAATATTTAAGATGTCTGAAATGGTATCACATTAAAAAATCAGATGTGGTCAGTACATGACATTCCTTATATAATGCAATTAATGCACTTCTTTAAAGGTGAAAAAGGGATGAAAAGATCCATGGCACAGTGTTTGTAACGTTAAAATGTACATTTTGCGCGGTAAATTGTACCTCCGAATGACATCATTTAAAACTATTTCGTATCAGTTTAACTTTATGCAACTCTAAATTGACAATTATCAATATTGATTGCATCCTCAATAAGCAATATATCCATATATTTAAATATTTCATTAATAAATTTATAAATTGATTAATAAATTCATTAATAAATTCATAAATTGGACGTCATTTTTATTAACTTGGCGTCATTTTTGCAATTTCGACAATATTTTCGTCAATGTGCGGCAAAATATTGCCAAGTTGGCGATATTTAGAAGAACATTTCTTACATAATAAAAGGTATGCCCATCATATGACGGAATGAAAAATTTTCAAAATATTTCATCCTATTTGCCGTCATTTTTCTCAATTTGGCGACATTTTTATCAATTTTATAACATTTTTATCCATTTTGGCAATAATTTCGTCAATTTGGCAACATTTAAAAAAGTCACCAAGTTGGCGATATTTACTGCCAGAATTTTGCCAAGCGTTGCAGAGTCTTATGGTAGAGTCTTATATTATTTCCAATATGTTCAATTTTAATCAATTAGTTGTCATTTTCATTGTCATTTAGGGTCAATTTTATCAATTTGGCGACAATTTTATCAATTTGGAGATATTTTTATCAGTTTGGCGACATTTCAGAAGCTCACCAAGTTGGCGATATTCCGCCAAATTCGTCGGTAAAATTTCATCAAGCATTATGGTCGGGGAAATAGGTTATTCTTATAGCAGATAAACGACTAATGGCGTCCAAATACAAAACTATTATCCAAAGTATCTTCTCTTAAAGTACATTCTTATTCTTCCCAAGATATTAGAATTTCATCAGTTAGTCTTTATTTTCATTGATTTAGCGTAATTTTTATCAATTTGGTGATATTTTTATCAATTTGGCGATATTTTCGGCAAATTGACAACATTTAAAAAAATCGCCAAGTTGGCAATAATCCACCAAATTTTCATCAAGCATTGTTTATGATGAAAGAGGTTAGTCTTATGGTAGATAAACGACTAATAGCCTCAAATTACAAAGCTATTACCCAGAGTGTCTTCTCTCGTGAATTAAACGAGCTAGTTCTACGAGAATGATGACAATAAATTTATAGCATAATAGTGCATATGAAGAGTGAACATATTTCACAATAGATATATTTTTTTTTAATTTTAAGTAATTTTTTGATGAATTTATTTGAAAAGTGTGCTATATCTGGAGAACGGTTCATGACAGCTTTCTAAAGTTTATGTCAATCATTTTCTAATGAAAAATTACATGAGAAATGATTATTTACGTAACTTTATTGAATGTTTTAATTGTGTGATGATTTTCTTTTAAATTTCATTTTAAAATTTATGAGAGTTCTGTACATTCGATTGCGTAAAAAAACAGCAGACTTCCTGTATTCATCGATTGTGATTTTTGTACCAAATTTTGTTCGGATCGCTTGAGTCCTTCATGACATATCGTCTCCATAGACTCACACACACACACACACACACACACACACACGCACACGCACGCACACACAGACATGACCACAAAGAGTTTGATTCGTGTTTAAGGATGTTTGAAACGTACTCTCCCGTCGAAAACTCGAATTTGAATTTTCGACCTCGTCACAGTACTTTCCTTATAGATTATACTATATATAAGGAAAGTAAAAACTGTTTACTCTTAAAAGTAGTCTACTGTTTATAATTTAAAAAGAATGGTCTTAAATGAAGTCAATTCTCAGTAGTGCACTTATAGCCTTTATTGAAGCTGCATATTTTTCCTACATTAATTTTTTTGACTGAAAAGAAAATATCGGTCCTCTGTTTCGCATTTTATCTAGTCTTCCGTGGGTAATTTTTTTAAGTTAACTATAAATCTTTTACACTATGTTAGCCATTTGTAGGCGTCTCCCATCGTGCGGTAACCGCGCTTCTATATATAGCTCGCATATTTAGAAAATACCTTTTTAGATGGTTAAATAAAGTATCTGGTTGATAGTGGCTTCAAGTTAAAGTCTGTGCTGTTTAAATGTTCTGAAATAATCATTTTCTTAATATAACAAAATATCACAGAGCATTTTGCTTGATAATTTATAATTCCGAATAATTTTGAATTTATATTTAAATAATTTCAAAAATGTTTGGCATTAGATTTGTTAAATAAATTAAATTCATGTTTTTTTAAAGATTCTTTGTTTAAAATAAATTTTAAATGTGAAATTTACTGAAATGTTTTTAATATAAACGTATTCTTGATGCAATTGTATACAGCATATTTTATAAAGAAAATAATGTTTCACTTGAAATATAATAGAGTATTTGAGTGCTATGTAGAAGTACATAAAATTGATATTATTAGCTTTAAATGTTTTTAATTTTTAAATATAAATTTATTCTAAACACAATTTTTAATTTATAGCAATAGTATAGAGTTTTATTTTATTAAATAACATTTATGTACTAGGTATAATGAATCAAAAATATTTCCTACACTTTTTAACACATACAATATGATATTCTGCTCTCATAAAATACCACGATTCTAATTTCATCTTCTTAAATAACAGGATAATACAATCATCAGCGTTATAACCCAAAAATAAAAATACCATATGGGAATATCTTCAACATTTCAGGGACTTGTTGCACAGTTTTGTCTTACACCCCAGAAAAGGCAGAATATGAGGATCCTCCTGTCCTTCATAAAATATCATCCCAAATTGTATATATAGTGGAAACATGACAAGGTTAACTCAATTCTTTCACAATATATAATAATAAATCAAACTGGTTGTAAGATGAAATCTTACACTTCCTTGAAGAAAGCAAACTATGCTATTAAAGTAACTGCCATATGCCTGCTAACTAAGGTGTTTTATTTTTAACACTTTACAATATAGTTGAAAAGTGTTTATAACTTTGTTCATTAGTTCATTCAGTCTGTCTGTCTGTCTGTTCGCACGATAACTGACTTTATCGAAATGAAATTTTAGTATGTTTTTGAGACGGACAGTAAAATAAATTATTGCAGTTCTGTCATAATTAAATACATATCACCGCTGAATGTATCGCGTTTTAGATATTTCAATAAAATTGCATTTCAGTTGGAAAGAATTTCATAACCAATGCTTTATGAATGATTGATCTTTCTAGTTTCACATTCTTTTAATTTGCATCGTCCGGTCATTAAGCGGAAGTCACATGATTATAAAATACAATATTTCATTATATTTCTCTTAAAGAAGCATTTCGGAGAAATATTTTAATGCGTGCATATATTTTTATAGAACAGTAATTATTTTTGTTATCTTTATATTGTTGTCTATTCTTCGGTCGCACATTTTTAATAATTAACTCATGTAGACTATTTTAATCCAAGTCAGCAATCTCACGGTTTCGTGATTCAGTAAATAAATGTCTCTATTTCTTGTTTCTACTTCCGGAAACGACTTTTTTTCTTCAGAAACTTAACCAAGTCCTCTAATATATAGTAACTTCTAACTAAAGAGTGTAATTTTTCATATCACAGAAACAGTCATTTAAAGGCTGGGTAACTTCACGAAAAATGATTTAATGTAGCAGAAATCCACAGCGAGTACTGAAAAAAGCTCGCTTAAGTCTTATATATTAACTGGAATATAATTAAATCGTATTTTATTCTTTAATATTTTTGTACTGCTTCCAATTTTTATTTTGCTTCTGTTTTCTTCCTGAATCATTTATGATTCTATATATTCACATAAGAGACTTATTTTACATTCTATGGCTTCTGTGTTTTACGCCTGTATGGAGCATTATTCTTTATTAAGTTACGATGATATCCAGTAAACATATTTTTAATTATAAGACAGGCATTCAAGGAATATTCGTGAATTTTTAATGAAATCTGATTAAAAGTTTATTAAAAACATATTTTGAAAATTCGAAATAATAGTATTTCATAGTTACAGCATATTTTATAAGTTACATTATATTATATCAGTATTTATATCACATGGTATTGTAGAGTTTTGTTATGACAACAGTTGTAGTATGTAGGGCCTACACTGACCAGTTAAAACCACCTGTTATATATTCAAATATGTGAGCTCACAGCAAAGGTACGGCATGTGTCAAGGTCAGGAAGTTGATGAGTACCACCTGGGTTGACGCTCTCATAGTTAGATCTTCATTTGTCCTCAACATGGCAGAAGAAACGAAGTTATCAGATTTTGACAATGAACACATTGTTATGTCATGACGCCTATGTTTTAGCATCTCATAAATAGTGATACTGGTAAGCTGCCTACATTATGCAGTAGTTAGTACATGATAAAGATATCCGAAACAATTGACATTTAAAGTTGTCGACAAGGCATGTTTCATTGATGCCAAAGGTCAGAGAAGGATTCTTCGTTTTATCCAGGCCGGTGGGATACTGTCAGGGATATTAGCTGTAATTTCAATCATCGTGACGAATGTGTCCGCACATACAGCTCATCGTACACTGTTGTATATGGGTCTCTGTAGCCACAGACCCATTTGTGTGTCCATGCTCACCACTGTTCATCGTCGTAAACGCCTGCAGTAGGCAAATAATCATGATCATTGAAACATCGAGGATTGAAGGACGACTGCACAGTCCGACGAATTCCAACTTTCGTTGCACCAAGTGGACAGAGACCTCTTGTGTGTCGTTTACTCAGGAGCACCTTAGAACCTAGATGTACGATGGGACTAATCTATGTTAGTGGTGGGAGTTTGGTGGATAGAGGACATTTTCTTGGAAAGCATAAGGATCCCTGATCTCTGTAGTAGGAGCGCTGAAAGCTGTCACTTGTTACAGATCAAAACACTCCTTTATGGAGCCTGCTCCTCCTACTAGAGATGGCACCTTTCAACAAGACATCGCACACTGTCATGCTAGAAAGAAGATTCAGAGTGGTTCCATAAACATGTTGAGGAATTCTCAAGGGAATAATATGGCTCTCAAATTCCTCAGAAGTAACTCTTAATGAACATTTGTGGAATGTTTTGGAGAAACGTTAACGAGCTGCATCACCCGAAGCGCGTAATTTACGAGATTTGTTGGATGTTTGCTTACAATCACGTTATGAAATATCAACAGCTAATTACCAACACCTTGTTGCATCTATGCCTTTTCATATAAAGTATATTTTGGCAGCAAGAGAAGGACCCATGTTATATAACGTAGCTGGTTTTATTGTTTTGGTTCATATGTGTATTTCATATTCAATCAATGTATGTTTTCATTATTTATAACGATTTTCAGAATGAATAATCTAAAAGCAATTAGTTATGACATTGTTTTTCAATAGTTTGAGTAGGAGAATAGTCAGAAGACAATTACGGTATTCAAAGTGCGTCTCTATTATTATGGTTGCAAATGGAATCAGCAAATGTATAAAGCACTGAATTATAAAATATAAAAGAAATGAACTGCCATAATTATAAATTAAAATAACTGAAGAATGGTTATTTTCATAATAATAGGCTGAAATAAGAAATTTTAATATAATTTTTTTTCCGTATGGTGATATAAAAGCAAATTTTTGTGTGCCTAGCCATTTCCTAAATATTGCTGGAGGAATGTTGGAACAAAAAGTTAATTCAAAATTTATAAAAATTGTGGAGAAGATTATAATATTTTATATTTTATAATTTCTAATAGTTTAAGAACCACTTGCATCCAAAGCTTCATGATTCTATTTTCAGCAGTTTGGGATGTGAAATTTTAATTTAGTTAGTTGTCTCATTCAGTCATAAGATGTAAACGTTTTTAATGCAAGCTTGTCAACATGTAATTTTTTTGTGAAACTGTAAATTTATTAAGATATTGCTCTGAACTCCATTACATTGTAAAAAACATGTTTGTGTCGAGTAAATGTTTCTATAAATTAATTTACAATTTCATCAGAAGATATAAAACCACTATACTATGTTTCTAAAGGGGAGTGTGAAAATATAAGCATCATGCTTGCCTTGCAATTTGCACACATGTTCCTATGAATAGTGTGTATATATTTAAAACACCAGGGATTATTTATTTTAGAAGTTTCTTGTGTAGGAAACATTTGTGTTTCTAAAATGGACTAAACGAACTAAATGAAAGAGATAATTATTTAATTATATTGTTCTCTTAAATTTTAAAGTTAATTTATTTTAAGGTATTAAGTGTAATGATGTTCACATAATCATTCAATTTTTAATAAATATGCTACATAATTATCTTTCACATAATGTTACGTAAATAATACTTTGATACAGTCACATTATTTTTACATATTATTAAATTGTAATCCACATTAAAATAACTATTTATATCTCTGCTGAATAATCATCTGGAAAATACAACGATATTTCATTTTTAGAACCGGGGGTTCCGATTTCTTTCTTTTGCTTATCTTCTCCTGAGGGACATATTTTTTTAAAAATTAGGTTAAGTGTACTCAGCATTTACTCCGAGTAAGCAACATCTCGGTTTCATGATTCAGTAAATAAATTTCTCGACATCTGTTCCTTATTTCTTGAAACGACTCCCTTAGAAAAGTAAACACTTCAGTTTTAACAACATCCTTGGGTTTTATGGAGTAGAAAAAATGTTTTTAACATTGTGCCATTTCCAGGTAAAATATGTGGTAAAGTTGACTTAATTTCTCAATTTTTGCCAAAATATTGTTCAAAACAGTATGACTTATCTATAGTCACTGCAGTGTCTACATAAAAATAAAATGTACATTTAATTATTGCACTTGAAATAAATAATTATGCATCAGTATAAAAAATTGGAAGTAGCTATTTACTTCAAACTTCATCTAGAACTATCTCAAAGCAAATACTCTCAGGTGATTTCTGTTTTCAATTATTTAATTAAAAAAATATTGTCCAAAACAAAATAACTTATCTATGCTTATTGCAGTGTCACATGAAAAAAAATTTACATTTAATTATTGCACGTAAAATAAATGTGTATGCATCAGTGCAAAAAAGTTGGAATTGGCTATTTACTTCAAGCTTCATCTAGCCCTATCTCAAGGTTACCTTACACCTTTCTGGTAGGTCGGACGGTCTGGTTCTGAACAACAACAACGCACTATCTCAAAGCAAAGACTATCAGGTGATTTCTGGTATGTACCAATTATTTAATAATAAAAATTTGGCAAACGAAATAGCAATCGCGTGTAAAACAACAGTCATTCTATTGTTTTTATTTCAATACGCTGTCAAGTTTATTTTGACAGGTTTGGTAGAAAGCCCAGACCACACGACCAACCCGAAGGCTAATGGCAGTTGTTTGTAATAATTATGTATATTATATTTTCTATATTTTCGTAATTAGCAGAATGATAATATTGTCATTTACTATCATTTGTGTACTTCCATTACCATTTTTCTAATATAAAATAACATTTTAATCAACTTTGGGATATGCTTGTAAAAATGCTTGATTTTCTCTGTTAAAGAACAAGTTTAGAACCATGGTCTACTCGTAGTGTTTTTTTACTTTAAACACCTCAGTTCTTGTTTACTTTGTTTTGCCCATTTTATTTATTTGCCAAAGATAAACTTTTACATATTATGTGAAAATGTTGTCGTTATCTAAGTGTGGAATCTCCCAATTTTGCAATTCAGTAAATACAACAATATATTTATTTCCCCTATTTTCGGAAATTACTTTATGAAAAAATATACAATTCTGAAATCTATACCAACTTTCACGATAAGTTTGGAAGGCTTAAAAATAGCACAAAACAAAGCATTTCTAAAAATTCTCTAGAAATAATTTTCTAAATCTTCGTACTGTCTCAAATATTGCAACTGAATATTGTAAGCTTGACTAATTTTTATTTCATGCTGAATATTGTTCTGCTTGAGTAATTTTAGTCTACAACTTAATTACTGCTGAAATAAGACCTGAATTGAATTAACGTAAGTACAAACTCTGATGATATCAATGCAAAAAAATATGTGACAGGGTGTGACTTGCAAGGTTTTTCATTTAAGAGATGCTATAAATAAGTATATTGCGATGCTGTAAATAAGTGTATTACGTTGCTCTAAATACTTGGGTTCGATCTTCATTTTCCCTAAAGTACTGGTTCTTAATTCTCAAAAAGCACCTGTCTACTCCTATCTATGTCCTGAAAAGTTTGAGTCTACGTCAGGCCGATACCTACAATGATAATTTAATGTAGAGAGCCTCCTCTAATTTAGCTGTCTGATATTTGACTTTTGAAAAAATCTAAAAATATATTGATCCCAAAAGCACTGTAATGGATATTGACAGCCATCTTGTGTATTTTAAGCTATTGAGAAAATTGTTTCCATTTAATACTGTTATTTTATTACTTTTGTACACAAGTTTATATTCAATTGCTCCGATTCTCAATTAAGTTCCATTTATATATCAAAATCCAAACGTCAATATTTATGCTCAATGTGAAAATGTATTGTAATGCCTCGTAAATGGCTAAAAGTATGAAACAAAGTAAAGCGAAATAATGGAGATAATTGATTTAATTATCTATTGA
Source organism: Amaurobius ferox (assembly GCA_951213105.1). Taxonomy (NCBI): domain Eukaryota; kingdom Metazoa; phylum Arthropoda; class Arachnida; order Araneae; family Amaurobiidae; genus Amaurobius; species Amaurobius ferox. The sequence continues at coordinate 83,477,041 of OX578137.1, forward strand.
TATTACTATTAATAGTCTATTGATTTAAGTAGAATCATTAGAATATGTTATGAGAATAAAGCTAACTACTGTCATCCACATTCTTGATTTTTGCGATTACTAGCATACACGTAAACCAGGGAAGAATTCCTCAAGTTCTGACCAAACCTGAGTAGCTGTGGAGGTACAAAAATTAAAATGTTGAATAAGAATCATGAGATTTGTTGATTTAGAACAAAATATATAGCTTATTTTATTGTAAACCTTCATTTTCTTACTCTGTGTCGAATAGAGGGATTCAATATTATGCAAATTTTACAAATAACTGTATGTTAAAATTCTTAAGTTTATGCACTATATGTCTTTCTAGATATTCCCATATTTTTTCCAAAGATTAAAGACCACTTGACTAACAGTAAGTGTGTAGTTAATTAACGATTTAAAGAAAGTCGGTAAATATTAAATTCAGGTAAATCTTCACTAACTTGACTGTTACAATTTGTATTAATGGTTTTTGGATAAAATGAAATATATGACATGGGTATAAACGAATCAATATAGTGTCAATACAATACTAATAAATTTGTTTAAAATTTTTGCTTTTTGTATTTTCTTAGATTTATTAGAACATATTCACAGACTCTTGGAAACGTTATATTTTGCTAGTTGGACAACACATTTTAAATTGCACCAGAATGCTTTTATCAGTGCGAAAATTTTGAGGAATGTCTTGCATTGACAAGAACTCGCTTCGAAACATTTTATAGTTGGGCACATATTTTTAGACCACCCTAATAATTAAGGCTTCATGTATACAGGTTCACTCCAGTCAGCCATTTTGACTCCAGTCAATTATCGTCTGCCTGGGATATTTCAATGGCGTGCACATGTTACTTTGTTGATATTTGATACGCAACTTTCTGTAAAATAGATGATTCTGCTTTCAAAAAATTGTTCCAATTAGTCAAAATGGGTGTCTAGAATGTTTGATTTTATCGAGATCTCAAGAAAAGCACATGAAAGTAACCCTCTTTTCTCCATCTTGCAGCCATCGTTTGAACTGGAAGTCAAGATGGCCTATGTTGCGCAATATTTAGAAGCATTACTAATAATAACATAATGTATCGCTTACACAACAGCATTTCATTTCTGAAGAAAGTTCACTTGTATATATTTTTTCAAACTATTCATGTCTTTTATATGAATCTGTTCATATACATTTTTTTCTCATACAGTTTTTAAACATATAGTTTTTTCACATACATTTAGGTGATTTTGGTCCCGAAAACCGGTTGTGTTTCTTCTTTTGTAACTGTGCAGATAGAAGATAGTTCGTTTCCTCGATGAAGATAGTTCTTTTAATGTCAAATTATGATTATTGCAATTATTTGTAACTTATGAAGTATTCTTTCTGGTTGGTGGTATTTGTTTTGCTACTTTTTTAATCTTTATGAAAGCAAAAATCGAAATTCTTAGAACTCTGCTGTTTTCTTCAGTTTTCGATATATGATACCAACTCTTATTTTCTCTTATTTTCCTAAAGTTAATTTTTCATAAAATTTGAGCAGTTTTATATTTTACAAATATTTGTACTTTGCTCTGGTTGTTTTATAGCCCCTAGTACTTTTATTGAATATTTATATCCTTTAGTTTGGAAAAGTTTGAAAGTCACATGATTTGTTTTCTTATGACATACTCTTCCTGTTCTAGCTGGAGTGGTTGCTCTGTTTCATTTAACATGAAGTATTCTATATTTATGCTCAATGAGATGGGGAATGTACATATTTGTTTCGGTTAATTTTCTGGAAGAAATTTTTATTAATAGGTGTGATAATAATAAGAGCGTATTTTAAAAACTTATATCTGAATAACACAATAATTATGGCTACATATCATTTATATTATTTTCTACTTAACAATGAACATAAAATAAACTTTAGTAGCATTTAAGTTATCGGTAAAACAGGAGTTGTTTACATCACACATGCATTACATCCATTCCCCAGAAACACATTTTATAAGATAAAGATGAGTGTCACTGCTTTTCTCTAAATGAGCAATCTATAAGATTCATGATTCAATAAAAAGGTGCCTATATTTCTTATTCGTATTTCTGGCAATGATTTTCCCTGAACAAAGTAAAAAATATTGTGTTTATAGAAGCATCCAAATAAAGAATGGGATGCTTGTGGAGCTGAAATGTCATTTTAATCTTAATATATTTCATATAAATAATTAAATGGGGGGGGGGGGTAAACAGCACTACATTAATGTTTTCTACTTTGAAAAATAAATTACGCGACTTTGCCCGGGTCTTACCTCTACTTCAATAATATAGACACCCTCTACTTTAAAACAGTGTCCTCTACTTCAATAATACATATACAGGTGACACCGCTCAAATTCTATCTAGTCTATTGTAAATTAAAATCATTTCTTATCTTTCGTTTTAATCCAAATCACGTTTTACTACTACGCATGTGCAGAAACATAACATTTATCCCCATATTTACGCACAGCCCATTGCATACCAATGGAGTACGGGAGAAAATTATAGCACTTCATTGGCGGAATATGAAACATCAATTTTTATACGTTTGTTTGAAAACTCACAGAAAAAAATATAATAAAGTAATTGTAATTATTTTCTTGTATTTGTATCTAACATGTATCTAAGAAGTACCTTGTTCAGAAGATACTTACCACGCGAACTGTAGTTTGATTCTTTCTCTAAAGCATGGAAGTTAGGATTTTTTTCAGGAAATATTGATTTATAGCTACTTTAAAGTGAACAAACGACATACGACTCGACTTTCTCCCCTCCCCATTTATGTGCATAAAAACGCAAAATTAAAGTGCGTGTTGAGGAATTACGTGTAATAATTGCATAGTGGGGTATTGGAGGGTCATGGGAGGAGAGATAAACTTCGGCCTATAAGGCTCCTTCGGTATAAAAAGTGAAGTCATAATTCATGTCCGGAATTTAAATAAATTATAGTCATGGAGAACAAATCGACTTTCCTAAGTTATTGCAGGATTCAGGAATGAGACAGAAATTAACTTTGCCTGTAGCTGACAAATTTATCCAAGACTTTCGTGAGAAACTTTGAATTTTCGATAAAGGAATTTTAATTAGCATCTAATACGTTTGGAAGACACTCCCATTGTATATACCATCATCCAAGGACAGCATTCGCGACATGGATAATTGTGTGCTCGTCAGCATGGAAGTTTCTATCTCCTGTTACAGATATCGGCTATTGCATGCTGACTTGAGCATATTAAGTTCGAAACAGGTCCATAGGATCTGTAACGACAGTGTTTTCCCATATTTTTTGGGAACGATTTGCGTTTTATGTGATATGTTATCTTACTTTTCAGGAAGATATATATATATATATATATATATATATATATATATATATATATATATATATATATATATATATATATATATATATATATATATATATATATATATATATATATATACATATATATATATATATATATATATATATATATATATATATATATATATATATATATATCAAAAATTGCGTAAAATATATTTTTATTGTAATCCTTGTATATCTATGCAGTCCTAGTATACTTAATATTCCAGTTAGAGTATTTATACCTAGTTTAAGATCAAACTCCAATTAATAAAACACAATGATCAAAATGACACAATGAACAACATTTATTTAACATAGTATGTAAAACTGTATTTTACATAAATGAAATATCGGATGTCAATTTTGCAGAATTTCTTCTTTTTTGCCTGACTCTTGTAACAATGTTTAAAACAATTAGAAAACGTCTAGGAAACAATATGAACTGTAGTTCAGGAACTACTTGTTAATATTCATATGTAATAGTATTAATTGATTTCTGGTGAAAAGCACTTAAATTAACCATTCACTTATTAATAGCAGAAATATGTATTTTTTAAGATTTAACGTTTATAGATTAAAAATTGCAGTATCTCAACGATGGCGCATGCTAGTGTCTTACAAATGGTTTCATCTTCATTTAAATAAATATATATTCATCTTATTTAATACTAATTAAAATAATATTTTTTCATTAATTAATTTTATTTTCAAAAATAAATAACTCATAACTTCTAAATGTTATATCATGTAATGTTTTTTCGAAGATATCGGGATCATGATATTCAGGGATGCACAAAATCAAAATGTAACTCACGAATTTAAATCTATCACGCAGTATTTCGCTACAGCAATACACTGCTTTTGTACACAGCATATATTGTAAGGGAGTGAAAATAAAAATATTTAATTTGTATCATTATTCAAACTATAACATGACATGCTGATACTGCTGCAAATAAGTTTACTCCCGAAATCAAGTCATAGTTTTTGAAATTTGATTTTATGTATTGTTTAATTTGCAATACTACATCATGTTATTCTATATTTCAAAAATTAAATATATATGGGATGCACACATATTAATTGTAAATTTATTTTTCAAATTATTGTAAAACTTCATGACATCGTTCACCAGATGATGCTTAGACATTTTTTCTGAACACCATAATATTATTGAAAATTATTTATTATAAAGAAAGTTGTTGATTATTATGCTTTAAGAATAGTTAATGGTATTAAGTTTGTACATTTTTTTTGCATTTACTTAAAACATAACGTATTACTAAATAGGAAGAGATAGACAAGAAATTATTCAGTTTCCGAACAAAAAATTGTTTCTGAAAGAAGATTTTATATCTTAATTACTCTTAAATACATCGCATTAGTATATTACATTAATTTTATTGTTTGTTATGAATCATTAATTATAATAATGGTTTATTATTAAATATGGTAAACACGTCTAAAATGCATCATATATTTTCAATCAAAGACTACAAGATCTGTAATCTGTATTTAAAAAACATAATCTTGAAGTGCAAGAAATTTTTACATTTTAAAGTGTCATAGTGCTTTCAGACATCATAATCTAAATCATAGCGTCTAAAAGCACTATGACACTTTAAAATGTAAAAATTTCTTATTCTGCAAGATGGTGTTTTTGAAATACAGTTTGCACATCTTGGAGTCTTTGATTGGAAATACAACAATGGCACCTAAATAGTACGAATTATAAACTCCGAAAATGAGTCTGATTTAATTAACATATCCATACTTTAAATGCCTCTAAATATAGATATATGAAATGAATTACTTCTTATGCGATATGAAAAGTTATCTTAAAATATATGTTTCACGTACCTACTCTATATATTTTAAAACAGAAAATACTCAACAACAAATTATCTTTTCCCTTGCAGTGTTGCTTAATTTGACGTTTGGTATTTTTCACATCAAAAGCGAAATAAAAAAGTAGTAAGGAAACTGCGTTTCGAAAGTAATAGATTGTTTTGCCATTTACAGTTCACATTTCTGGTTCAAGGTTCTGAAACAGCTTTCGTGAGTATCACAGTAAAAGTCGTATTAGTACTACGTATCCAATAAAATAATGATTTTGGATGGAATTTCAAATAGTTTATTTGTAGTTCTTCCAAACCTTGAACGCAAGTTAAAAGTAGTTTATCTAACTTTGGTATGCTTTAAATGTTTCCATTTTGAGAAATCTAATTTCTGTAAGTGACTTTATATTTGTAGTTTTGAAACTATTTTATTGATTATATCTCTTCTATTCTGAAAATAAAAGGTTTAATACATATATTAAAATAAAGATTAAATAAATTAATATTTAGCAAAAGTTTAAATTACTCTGTATTTTTCATACAGCACTTTGAATAAAGTAGTAAATAATTGTATTTATAATAGGGAACTTATTGTAATAGAATAAACATTTATAAAATTATTTTTTATTTAAAACGAAACTGTAACAGTGTCATCGATTCTAACCTTTATTATGGCGTTAAGTATAAGCAAAATGTGCTTAATTAGTTATCCGATCACTTGTGAATCATGTTGAAAGAAGTCATTTTGAAAAGAACATTTCTGTCCCAAAAGGGAGTTCAACACTGGATCTCCGAACTAACCAGCCGGCGCTCTACCGTTGACTGGGGCGAAATTGCAAGCTGTTATCGTCGAAGGATTATCCATCTGCATTATCCATCTGCATCCCTCTGCATTATCCATCCTCTGATGTTCGATCCTCTGTTGTTAGACAATTGACAATCTGACTGATCACCTCTTGTCTTTTTTACCTCAGGTTAGCTTCCCGTTATCACTATTTTTAACCAGCTATATTTGTATTCTGTATTAAGTTATTCAGTATTCTGCGTGGTCGTTATCCTCTCAATATGAAATCGGCGCTCAATCTTCCAGAGTCCCCTGAATCCACGATAGTCCTACTAGGGTCACTTTTAGGCGTCTGATGTGTTTGCACTAACCTATAGGGTTGATTTATTCGGGCGCCATTGTAAAGAAAATTGCTGCCCCAACTAGAAGTTGAACCCTGGATCACCCAAATGGTCATAAGACGCTCTACCGTTGAGCTACAGGGACGGAATTGCAAGCTCTTATCTTCGAAGAGCTCTCGATGATAAGATATTTTCGTCTTGAGAGTGGACTCTGCAATTTCCTCTCGTCTGCCCGAACTAGGCAATGAGATGATTAGTGAGAACAAAACTTTAAAATAATGGAGTTTAGAATACGAAATTCTAAACTTAAAACTCCTAATTTTTTAGTTTTGTCTGCCTGTCCTGAACTTCTGATTTTTTTTTACTTTCCTTACATACATAATGTATAAGGAAAGTATTGTGACGGGGTCGAAAATTCGAAATCGAGTTTTCGACGGGAGAGCACGTTTCAAGCATCCCTGTTCACAAATCAAACATTTTTGAAGTGATATCTGTGTGTGGGGGGGGGGGGGTGAAAGAATGTGTGTGTGTGTGTCAGTGAGTCTGTGGAGACGATAACTGACCAACGAATGGACCGATTCAAGCAAAATTTGGTACAAAAATCACATCACAATCCGCAAACACTGGAAGCCTATTGTTTTTATACGTAATCGAATGTTCAGAACCCTCCTAAATTTTCGAATAAAATTTTGAAAAAATCAAAACCACTAATAAAGTTAAGCACATGGACATTTCTTATGTAATTTTTTATTAGAAAACGATTGGCATATATTTTAGAACGCTAACACAAACCGTTCTCGAGATATTGCACATTTTTCAAAAAAATTATCAAAAAGTCATATAAAATAAAAAAAATATATTTCCTATTGGGAAACATGTTCACTTTTCATATGTAATACCATACGATAAATTGGGTGACATCATTCTCGTGGATCTAGCTCGTTCCATTCATGGAAAAAGATATTTTGAGTAATACTTTTGTATTTGAACGCCAATAGTCATTTGTCTGCTGTAAGACTAACTTATTTCTTCATCCATAATAACGCATGGCGAGATTTTGGCGAAGAATTTGGCGGAATGTAGCCAACTTGGCGACTTTTTGAAATGCTGACAAATTAACGAAAATCTCGCCAAATGGATAAAAATGATGCTAAATCAATGAAAATGACGACTAATTGTCGAAAATTCAATATCTTGGAAAGAATATTAGTATCTACTATAAGAAAAACCTATTTTTTTACTGTAAAAGTAGTAAATTCATTACTTTATATAAGGAAAGTCATGTGTTGCCCACATCAGATTTTTTAAACATTGCAACATAATGGCCTCACAAGTGCTATATCAAAGGCATTACTTCTATTAGAAATATTCAAAATTGTTTGTTCAAATATTGCTTTTGTACGCTCTGATCATTTAATATGATGGATGATCTGTTGAGTATTTTCTTGCTTTATGCAATGCTCAATTATAGGGTCGAAGTAGTTGTCCTGCAATACGTATAATTTTCTTAACGATGAGAGCAGCTAAAATACCCTGCATCAGTTCTCTAAAATAATATAAATACACTTTTACCAGAAAAATTCTAAAATTCTTGCTTTACGAATTTTTGTCGTATTTCATTTCATCACTTTCCTCAAGCTGGCAAACGATAATAACCTCAAAACCACGGACCATGTGTTGTGAAGAATCACCAGTTGAGGACTTTCGTATTTACTCAATATTGTAAATAGAAGCTGTATGTTAAAGTATTTTTCATAGAAATTTGTATTGAATATATTTGAAAACAGCTAATAACATATTTATATTTTCGAAATTTTGAAAGTTCTTTTAAAAGATGTATGTCAACGTATTTGTCACAGAAATTTGTATTGAATATATTTGAAAACAACTATTAGCATATTTATATTTTCGAAATTTTAAAAGTTTAATGGCTATATATATCTTCATTCACAGTTATTATATCTCAAAATTCGCTATCAATGGTAATATCTAATGTGTACGTGGAAAACAAAATATATCTATTTCATTTGCTATGTTTTAAAGACACAACGCAATAAATTGATTTTCAATGTAATTGAGGACCCTAGAAGTCAAGGAATACAGGTGCAGTAAATGTGATTCTAAGGGAGTTGAGTTCAAATGTGAGTATCAGAAGTGATTGAGAAAAAAATTAAACATTTTTATTGTTTTCATGAAAAAAATAAAAAAATATTTGCAATTTGGAAATATATATATAGTATATATTTATACAGGGTGTATATAAACTGATGGTCAGACATGTAAGCGGTTATAAAACTCACCAAAACAAATATATTTCACAATACAATGTGGGGTCGGAAAGCAACCGGCGAGTAGCGAGTGGGCGCTTTCTCTGGAGTGGATGAAACGTTGCGTCAAAATGGAGAACACAGTAAAGCCGCGTGCTACATGTTCCAGATGCTACCTGCATTTTTGGCTTTATTATGGTACAAGATGGTATTTTGATACTTGTTAGATTAGAAATTTATTGGTACCAGGACACTCATGTTGAATTATATTCTGGTTGTAATTATGAAAGTGATTTATTTGTTTAAAACGGTTAGGGTTTTTGTTGAGGATATTTTTAGTTACTGTTAGGGATTTTTCCCGCTTTTTGGATCCCGGTCCGGTTTTTGAATAAATATAGTTTGGTTACTTGCTTAATTAAGCTACTCATATTTTTGGCCTACCTTTGTGGATATTTTATTTTACTGTTAATTATAAATTACTTATAATGTCATTTTTCGTATTATGTGTATATGTTAGATTATACGTATTGTATATAATTTTAATTTTTGAACAATAGGCCATTTTAATAATTGCGTTTCTGCTAGAACATATATATTTTATGTGATTTAATTCTAGATAATATTTAATGTTGTCTTATTACCCGCTAAGTATAGCGGATGGTTGCAGGCATATGTAACCGCCGTGGCCAGGCACCCTTTCGTAAAATAAATGGACTTGGGATGATAGGTTCTGGGGCAGGGATCACTCTTTATCCCGACCATGCAGCAAATCCCTTTAAACCCTTGTTGGCAAGGGGCACGGTCGGGGTCTCAGATGCCATCAGCAAAGGTTCTCTGTGAATGTGTGGGCAAGGATTATTCACGACCAATTAATTGGCCCGCATCTGTTACCAGACCGCCTAGACGGACAGAAGTACCTCACCGTCCTCCAGCAGGTGCTGTCAGATTTACTACATGTTGTACCAGCAAACCATCGAGTGATTTTGTGGTTCTAGCACGACGGAGCGCCAGCACATTACACCAGGATTGTGCGTAACTGCCTGGACATTGCTTTTCGAACAGATAGAATGGCCTTGGTGATTCTGTCGCGTGGCCTCCCAGATCTCCCGATCTCTCCAGTCTGGATTTTGCCTCTGGGGACAGCTAAAAAGTGCTGTTTACAAAACGTTCATCGAGTCACCAGAGGACCTTATCGCCCGAATTAGCGCGTCGCAGCTGCAGACGTTCGAGAAATGTTAGAAATCTTCCAAAGTGTACGCGATTCACACCGTCACCGCTGTGACGTCTGTCTCGCAGTTGGTGGTCGTTCATTTGGGCATTTGTTCTACACATTTTGTCAATAAATTTCCATTATTCGTCTTCACTCTATTCGTCTTCACTTCACTCCATTTTGACTTGAAGTTTCATCCACCCCCAGAGAAAGCGCCCTCTCGCAGCTCGCCGGTAGCTTTTCGACCCCACATTGTATTGTGAAAGTTATTTGTCTTGGTGAGTTCTATAACCCCATACATTTCTGACTATCAGTTTATATACACCCTGTATATATATATATATATATATATATATATATATATATATATATATATATATATATATATATATATATATATATATATATATATATATATATATATATATATATATATTGCTTGCTAAAAATAATGAAATGATAAAAATATGCTGGTTGCATAAATGAAGCATATTTCATTGTACAAAAATAGAAATCCATCAAAAGTTTCGGCATTCAAGTAAAATATTTATGTAATTAATAATTCCATAGAAGAAGATGTTTTTGTTATAATTTAATATACTGCATACATCTAATATCTTATTTTAAAACGTATAGTGAAGACTTAATTAAATTTACTGCTTTCAAAAACGCTGTGTTGTGTAATTATGGTATGTAGACATACAAATATCTCCATTGCATATGCAGTGAAATAATTACGTTACTGAAACGCAAAAAATATTTAAATTAATCAATTACACCATTTTTACATTAACTGACATATTTATTATTATCAATAGCAAAAATATTTGCGAACAATAATTTATTCTTGTTATCCACTTGAGTTTGTGCTAAAGCATGATACGCGGGGAGATAATTTATTAAATGATATCTAGACTTAATTCACTACCAAAATGGAAGACCAGTTTGCCCAAAGCTATTTATTCAGTTAGTCGACCTACAGTTTTGAGAACGGATCACATACCTTAGTAGTTTCGTGAGCCTTGGGACATTTGCATCAGAATTTGCTCCTAGTACAAAACTATTGTAAGCTAATCAATCTGTTGGCACAAACTTTTTCTCCCCCCCCCCCATGTCGTCTTTAAATTTCACATATTTTCTTAATTGAGTTACTCTCAACCTCTTTTGGACAAATCTTCATCCTTGCTTTAATCGGTCAATAGTGGTATTTTTCGAATTGGTCCCATCATCTGATTGGATGGCCTGCCAATCCTCTGTGGCATGGAGATGGCCAGGTATAATTGCAGCTGGTATGTTTAGTGTTGGTGTATGTTAGAAGTTATTATTGTTTATCTAAATTGTTTGCATTGGACTTAAGTCTCATAACTATATTTTTAAAGCTAATTTTACTGTTGTTGACACTCCGACTGACCTTTTGTGTTATACTATATCGCTGAATATCTACGGTTACAATGCTTTCTCCCTTATTGCTCTTGAAATGTTGACATTTCTGATATCACATTAGATGTGAGACCATGAATGTCAAATATGCTTTACAAAATATATCTGTCAAAACTGTATTTTCTTACTTCGTTCTGGTTGGTCAATGTAAAGAAGACTTTTATTTAAATCACGGGCGGAATGAACTCTGAGACATGTCTTACATTTTCATATTTAAGGGGACTCGGTACCCTTTGAACAATTTTTTTTGTTTAAGCACTTTACAATACTCTTTTTGCATATTATTAAATGATTTTATTAAGGAAAATTATTTTATAAAAAAAAAAGACAATTCTACTGATACAATTTGAAAAATTTAATTTTTTTTTAAAAATTTAAATAATTTAAAAAACCTATCTTCTCCTACAATTTCTAACTTTTTGCAACCCTTTTTTTTTATAAGGTTCTTTGAAGTGTCTTCTATAATTTTAAGGATCGGATTTTTAAAAAGTTAATTAGTTCAAGAGAAAAAAAATAAAATGTTGATACATATGTAAAAATTTAACAAAAAATTGAGTTTTTTGTACATATCTATTTTTTTAAAAAAAACTTTTGATTTTATTGCATATCCGATCCTTAGTTTCATAAAATGCACTATAATGAACATCCAGAAAAAAAATCAAGTCAATTGAGAAATATATATTTAAGTTTTAGCATTTTGAACATATTGATATACTGAAAAAACACGAACTGAGAAAAAACACTTTAAAGGTTTTAACTTTGAAAAATTATTTCAAATCCATTTTAAATTACTTTAAATGTTATTTTAAATTATTTATTATACACTTACCTTTAAAACTGTAGCTGTTTCATTGAATTTAACTATATTTATTTTATATAAGTGACCATTAGCTGAAACCTTAGTTGGCACACATTGAAAAGAAAATCGAGAAAAAATATAAATAAAAATTGATTTTACCAAAGCCATTATTATTTTTACACCATGAAATACATTTGACTCATTTCATTAGGATATAGCTTAACTATAAATATGATGATGTTTATATTATAAAAGAAATACAAGATTTGAAAATATATTCATATCATAGAAACACACAATATTTCGTAACCTTATGCATATCATTTCTGCATAACTACCATTATTTCTTAACTTTCTTTTAAAAATACCCTGCACTGTATGTTACACCTTCCTTTTTTTAACTAATATGTCTCTTATTGCTTTTTTAACCAGTTTACGTGCAATTTGATATTTTGCACTTCGTCGTTTTTGTCGAAACATTTTTTTTTTCGAAAATCGAGCGCAACACCGAGATTCATGGAGCACTTTCCTAAAGATGCACCTAAGACATTCTGTGCTTCTTTTATGCAGCGCAGTGTACCTTTATTATATTCACACACAGCTTCCATTACAAAGAGTTTTACACGTTTTTTATGTACAAATGTTTCTTTAGGACATTTTGCCCACGTCACACTGTGCAAGCTTTCGTTTGCATTTTGAGTTCCACAGTTTATGCACGATACTAACGAACGAAAGCGGATCGGAAAAGCAAACAAAGTTTCTTTATCAATTAAAATTACGATTAAGCACTTTCATCTTCTTCCTGGTAGAAATATTTTGTAAAACAGGGAGTATTCAGTTGCAGATGCGATGTAAACAGAGCGTAAACAGAGAAGTAGACGTGGTATTTAAAGGGACACAGTTGCAGTCAAAAGTCTTTTTAATATATTTATATTTCTCGGATCTTCACGAAACTTTGTCAGGATATACTAGGGATGTCAAGGTATATTTTAAGCAAAAAATTTGAAAATCGGTATTTTCGTCATTTTTCGCCAAATGAAGGGTACTGAGTCCCCTTAAAATACTAGAATTTGGTGTTTTTTGGTCTCAACAGAACCTCAGATAGAGTAATTACTTCTTACCCTTCCCCAGTTGGAAACTTGGAAAAGATTTCATATATTCCAATTCAATAAATCCGATGCAGGTATGGAGCTCCCAAATCTCAAGTTTCCAAGCATTATTAAAACAGTCAGGATCAATTTTCTTTTGTAGGCACATTTATATTGTAGCGAACCTCCTAAAGCTATACTAAATGTCTTATATTGTATACATCATTAGTTCAATGCTACGATGCTGGCCTACCAAGCTTTGGCCCCAAGATCAAAGCCTGGTACTGACGAGTTGTTGATTTCACATCTTCGTGCATTGTTGACCTTGAACAAGTACGAACTATATTTTTCTCTATTATTTAGCTTTCTGAAAAAATTATATATGCATTGGAAAAATATACTTTCTGTACTCCCCATCAGGTGGCGCTAAGAGGTACTTGAAAAGATTATTCGAATACGACTGAAGTTTCTCCATTGGCCATCTGATTCTCAACATTTTTACCACAGTGCGTCTCCTCACGGTCTCATGACCGCACCTTCCGTTCAACTTATAGACTGCATGTCTCATCTTCAAAACAACAGTTTCTTTCGGTAATAGACATCTCATTGGAAGTGGGGGGGGGGGGTACTGCAGCGAACGCTCATAAGGTAGTATTAAGTACCTTGAGCTCAGTGCCGGCTATTCAGAGGGGCCGCGCGGACTCCCTTGATCAAGCACTACAAATTATTTTAGTTATATAGGTTAATTACAATTTTTAAGGAGATTATCTGAATTTTATTTCAACTAAAATTTGAATTATAATATAATTGAAATTAATGATAAAATTGTCACTAGATGGCAGCACTAAAACTTTGAAAGAGTCTCTTATGCTCTTTTCATAGCATATTAAGTCTATAGGGGAAAATACTACATTGCAGAAAAATACGAGGGATTTTTAATGAGGCCTTTATCGCCTCTGGCTGATAGAATGAACGGTATGTTAATATAATGGCAATATAAATTAGGAGTAAAAAAAACAGACATTGCAATATTTTAATCCGATGAGAGCCGCGACTGTTACCGCGGCTCGTCGCCAAGAAGAAATGAATACTGTGAACGACTGACTCGAATTAGTTAAGTTTCGCTAATTTGGCCTCGAATTTTTCTTGATAAATGTGTGTTTTCTCTGTCGCTTCTTCTTAAAATAATAAATTTGGATGTTTAAATAAATATTTGAAAATAAGTTACTGTATTTATGTAATTCTGATTTATTTTATTGATTCTATTGACCTGGTTCTTTCAGTTTTGGTTCATGGCGAAATAGTTTAGTAATAGATACAGAAAATAGAAATTCAAAAAAGTTTCGATACATGTTTTGTGCTTTTTACTTAATTGAATAAGTGACGGTTATTTGTGGTATTTTGAGGGTTTCTGGTCTTCGCCTTCGGTAGAAAAATGCATTGTTTGAGGCACTCAGTTTAGTTTTGACCCACCTATCCGTATTACTGAAACTGATTCGCTCAGTAAGCGTCCGGTATGTGTGTGTGTGGGGGGGGCATTTCAGATGTAGGGTGGTTCTGTCCTTTGGAAAGGGGATCATTTCTGATCTACGGTAGTTCTATGCTTTGTTTGTGACGAATTTCAATGCGTTTGACCTCTTAATTGTTTAAAAGACACGAGAATTGTATTTGTGGCATACCCGTGGATATTTTTAGTGACACTTTCAGAAATGTGTTGTCTGAGGGGGTGGATCTCTTGACTTACTCAGCTGTCTTACTTTTTCAGTTATTTAACATTAAATATTTAAAAAATTATAAATATTTGTTAAAGAATGTTAAAAAATAATATTCAACCAGATACTTGATTCTTTGATATGACGTTGTTTTCCTTAAAATCTCCGCCCCCCCCCCCTTCACCGCCCAATACTCAATCCCCCTGGTTTTGCTTCTAATTTCATTCCAATATTGCTCCGTTACTCCCTAGACGTACATTTTACTTGAGGTAATCCTAAAATTTCTCATCTCGCTTCCTAATTAAGAGATTTTGAATCTACTGGTGGCTATAGTCTCTGCACTATCTATACGTGTATCGCCTGGATATGCATATTTTTTTATTCTAACCCCTCCTGGGCGTAAATTTTAAGTTAACTAGCCCGCACGGTTATACATCTTGGTTCCCAAATTGAGCGATTTTGAATCTTCTGGTAACTACATTCTTTATACCATTTGAATATAAATCTGTTTCGTATAAATCCCCTGGGCGCAACATTTACTTTAAGTAGTCCCCCTCTAATTTTACATCTCGGTTCCTAATTGAGCGATTTTGATTCCGCTGGTGGCTATAGTCCCGGCACCATTTGTATATGTGAACTGGATATACATATTTATCGTGTCATCTTCCTGAGCGTAACTTTCAGTTCGGTTAGCCCTCTCCCCCGAAATTTCTTATTTCTCATTCTAATTGAGCGATTTAGATTTTGCTGGTGGCAATCACTTAGATACAAAACCTTATTATGTCAACCCCCCTGGGCGTAACTGTTACTTAAAATAGCCTCAATTTCATATTTCGGTTTTACAAAAAATGCAGCGCCTTGGTTCCTGAAATATCCGTGTACGACATTTCAAGACCGTACGGTGTTTACATTTTCCGCTACAGACCTTACACACACATCGACACACAAATATTGTCTGTTATTATGTAATATGAAATAACCGTGGTGGAAGAGGGGAGACCCTCCTCTTTTTCATATTTTCATTTTTATCTATCTTAGTGACTTTTGCTCAAATTTTAATGCAATTTTCACACTGTATTTTCTACTCTACAATGGACCCACTCGATCTGCTCACTCTAAACTTTGATGCACTTTTGTTGCACCCGCGCAGCGAGCTTACTACTTATAGTTATAAAAACCGATTGCTATATATAGTGACTGCTAGCAGGCAGAACTCGCTAGTATCATTTTAAAGACGAATAGAGATAAGCATAAATCATAAGAATTTTCTGTAAATTCCTAATTAATTCTTGTATTAAATATCGTTCCTTTATTTCTGCATATAAACGGCCGTAGATTTAGTTGGTTTTCGCTCTCTAATTATGTTACTGTTTGGGTTACAATGACGATCAGGTACAAAACTATTAGCCATAGAGTGTATATGAGAAAAATCGTGTGCATTATGGGTGTAAAAACATTTGCGCTAATCATAAAAAAATACTGCACATGTATACGACTGAACTCGAAGTCTAAACGACGTAGTTGGCACAAACTGAGGGGTATATATACATAAATACATAGATGAGCGCCTCCCTCTACATGTCGCTCACGAGCCGCCACTGCTTATATATGGGGACGTCTCTTATTCAAAGCAACCATGCTTTGACCCTACGAACAAGGTGAATTTGCACTCGCTCAACAATATTATAATTATACCTACATTGATTATTTTGTTTTCTTAGTCTTCCAAGGTGTATTTTCTGATTCTGGTGTAAATATTTATGAATTTAATCTCTTAATTTCTGCGTTGTCTGCTATTTCTGTTTCTTTTCTGGCCAGAATGTATAAAATTTCATTGGCAAAAAAATTACAAAATTTTCTATCAAGGTAGCTTTTTTATTTATTAGTATTAAATTATTTTTCAAATATACGTCTATCAGTTTAAACTGACATATTGCTATATTTAGAGCTGTCTCTCTGTAATAACACCCAATACTCACAAGTTTCTGATGAAGAAGAAAATGATGTTATCAACGCTAAATTAAAATCACACTTTTTATATATATTGCTGTACACATCAGTAACAATTAACATGAATTTCAATTCTATTCAACTTTAAACCACAAACTTTATATTATTGTACAAGAATAAAAACATGTTTATGTTCTTGTGCAAGAATATAAAAGTTTATATTATTGTACAAGATTATAAAGGTTTATATACTTGTTTGTATCAAATCGGTCAGCATTAAACTTTGATGATGCCATTATAGTAATGGATGTTCTATTATTTTTTATCTTATCTCGATATTTGAAGAACATATTTTCTTACAAAGGTAATAGGGTTCTAGTTTATAGAAATTTAAAAATACTTCTTTGTAGCTGCTATTGTTAAAACTTGAAAATAAACCTTTTAAATATTTATACATAAACACAATGGTAGAAATATAACGTGGTACGAAGAAAATCTGCAGTTTATTATAAAATATTTATATATGTTTGATGAAATATTTGAGTACTTTTAAAAAAAGGAAATGGTAAAAAGTTGCAAAGAGTTTTCTTTTATATATAATTTTAGATTAAGTGGTGTAATTGAGTTTCAGTATTTGTAGTAATAAAATGTAATCCTTTCTTGAGATATTTTTAGAATAAGTAAAAACATAAAATTATCTTTATATTCCGAAAATTTGATCTAATAATGGAAACATCTTCTATTCATTCATTGTAATGCAATAATTTATTTACTTATTTAGAGAATGGTATTATTACTATCAGAAAAGAAAATTTTTAGTTTCATAGATATGTGTTGTACAAATTCATTGAAGTGTATCACGATTATACTAAATAAATCAAAACTTAATTTAAGCTGAAATATAATACGTATAAAATACTTATGCAGACAATTCTGCAAAAAATACCAACTTTTTGCACTAAAATATGTAGCAAATACTATATATGTGCAAGAAGATTGACTGAAACATGGATAACTGAAAGCAGTAGTAGCTTCTGGTGATGCAAGACCCGGAGCATTTTTTTAAAACTTTTCTTAAAAATGATGAAATTAAATGAAATGATGAAATTAAAAACATGGGTATCTCCCTCTGATCACAATTGGTACTTTAGGTCACATTCTGGAGCCGCATTAGATCTAGTGGACAACATGAAATCCTAAACAGGCCTTTCGCGTCTTATAAGCGGTTTTAACAGATTTGTCCAGTGGCATAAAGTTTTCCTAATGAGCCTTAAATATAACACTAGTGTGTCTTCTCCTAATCATCTTCTTATATGGGAATATATAGAGAGGGATCTTTCTTCTCAATCCACATTCTAGTGTACGGCTATATTGAAGTTGCAGGGTTTCATGAACTTGCCTTTTAGCTATGTCTAGACAGTGGAGAGAATAATAACTCTGCATCTTCTCTTCACAGGCTAAACCTGTAGAAATAAGCACAATGACAACATAATAGACGGTTAAGCTCGGTATAAGGCGAAGTAAAGTTGTAAAATGTTATCTCCAGTCCACCATTTACAAAGTTTCATAAAGTTTCCTCTCATCTGCCTATCTAAGTCACTTGCGCCCTCAATATTCACAGATATATGGCAACCACAATACAATTTTTCCATTCAATATGGCTTTTTCTAATACGATCCTCTATCGAAACATACATGATATATAATCCCCTAACAATACTTTATTAATTTAAACACCCCTAGATCCCTTCACGAAACGAACATTGCCAGACGAACATTGAAACGTGCCATATATTCAATATAGAATACGAAATTGATAATTTCATCATAGTGAAAGAAATTATCAAAGAAATTATCTCAAATGTTTACAACTAGTTAAATTCAATTTATTTAAATAGTAGTATAGATTTGAGTTATGGAATCTTCGACAACATGGAAACAATTTCGTCGACTTTTCGACTCGGTGACGTTTTTAAAATTTACCACGTTGTCCAAAAAAGAAACCAGGTGTGTCGCCAGTGCTGCCAAAATTGCTGTCAAGTAGGACAGATAAACAGACAGACATACCTATTGAAACATTATTAATATACCATTATTTCATCTGCTTGTTTGAATGCCAATCATTTCATAAAGTTTAAAATCTATATCCAATCCATAAATTTTGAGTTTAAATTGTTTAAATGTGGAAAAACATTTTCATTATTTTATTGACATTTTCACCAATTTGGTGATATATTTTAAATATTCTCGAATTCTTAACCAAGGTCGCCATATTTTTTTTAATTTTTCGCCAAGTGTTCTGAACAGAAATTCAGTTAGACCTTGGACATTATGGAATTGACTTTAACAGCAATTTAATTCGAGTTTAGTACATTCTACTAATTTTATTAATTTATTAATTTATTAATTTATTAATCTCTAATTCTTAACCAAGGTCGCCATATTTTTTTTTAATTTTTCGCCAAGTGTTCTGAACAGAAATTCAGTTAGACCTTGGACATTATGGAATTGACTTTAACAGCAATTTAATTCGAGTTTAGTACATTCTACTAATTTTATTAATTTATTAATTTAATGAGCGATTTGAACGTTAGTTTCTGGAACTGATGTTTTGAAATTTTTAATACCTATCCAATTTATAATTTTTATACACATTAATATCGAGAAACACATAATAAAGCGACATTTTGTAAAAAGTACTACCATTCCATCATTGGCGCATAATATATCAATTACTATAATGTATGAACATAGGCTTAAAAAAGGAAATACTTCAGAGCCATAATAATTAATGCATTAAATTGCCATACCATTTGCATTGATATGAGAATATGAAATCTAATTTTCTATGTATACACAAACTTCAAGTACTCATGTGAAATCATAAAATGCAATATCTTAATTGACAAAACAGTTACTAAAGTAATTTCCCTTCTAAAAGTAAACAATGTTTCTTTATTTTTTAAAAAACTACCTTTAGAAACTAAAATGCAAATACAAAACATAATTATATCTTGAAGTTTTATTTTTCGAAAAAAAAAAAATCTTTGAAGTGAAAAGTGTTACCTGCAGAAAATACTAACTGCATGATATACCTAATAGCTCCGCGGGCAAAATATTACAAACTTACAAAATTTATTCTAGAATTTTTGAAATGAAAGAATGATGCAATTTAATTTCATAACATTTTATTGATCATCTAGTGCAGAATCAATTACTTTTTTCTGTCTTGGAAACTGTATACTATTCGTTATCTCTTTGAGGCACGAGTTTTTTCATGCGAAAATTTGCTGCACACAACTTTATATTTTTAATTAAAATGAAAGGAAGGTTCTATTTTTGAAGAATATGCATATGAAACACAATACAACATTCTTTACAATATAGAAAATATTTAAACTTGAAACACGTTTTTCTATGATATGCACCTATATTAAAATTACATCAAATATGACTTAGACTGGATTATGAACTCTGGGAATTTGTTTTCAAGAAAATATCAAATGCCAGTAAAATGTAACAGTAATGCGTAGTAGATAAATGCATTTTAAACTCATAGTACAATATTTTAATTTCAGGGAGAATATATTTTTTATTAAAATAAGAATAAATGTATTGGAAGCAAGTTTTCACAAGTACAAGGGACTTCACAAGCAGAACAGATTCAGACAGTGTATATATAGTTTTTTCCTCTTGCTTCATGCGTACATCATCTTGCAGATCTTTGCTGTTGATGGGCTGATCTTTACAAATGTGCACATCGTGGGACACACTGTTTACTGTGCTTTTTCTGCGCAGATGGGTTCAGTAATTGAACCTTTTTTGCTTCATATAAGTAACAGTTTCAGTAATTTTTGCTATTTTCTAAAAAAAGACAGAATTAATACTTTATAAACTTTGGCATATATTCTATCAAAAGTCTTTAAAATTCGATTTTACTAATCCTAAGTCTTTGAAGAGAATAAATGCATTGCCAATGTTCGCACTAATAAAAATACGGAAAACAAATTTCACCATTTATAGCTGTTTCTTTGAACCTTGTATGTACCTTTTGGTAGTTCAAATTTCTCAATACAGTTCATATTTTGAGTATAATCCTTTATATAATAGGGACATTGTACAGTTACCAAATTTCCAACCATTTGTCCGTCTTGTAACTTCAGAAACTCTGCATTCTGCCTGTATTGTGGCAATTTGACATGAGATAAACCCATTTTTTGCTTTTCCAATTTATCATCACTAATTTTGTTTTGATAGTTGTAATCTCCTTGCCAGTCGTAATTCCCTTGCATCATCTGTCACAATATTTCTCCAAGGTTTTCTTAGAAGGATTCTCAGTTCTACAGGCATACATGTTATCTTTTAACAAATCTATTATTAAATTAATATTTGTAAAATAATCGTCAAAGGAATCTTTGTGCTTTTTACCTTGTAAATTTTCTGCAAATGTTTTTACAACCCGTTTTGCAGATTGCTGTATTATTTTCCTTATGTAGATATCAAATTTCCAGACGTAAAGAATTTTTCTACTAATACTCACAGTTTATATACTCCTAGCTTTGATTCATTAATTTTACCCATTGATTAATTTATAGACCAAAATTTACTCGTATAATAAGAATTTTCGAAGCTGCTTTCAAATTGGAAAATAAATGTTCTAAATGTTGCAGCTACACTATTATCAGCGATAAGAATATTGTTCAAAAGACACCCAAAACTGTTTGTTGTCATAAGCTTGCTAATGTAATTAAGCATTATGTGGATCAGGAGATGTACTCCAATTATGTCGCTAATTAAAACAGACAAGATATCAACATTTGGATATTTCTTAATACCCATTAAAATGTCTGCTTCAATGAATGTTAGTATCTCATGATTTGATGTATATTTTAAAGGATTTACATTATTTTGGAAATGCTGCTGTACATTCAAATCTGTTTGAGCGAATCATGTTCTCTATTTTTTTATCTGTGATGCAATCATTAAAGGAATCTATTGGTAACGAGTCATGTAGGTCTTTTACAAACTAAGGTGATCCACGAAAATTGTATTTTCCTGTGATCATCACTGTTTCTATCATCATCAAAAAAAAATTCAGCTAAAAAAACACATCCCACTCAAAAATAATATTCCCCTCTAATCATAGCGGCAAAATATTTATTCAATGTGATTGAAGACGCGCCCCCGTATATACATAAAACATCTGCATATATATGAAATGTTCATCTGCCTTAGGCACTTCTCTTCCAATATTCTATAAATAGCTCATTAAAGCTGTCAAGCTATTATTGAAATTTATATAATCTGAATTTCTATACACCATTTAAATATTTCAGATTCTGAAATTCAATTTTGCCATATTATTTGCAGACACAAAAGAACATACTAAAAATGGAGTAATATTTTATAAAATTATACCTTTTAGTGAGAATTCAATTTCTTAAACAAATAAATGATAATAAATTACAATGAGTTAGTTCTTCCATTTGGAATGTTTTCGTGTATTGCATTATTCATCCCAACTATCTATTTGGGTATATAGTAATACACTTTATTATCATGTGCCAATAGGAATGCAAGACATGACTTTTTGTCCAACAAATTGCGTCAACTAAAGAGACCCAATTATCTTTCTAGAAAAGGATAGTCCTCAAATATCGGCGATAAGATAAAGGAAAAAAGAAGATGATCATTACTAGAATGTCATCATCTAACTTTAATGCTGACAAACTTGCACTACATTAGGAAAGATAGATAAGCTATTTAGCTATCCAATTTTAAAATTTGCTTTATTAGAGACAATGTTTTACAGTAATGCATCCTAAAATTGAAAATTTAATCATTGTGTGAAAAATAGCCCTTATAGTACCGGTATATGTCCTTGCAGTGAAGATTAATAATATGTTAGGGGTAAATACATATGCGTTTTTCTGCAAAAAAATAAATATTAATATAAATTAATGAAAAGAAAAATTGAATATTTAAATAACAAATAAACAAGATAAAGAAAAAATGCAGTTGAAAATGTAAGACTATTAACTAAGTTTCATTGTTCGTAAATGTGATGTAAACATTTGATTATTTAACGACTTAGTATCATGGTAGACATTCAGGAATTCTGAAAACAGATAAAACATATTTGTTTTAGAAATGGGATTAAAAATATTTTGTAAAAGGATGTTGCGATTTGGTTTAAAGTAAACATGATGAAAGGTTTAAAGGTACAAACAGGTTTAATGTAATGCATGTTTTATTAATTTATGATTATCCACTTTATTATAGTTCAGTAGAGACGACACATGTTATTCAATTTTGGATTCAACTGTTGAATATTTACAAGCTGAAAACTCAAAATATATACTCCAAACATTAAATTATAAACTCCAATGAATTAAAAAAGTCTGATATATATGGTTTAAAAAAGGTGTTGACACTATGCTGTCTCACCAAGCCAAGCAATCGTTCTTAATGGGTTATTTCAGGAAAATTCAATTCATTTGTTATACCATGTAATTTCAAAGCTTCATATATCTGTGAAAACGTATTAATTGTTGATAAGGTAACATAGAAAAAAATCTGATGTGGGCAACACATGACTTTCCTTATATAAAGTAATGAATTTACTACTTTTACAGTAAAAAATAGGTTTTTCTTATAGTAGATACTAATATTCTTTCCAAGATATTGAATTTTCGACAATTAGTAGTCATTTTCATTGATTTAGCGTCATTTTTATCCATTTGGCGAGATATTCGCTAATTTGGCAACATTTCAAAATGTCGCCAAGTTCGCAACATTCCGCCAGATTCGTCGCCAAAATCTTGCCAAACGTTATGGACGAAGAAATAAGTTGTTCTTACAGCAGATAAATGGCTATTGGCGTTCAAATACAAAAGTATTACTCAAAGTATCATTTTTCATGAATGGAACGAGCTAGATCCACGTGAATGATGTCACCCAATTTATCGCATGGTATTACATATGAAAAGTGAACATGTTTCTCAATAGGAATTTTTTTTTCATTTTATATGACTTTTTAATATTTTTTTTTAAAATGAGCAATATCTCGAGAACGGTTCATGTTAGCGTTCTAAAATTTATGTCAATCGTTTTCTAATGAAAAATTACATAAGAAATGTCTATTTACGCAACTTTATCAGTGGTTTTGAATTTTTGACGATTTTTTCAAAATTTTATTCGAAAATTTAGGGAGGTTCTGGACATTCGATTACGTATAAAAACAATATGCTTCCAGTGTTTACCGATTGTGATTTTTGTACCAAATTTGGTTCGAATCGGTCTATTCGTTCGTCAGTTATCGTCTCCACAGACTCACTGACACACACACACATACTTTTACACACACACACACACACACACACAGACATCACTTCAAAAATGTTTCATTCGTGATCGGGGATGCTTGAAACGTGCTCTCCCGTCGAAAACTCGAATTCGAATTTTCGACCCCGTCACAATACTTTCCTTATACATTACGTATATAAGGAAAGTAATATACACCAGACATTTTTTATTATAAGGTATATAGTTTTTTAAAGTACGTAAAAAATTAAAAAGTGTGATATATATATAGTTTATAAAGGTGTTGACACTGTGCTATCTCACCAAGCCAAGCAATCGTTGATGGGTTATTTCAGAAATACTCAACTCATAGGTTATACCATGTTATTTTAAAGCTTCATATACTTGTGAAAACGTATTAATTGAATATAAGGTAACATAGAAAATATACACCGGACATTTTTTTTTATAAAGTTTAAAGTTTTTTTAAAGTACGGTATAATACCTTCAGTGAAAATTGTTAAGTAATTATTAGAGTTATAAAATATAGGGACATATTTATCTAAACAAAATTCTACAGTAGACAGACATTTCATGCTAGTTGTTCTTCATTTAAATGTCCAGACTGTAACCTTTTTTTTCAAACTTCCAGAAAAAATTATTTAGTTACGGGCAGTCTCCTTGGTTGAAATATAGTCTTTCTGTAACCTCCCAACAGCGTCTCTGTTTACTATTTTCTTTACTTTAGACTCTTTACTTTTACAGCAAGTAGGAATGACATTGAATGTATTCAAATGTTTAGTTAAGAAAGTTCAAGCTGTGTTTATTAACTGAGAAAAATATAAATTAAAAATTAACATATTTTACGTCTCTTAATATATGTGAGGGAATTTCAGGGGGAAAATGTCTTTGTTACTTTAGTGTGGTATCTTTTCCAATGTTTTTACTTGACGGATATGTCACTTGTCCCGAAGAGGCACTATGCTTTTCATCAAAAGAATCCCTATAGCGGTGATATCATATAAAGAGATATCATTAATGTAGAAATCTTCTAATATGTATACATTTTAACGGTTATTCATTAGTAAATGATTTAAAAAAATATTATCACCAACATATTAAAAATACTGTACAGAAAAAGAAAAGTAATTGTATATCGTCCGAAATATTGATGAATGTAGTTTAGTAGTCTTCGGTTTTTCCATAAGGGCAACTGGAACTGTATCGTTAGCTTACGCGAAAGAAATTATTAAAGACTGCTAGTTCTCTCGCCATGGCAGCGCTCTGGAATAAACTTAGAGTTCAATTTAAATAAATTTTTCGAACTTTGCTACCGGACGCTACTAGCATTAACATATCATGCAATCAACTGTAATTATCACATTGCTGAAAAGGTGCATATTTGGCGCTCCTTGGCAACCCTGAGAGTGAGTCGTGAAATGCCCTTTCTGAAGAAATGAGACAGAATTCGAATTCTAGAGTATGGTTTGCGAACAAGGCTAATAGAATGTGCATAAAATATTTTACGGATCTTGGTGCCGTACGGGTTTTTGATTGCAAAGGGTCACCGAGTATTGGTGCATGCAGCGTGCGGGTTTGAGTACGGATTTTGTCTGGAGTAGCATAGGAAATGTGCGTAACACTGTGTGAGATTGTGTGAAGTCCTTGTAAAGTACAAGAGTTATCGTTGAAAGTGCGACAGCTTTATGGTCAGCACAATGGGGTTGCGCTCGGACGACGTTAGTTCGATTCCGCCTCTTACCGAACTGTCGCCGTGTTCACGCTGAGTACGGGAACGCTAAATATGTGGGTCCGTAGGTTCATCAGAGAAATTCGTGGTAGTGCAAAGAAGATAAAGTCTCTGTGATGCCTCTGCCTCCCCACTGGGTTCAGGTATAAATTGGGTGGCAGATCCCAGCCGACCAAACAGATGCTTTACACTTTTGGGCAGATCGGACGGACTGCGTCGAAGAAGAGTTATTGTTTGAGGTAGGGCATCCCATTGGTTAGTGCGCGTGCATAGCACTCAGAGGATTCGAATTCGGTTCCCAAACGATACAAACTGTTTCCATGTGTACGTAAGTCCTTCTGAGTGATAGGTGATAGGAGTAGGGCGGTACGGTCCCTGTTAATGCCAACCCACAGATACTAAACGTCCAAAAATATACTTCCAAACAGATACCTTACATCTTGGGGTAGATTGAAGGTTATAATTTTTTGTGTAGAAGCAGAAAAGTGATTGTTGTGTTTTAATAAAATATTAAAGAAACCCTATTTTTTATGACTCCAGGCACCATGGGCGAAATTTGAGAAAATTTGCTGCAACGAAGATTACATTTCATATTAAAACATTAGAATTTGAAAAAAAAGATTACAAAATTACACTGCGCACAACTGAATTCGCAACACCACAAAGTTGTAAGTGTTGCTTTATGTAAATCATGCAATGGAGAAAGCAAGGCTAGATATGAAATGATCAAAGTTTCGTTACGCATAGTGACGTAACGCTTTGCCGAGCAGCATAAAAGCGTCAGGTCAAGGAGGATCGATATCACAGATAAATTGTAGCATCATTGGTTTCAGGTTGTAAAAATCATCACATTATGCCAAGAGTACGTCGACGTACCTCATACGTTAAGTTGTCGTCAACGGAACGTCAACAAATCATTGTCTTACGTGAGGATGGATTGAGTCTTCGGAGGATCGCTGAACTATTGGGTCGTCGTGATATGAGCACAGTTCAATGGTGTGTGTCAGGGTTCGTGAGAGACAACGAAACAAAACGAAAAGCATGTATGTGCTTCCGTGTGTACCACACCGCATGCAGATCTTAAGCTTTTGAGAAGCGTTGCACTGGAGCCATTTACCGCAACAACCGTGTTACAACGACATTTATCACATACTGCAGGTAACGAGGTTTCGATGTAAACAATTCGGAACCGTGTACATTATGCAGGACTCCAAGTTAGATGCCCTTTTCAACAACCACCGTTTTAACATCTTCACCGGTTACGTCGCCTCCAGTGGAGCCAAATAAGATGCAATTGGTCGACAGAATGACAAAACATTATATTCCAGGATGAATCACGATTCTGTTTTGGCATGCCAGACGGCCATACTCGCTTATGGCGGCGTTTTCGACAACGCTACCAGGAAACTTTCTCCATCAATCGCCACACAGACCCCCTAAGTGGTATCATGGTTGTGGGTGGTATATCATTTGGTGCACGAATACCTTTGGTCCACGTTTCTGGCAGTATCACGGCACAACAATGCGCCTCTGACATTGTGAGATCTGTGGAACAGTCATATGTGTCTACCAGGCCTGAACTGCGTTTTCAACAGGATAATGCCAGGCGACATACTGCACGGGTACCTCTGAATAGCCTACAAAGTTTTGGCATCCTGCCATGGTCAGCTTATTATCCGGATTTGTCGCCAATTGAACATATCTGGGACATCATATGTCGCTCCTCCTGAGAACTCCCACCAGTAAATTATGTTCAGTTACAAGCCCAATTTCATGCTATGTGGAATGCCATCCCTCAGTATACCATGGCATGACTTTTGCTATGGTATGACTCCAGGTAAGACTTTTTGATCATTTGCACATCTCCATGTTACAATTATATTCTGTAAATTTGATAAGGATGCATCAATTTCTTCATGGTGTTGCGATTTCAGTGTAATTGAAACTGAATATAATGAATATTTTACATAACTGATAGAAAATATAAAGTAATTATTGTTAAAGAAAAATCTCTAAAATGTCTTGTTTTATAACATTTTAATAACTTAGAACGTATATACATATATATAAGTTGTTAAATATGGATTTTGTATAATTTTTAACGAAATAAAAATGTCTAAAAATAGAGTAACTTGGAATTATAATTTTATTGGCAAATTTAACTACTGTGAATGAAATTTTTCTGAACAATTTACTTTTATTCATCCTCTTAGAAAATTATTGCTTTTTATAAAGAATATTTTCATAAAAACGTTTATGTAATAAAAATTACCCTATATAAATCATTCGGTCATGTATAGAAACTTTAAAATAAATCAGTAATTTAACAAATAATTGAAACGATCTTTAGATTAAATCAATTTATGTGAATTATATTTATACCGAATATAATATTTGAGGGATACAAGGTAGTCAACAATATAGAGCTAATAATTCTGTAGCTATCTTACAAAGTCGCAAAATAACAGCCGGGTGCACAAAATAGCTATTAAAGGTTCAACTGATTCACAAAATAGGAAATTCGAGTCTCAAAACATTCAGGCCTTCCCAGATAACTTTGTCTTGTATCACTGCAACCACCCAATTAAACAATAATCTGCTTGATCTATAAAAATTGTTGAAACAATCACGTAAGGCGCGAAATTCTTAAAAAAATAACAAACTTTTAGAAGTTTACAGAACTCACCTGATGTCGTTAAGCTGACAATATTTTGTCAAATCTATTGCCAATATCACCAACTTTTCCGCCAAGGCTAGCTGTCCGGATCTTTAAATCATAACAATGATTTACTGTTTGGTAATTTTCACAATATTTTACTCATATTATGATTTCATATTCACAGCTTTTATGGATTTAAACTTATGATTCTTATTGTTTAGAACTGGATATAAACATATGTTTCTTATTGTTTAGAACTATATATAAAATCATGTTTCTTGTTATCTAGATCTGTCTATCCTTGTTGGCAAATCACTTTTAGTGACTGTGAACAAAGGAACAGTAATGTAAAACACTAATATTTTAAATTCGTACTTTCAAACGAAAAATATTGTAAGAGTATGCTACACATACCGTACTTTCTATAAATAGTCAATCAATCATCTTATCTATTTTTCTATATTTTGATACAAATAATTCAGCATTAAACATTGACTACGCCATTTAAGTAACGACCTTCATCTGTTTCTTCTTCATCTTATTGTCAAAATTTGAGGAACATCCTTTTCATAAAAGATAATAGGGTATCCTGAGAAACGTGCAATTTGTAGGAGAAAAAGCCATTGCAATTTGCACATGATAATAAACCGTATTATGTTAGCTTTATGAATATAGCGTGAAGAATCATAATGTAAGAAGAAATAAGTCATTGTAATTTACTTTTATTTGTTCTCAAAGAAAATTGAGCCAACAGAGGAGATTCATAAATAAAAACTTCGAGCGTTCTCAATTGCTTTTTATTCTATATGTTTCAAATAAAGGGGTGAAATCGAGTATAAGTATATCAATAGAAAATACACTTATTTTAAGGATTATTATTTAGTTTTGTATGGAGATGTATAGATTGATCTGGAATTCCCAAATATAAATTTATGTTAATGTATGGGAATAGTTATTTTCTTGTACAGCAAATACATATATGACTCTTCTAGATACATAAAAACTACCCATTTCCAACAGTGTTTTGTGCAGGCGAAATGACTAGGGCTACTATACATACTTAATAAATGTTTTGAATATCAAAAAGTGTTTCACATTGCGCACAAATTTGGCACTCACTTTGTATTTTTCTGTTAACGTGGAAATTGCGGTATGGAAGTACAATCACTGCGTGCAGCCCTATTTTCAAAGTTTTCAAGCAATTTAAGCTAAACATCAATTATAGCATTAGGTTTCAATAGATTTCAAGAATAGCCTTCAAACGATTTCAGTATTTCAAACGTAACTTGGTTACCATAGTTACCACATTGGAATCATATTCATTAATAAAATGTAATAAAAATAATCTTCTGCTGTACCCATAAACTGAAATATCTTAAAAATGATTTATTGTAATCCAATAGAGTTAATTAAGAAAATTTCTGGGTTTTTTTTGTAATTTTTAGTGTGATAATATATTTTGTGTGCCCAGACGTTCCTAGCTATAATTAAAAGAATTTAAAACAAAAAATTCCGCAATTTATAAATTTGGAGAACTAAATTCCTAGATTTTATTTTCTTCTCATTACTTATAGTTAAATTCCCTCGTGTATACCACGTTTTAAATTTTTACATTCAGCAATTTGTGCTGTGTAATACTTCCCTCTATCTGTCATTCTGTTTCTGTCAACTATATGATACAGATAATTTCGTGTAGAAAATTTTATTTCAATCTTATTAAACATCTTCAGTCTTACAGAAGTGATGATTACAATTCATTATTTTTGGGATTTAATTTGTTTTTCCCGGTATTCCCAGACTTTTGTGCAGATATTTTTCTACTCTTAACATTTTTAATTTTTTTCACTATTTTTCAATAAATTTGAAATAGTCTAAAATTTTAGTTATACATATATGTTTTTTTAATTGGATAATTTCAATCACATTTAGTCAAATTAATCTACAGCGACTTACACTATACACAGAATTCGAACTCAACTATCTTCACTTACTTTATACTCGATATTAGGTAAGTGACCCAAATATGGGCACCCCTAAGCATTTTATTTATTATAATGTTTGCTTCAGCAGATAACAATTTGAAAATTGGTGGATGTATTCTCCTTGCAGGAGGTAACAGGGACAAAATGATAATTGAGTTAAAAACATCAGATAGGTGCTAATTATGGACAGTGTCCATGTTGGAAACCTATGCCCATATTTGGAACTTTTGCACCTAATATGGGCACCCTTAAAAATTATGCTAAAAAAACCTTAAATTAACGTAAAACTCTAATCAGAGTCGGCACAAGATAGACATACAAAAGTATAAAATTTGTCCTTACTTGTAAGGCCACACCATTCTTCATGTACCCAAACATGACACGCATTACGCTATATCATGTCTAATTGTTTTTCTTGACGACACAGTGCACAATAGCAGGACTCTTTTGATCTGGATACACCACTGCAGGACGGTTGAGCTGCAACAGTTAATATTACATTTGTCTTGGGTTTAGGCTTGGGTTCTGGTTTTGGCTCAGCTGCTCGTTTGGACTTGCCAGCTGCTTTATGCTTGGGTACCTTTCCTTCTGGAAAAAGCGATTTCACCAGTCTTACAGATCGATAATTTAAAGCCTTTTTTCTGTTGGTCTTTTTAAAGTATCGGATATAGATAATTGATGAATATATGTGTATTTTTTACAGCAGTGCCCATATTAGGTGTAGTGCATATATTTGGGTCGCTTACCTTATATATGACAATTAGCTTTGAAATGAACTAAAATATGAGAGAATTTTAAATTGCAAGAAAAGAAATTATATACATCAATATGGATATACTTCCAAAAATATGGATATATATGAAAAATAATTTCCTATAAAACAGCTGTTAAGGGAAAAGTATTACATCCACATCAAAACTTTTAGTTCATACCTTAATCCCAAGAAATTGAAAGAAAAAGAGATATTATTATCGAATTACAAGTTAAAGTAGAGCAGAGGTTATGAAAAGGTGTAAACATTTCAGTACCACCAACAAAATATGTTTGTATACAAATGAAGAATCCAAATTATGCATATAATTCAGTTACTGTTGCATAATTTTATTTCGTTTCTAATAACAAAATTTGAACATTAGCAAATACGATTAACAAACGATATGATTAGCAAAATATATGATTGCACTAGTAAAATAAATTAAATTTTACTCTTGGCACACGAAGGAAAATGCGTGATCCTAATATAATTTTGCACACTGAATTCGCAATTGTAGGTAGTTGTCCTCCATCATCTACAGTTTTGTTGTGACATGCCTATGAAGAAGTGTGTAAGAAATGTATAAATTTACATACACTCTTTTGCAAAAAAAAAAAAAAAACGACGCACCACTAAAAAATAATCCGATCCATCTCATGTAAATTCCTTTATATCAAGTATGCAAATGATTAAATTTGCAAGGTCAATGAGTGTTAACTTCAGTTATAGCGCGTGTCTCTACTGCGCAACTAGCATCCTACAAAAGAGGTTAAAAATAAGGACGATTTACCTTTTCTCGTTATCGGCGTTTCAGATCCGTGGAGACACAACAAATAATGCCTTTACGATGTTGTCGAAGACCTTATAAGCAATTAGACGAGTCCGAACGTGGTCTGATAGTCGGGATGTGTGAAGGTGGCTGGTCATTCCGAGCAATAGGCTGTCACATGCACTGAGCGAACACTGCTGTGGTCCAAAGGTGCTGGCAGAAATGGTTGCTTCAAGGAACACATCGGCGGAATGAAGGCTCTGGAAGGCCAAGATGCACGAATGCGCGGCAAGATAGAATGATTGAGCGACAGGCCCAAACTGGCCCAACGGCATCATTGTCCGCCATACAACGTGCTGCAGCTTCTTCCATACCACCCGTGGTACCTTCCACCATCTCACGGCTCTTGACTGAGGTGGGATTACGCTCACGGGGGCATGTAAGACGTCTGCCCATAACCCCACAACATCGACCGGGCGTATGGAGTGGTGTCGTAGTCGAGCATCATGGTTGTCAGCAGACTGGCATCACATAATGTTCAGCGATGAATTACGCTTCAGTCTTTCAGCAGATGACCATCGGGTACGTGTGTGGAGGCGCCAGGGCCAGCGGTTCTAATTAGCCTCTCGTTTTACACAGGCACACCGCCATTACCTCTGATGTGATGGTGTGGAGTGCTATCGCTTACGACAGCAGGTCGTCCCTATAGTCTACCTGCGTACAACTTCATCATCTCAACGATATGTTGATGTTACCCGTTACCGTTACTCTTCATGGCACGTTATTCTGGTGCCAGTTTCCAACAAGATAATGCCACGCCACATATGGATCGCATATCTGTGGACTGTCTCGGTGCTGATGATACTGTTCCTGGGCCAGAAAGTTCACCAGACCTTTCGTTAATCGAGCATGTATGGGACATGCTAGGCCGCCAGATTCGGGCACCACGAAAAGTAGCAGATCTGGAACAAGAATTGAGGAATGCCTGGCAGAATGTATCGCCAGATGACATTAGGAAACTGTATCACTCCTTACCTAGACGTATACAAGCATGCATTGCCGTCAAGAGGATTTTACCAATTACTGATTTGAAAATTCAATGTGCAATTGCTAACCATTGATGGGTCCTGCGGCCTTGATTTTGTAATCATTTCACTACCTATGTATGGGCTGTACGTATACTTAATCTCAATAGAAACAGTTACTTTCTTCATGGTGATTCTTTTTTTTTTTGCGAAAAATTATATATTCATTACACAATTGAACTTACCTGAATTTGACACTTGTTGATTTCCTTCTGTGTTTGGTATCTGGAACATCCTTCTTAAGCGTCCATCAGTAATCAGCAAGAATTTTGCTATCTAATCCTGTTGTTCAATCCTGATGTTCATAAGCTTTTCACATTCGATGATAGTTTCTCAGAGTTACAGTAACCGCGCATACTAACATTGAAAATAAATATTATTGAAAATGAACACAACTTTTGTATTGTAAAATTTTATGAAGCATATTGCATGAATTATCTACTTAACAGTTGTCATTTCCTCATGTACATTCAGTGGTACACGTAGCACTGATTAACTACCGCTGGTATAGAGTGTTTGTCCCTTTGATTTACGTTTACAGAATTTGACCTAAATTATCCAATTTATAAAAAATATGATGCATATAACGCAACTTTCAAACATTTCATATTTTCATTTCGCAATTAACCTAAACACTAAAAAAATGCAAGCTAACTATTTAAAAAATTTAGTTTGAACGTAGGGGGATACTTCGATCAATTTGACAGATTTTTTCTGAGAAAATTTTGAAAAACCAATTTTAACTAAATTCGTTATTGAAATAGGAAACTATTAACATTAGAAATTATGGCATATTCATTTTTCTTTGAAAATAAATACTTGAATTTTGATCATCCTGTATATCATTAAAATGTAGCAAAATCTGAGGAAAATATTCATTATAAAACTTCCTATTTATGTATCTTTTTCACAGCAAATATATTTAAAGCGAAATATATTAATTAAATTAAATATATGAAATAAATTACCCCAGGCAACATTTCCCCGACTTTCAAAGATATAATCTAAAATTATCGGAATGTAGAATTGATACAATTTAATGGTATGGCTCTTTTTATGATCTTGTGCCAAATCAATTCTTTTTTTTCTGCCGTCATGGAAATTCAATCACACTCTTTAATTCAGAAGTATATTTTATTATATTTTTCTGTAAATTTCTACTGCTATGTTTTTACAAAAAAACAAAAAAAAACATACTAATCATAATTTTTTAATGAAAAATGACGTATTAATTTTGTTATAAATTTCAGTATATTGTTATCGAAATATCGGGTCTAATTAGCATTATTAATGATTTTATTTCAAATGAGTACTTTTAAGGGATATGATGATTAGATGTTTGTGACATAGATTTTGATACGAATAATATCTATGGTTGGTGTGTTTCTGGCGGAAAAATTGAGCGTTACTAAAAATGTGAACTGTGTGCGCTTATACCTCTTATTATATTTATATTTCAATATCTAAAACAGCTAGCGTTAAACAATAAGCAATAATTTGTAGCTCGTTAAAATTCCTATAAGTTTGTATAATTCGATCTTGGATCGCGATCTATCTTCTCGAAAAAAACTTAAAAAAGTGGTCTGGACGAGGTGTTTTTTTTTTTTTTCATTTTTCATACTTTCTCTCGAAATATATTGGAAACCATAAAATATAGATATAAATAATAAGCGACAAAAATATATAGGAGGAAATTTAGTTTCAAAATCTATATTTATTTTTAGAAGAATCTCTTAGAGTTTTTGAGAAATCGTCTTGTCACGTTGAAGAATTATGAACAATGTATGTTCCTAAAATCTAAAAGTGATAGTTATAAACAATAAACAAGTATCTGTCACTTTTAAAATTCTTTATAAATGTATATAATCATATTTTGATTCAACATTTTTTTTCGCTATTTCAAAAGTTGACTCTTACATTATAAAATGTTATTCACATAAAAATAATTTTAGCTCCATCGGACTGAAGCCGCGGCCGATTTTCTTTCTTGTATTCAAAATCACTAAATGACTAAATGAAAATTTATTATTCCATAAGTACCGTCTCAGTCTCTAGTATCATCAAACAACAGATGCAACGTTTTATATAATTAATAATACATGATTTAATGATACTTAAAGAATAGCAGAAACTCAAAGAAGACATCCGACATATATATTAATCTTTGGAGTATTTTACGTGTGACTATAATCGGTATTTCACGAGAAAACTATGTCGTCAAAGATTAAGTACCTATGATAACATGTTTAGTAAAACAAAGGGTGGAATCTATATGTTTTTAACTAATCACTTCATTTTAAAACGAGTTATAAAAATATATATATATATATCTCCAGGGACCTGAAATATGACCAGGAACTTGACCAGGAACCAGAAATTTGACCAGGAACTTGACCCGGAACCTGAAATATGTCTATAGCAAATTTCGCCACTCTTTAAGTTTTGATTTTGAGCTACTGACGACATAGACCGGAAAACCAGCTGATAGACAAAAATGCATCGCTTTATATTATGTAAGTTATGCAGTTTAAAAAGTTTAAAAAGGATATAATTATATATATATATATATATATATATATAAGGATATAAACAAGAAGAAAAGAGAAGTGAGAACGGGAGTTACCATATGATTTGCATAGAATGGTAGGGGTGGATTGCGACACCCCTTTCCCGCTTAAAGCAGCTTTTACGACCCGGGCCACGCTCACGGCACCAATGTAACTCAATGGTCAATCTCCCACATGTGCAAAGATAGAAGCACCCGAACGGACACAGAAGTATAGATGGAACCAAGAAAGGAGAAGAGATAAACCCTACAATCCAACTTGAAAAGTCAATTTTGTATAAGGGAAAGTCGCACATGTGCGAAAATACTTCAAGATGATAGGATCGCAGATATGATTACAGATATGATTAAAAATGCTCATTTAGATTCAAACAAAGTGCAATTTCTTTCTTTGAAAAAAGAATAGTAATAATGTTGTAAGAAATATCTAGGATAGATTCTTTTTAATGCATCAATTATTATTTTATTACATTCATAAATGCAGTCTTTTTTAAATGTATTGTAGTTTCTGTTTCTTCTGAAGTATCCGATGACAATATTTCTGAAAATATTTTTAGTGAGGTTTGAATTCCACTCAATAATATTATTTATTTTGATATTGTATGAATTTCTCTTGTGTATGGTTGTATAAATTCCATACTGTTGGTGTTTTCTTATAGATAAATCCAAGAAGTCTGTCGATCCATCCTTATTGATTGGACTTTCAATTAAGTCTAATTCCTTTGGGTAGAATCCAAAATCTAGGTTTGGGGTGTTTTCATAACCCCCTATTATCACATCATCAACGTAACGGAAATAAGGTATGTCCGATAATATATGGGTTCCTTTTTCATATTTGGATAGATAAATATCCGCCAATATTGACGAGCATATATTGACGAGCGTATGTCGATTGTTGTATGTCATTGGTTCGCTTCATCGTCTATGCGGCTTAGGAAGACAACGAGTACTAACTGGAAATGATAAAATATATATATTAACCTATTTCTCGTCCTATTCATATGCGAATACCCGGATCATAAGTACTTAGCATCAGCCTCATCGGTTTACCCGAACTTGGTAGCATTCTACTCGAACCCACCACCAGCTGTACCACACACACGAGTTCATACCGATTCGTCCATAAGGACTCTTATTCTGGTGGAAAAAGAGCTGTGG
Organism: Amaurobius ferox; assembly: GCA_951213105.1. Classification (NCBI taxonomy): domain Eukaryota; kingdom Metazoa; phylum Arthropoda; class Arachnida; order Araneae; family Amaurobiidae; genus Amaurobius; species Amaurobius ferox. The sequence continues at coordinate 83,513,871 of OX578137.1, forward strand.
CAAAATTGTGCTAGAAACTTATTGAGTCTACTGAAAACAGAGATTTAACATGATCCTAGTTGATTTCAAAACTTAAAAGGTATGCTTATTTCTCCATAAATTTTATCAGGTAAATATCTGACTGGCCTTCAAAATCACAACAATATGTTTTATTTACTTTATTTAAGTGTTACAATAACATATAACCAGTATCGTCTGCCTCTGGATGGCCAATGGATTCATGAATTTTGGTGATTAAAATAGTATAGAACAGTCGTGAGAAAGTGTGTTAAGTCATGGAATTTGACAATTTATTCTTTCCTGAATTTGAACTTTTAGGAACCAAATTTTTCTTTAGTTTAACTACATGAAGTATTGAAAATATTTTTACTTTCCTTATATACATAATGTATAAGGAAAGTATTGTGACGGGGTCGAAAATTCGAAATTAAGTTTTCGACGGGAAATCACTTTTTAAGCATTCCTGATCACGAATCAAACATTTTTGAGGTGATGTGTGTGTGTGTGTGTGTGTGTGTGTGTCAGTGAGACCTTGGAGCCGATATCTCACGAACGAATAGAGCGATTCGAATGAAATTTGGTACAAAAATAACAATTCATGGATACTGGAAGCCTATTGGTTTTAAACGTAATCGAATGTTCAGAACCCACCTAAATTTTCGAGTGAAATTTTGAAAGAAATCATCAAAACATCAAAACCTTAATAAAGTTCCGTAAATAGACATTTCTTATGTAATTTTTCCTTATGTAATTTAAACATTTTTCAAACAGATTTTTCAAAAAATCCCATAAATTAAAAAAAATATATATTTACTCTTGAGAAACATGTTCACTTTTCAAATGTAATATCATGCGATAAATTTGGTGACATTATTCTAGTGGATCTAGCTCGTTCCATTCATGAGAAAAGATACTTTGAGTAATACTTGGTATTTGAACTCCAATAGTTATTTATACTTGGCGACTTTTTTAACTTGGCGACTTTTTTAAATGTTGCCAAATTAACGAAAATCTCTCCAAATGAAAAGAAATGACGCTGAATCAATGAAAATGACGACTAATCGTCGAAAATTCAATATCTTAGAAAGAATATAAGTATCTATTATAAGAAAAACCTATTTTTTTACTGTAAAAGTAGTAAATTCATTGCATTATATAAAGAAAGTCATGTGTTGCCCACATCAGATTTTTTTAATTGATATGTTTCTATAGAAGGGCTAAATAAGAAATTAATTGTCTAAAATTTTACAAAAGATATGGTACATCATTTAAATTACTATTTCATAACTACCTATGTCATTTAAAACATATTTTCAATTGAAACTATTGGTTTGCAAATAACGGTTCAAAATATTTTTCACTGTTTACTTTTTGGGGGATAATCTACATAACGTTTTCATTGGAATATTTTAAAACATACCAGAGAGTCATTTTCAACTTGAAATATGACTAAATAAATTTTATTTTATTTAAAGATATGTTTAATTTTAATTTTGTAATTACTAAGTTATAAGTTTAATTTTCAACCGGAAAAGAAAATAAATTAAAATTAAATTCCCCATTTAAAAATTTAATTTTGATTTTATAGGAAAATTGGAATTTTAAATTCCGGCGCAAACCAAACATAATCTATATTTTCTAATACCAGAATTTATGTCTCTTTCCAGTTGGGGTAGGAAAGTCTCAACAAAGTTAGATTTACGACGTTGTCACAGTCAACAAGCAGAATACAAATTTCTACATTACCTCTTTTCAACCCATCAATTATTTTATATTTTTATGTTCATTGCTAGAATTAGTTTAATAAATTTCATAAGGAAAACATAACTCCTGTGTCCTTTAGGAACTCTGTTAAGAGGGATAATAAATATAAAAGACATGCGGTGTATATAAATTCATATTAATTATTCAGAACCATTGCATTAGGAAAATTAAGTGTTGATAAAGAGAGTAATAGAAAGAACATAATTGTAGCCTTTTCAATTCTTCATAAATCAGTGAATGAATAATGAGTGAACTGTTCTCACATTAGTAACAGTATTTATTTCTGGGGAAAATGAAATTAATCTGTATCTAGAACAAAAGCTCTTTTGAATTTTTTTTATTAATGTACATTAAAGAACCTTTCATACGTTTCTTACCAATACGCTTTTTCTAATTATAGGCATTTATCTGTTAGTCTTCTGATCAGGGCCGGCATTTAGGCAAGGGGGGCAAGATAAAAGCATTAGGCCTCGCCCTCACAGGGGTCCGGCCAAATAACACTTAAATTCGTTTTTTTTTCTTTATTTAACTTTGGAAATTCGAAAAAGATATGAAGGCATGTTTAGCCCCCTAAAATTTAAAAAGCCTAAAAAGATTATTATTCAGAATGAAAGATAAAACGTGTTTAACAATAAAACAGTGTTTTTCTTTTAATAATTTAGTAATTTATATATATCCCTTTTAACACAGTGTATATATATTACTTTTGAAATATTAATTTTTCCTTAAGGGAGAACCATGCATTCGTCTTTGTCTTGGCTAATTCCAATGGTGAGTCTGCCACTATATAGTGAAGCTAACTTCAATAATATAATGTGCATTTTACGTTTTTTTTTTCACTGAGAAGCGATTAAACACTGATTTACTGTAATATCTATATAGTATGCACCCAACTGAGGGTTTGGGTGAGTGAGAGGATGATGCATCTAAATCTACTGTCACTTGCATCTTGGTTTGGGTGTCATTCGATTCGACTCAGTTTTGAGATTAAGGGCAAAATCTAAAATTTCAGAATTTTGAATTAGGGGTGGCAGCGCAAAGGAATAATAAAATAAAAATCAAAATAATTATAGAACATTTAAATACTAGCTGGAATGTTGGTTTTGGTATCATTCGATCTGTCTGAGCTTCCAGATTAACGAAAAAATATATACTATTTTTAAAACGCGAATTAGGGTTAACGCTGCTAACAAATGATTAAAAAAAATTCCAAACCGCTTTTCAAAATGATCAAACACAACTGCTCGAAGCAGAATGTAGGTTTTGTTGTTCTTCGACCCGTCTGAGCATCCAGATCAGCGAAAAAGAAAAAAAATTCGAGAATTTGACTTAGTCATGATGATATGAAGATATCTTTAAAAAATCTGGTGTAAACAGCATATGTCTTTCCCTACATAATGCCATGAATTTATTTCTTTCACTTCTTTCATAAACACTATGTTATTATATATATATATATATATGTGTGTGTGTGTGTGTGTGCCTGTCTGTGCAATGCATGTATGCACACTCACTTACAAATTAATTGAATCAATTTCATAAAATTTTGTAGACAAATCACATGCGAATTATCCAAGTGCTGATTAGATAATGGTGCGATTTCGGATAAGAAAAACCTGCATTTCTTTTTCGAAATATCCCACAAATATAAAATATCCGATCTAAAATAAAAGACTACGTAGGATCAAATGTATCCATGATATGCTTGTTTGTACGTAATTTTTGACGATAAAAATAAAAAGATTAACTCCATTACTTCATATTATAATCTTGATCCGAGAGGTAGAGAGTCTCTGCTAGAAATTTTTAATGCTTCCTGGAAGCAAGCTTGGTAGACTCCCTCGTGATTGGAAACGTGCTATAATTATTCCAATTAGGAAACCAAATAAGCCAGCCGGCTCTCTTGACAGCTATAGATCCATTGTGCTCACAAATTTTTCTTGCAAACTAATGGAAAAGATGATTTTACTTAGACTGATTTTTCATTTGAACTCAACTAATTTAATGCCAAGAGAACAATATAGTTTTAGAAAATCACATTCTACTATTGACCAGATTTTATACTTCAGACAACGAATCAGAGATTCACAAAACTTGAAACCCACTATTCATACAGTGGCAGTGTTTTCAGACTTGATCAAGGCTTTTGACAGAGTTTGTACTAACAAGCTGCACATGAAGCTTTTTGATGATTTTAAGGTCGATGGCAGGGCTCTTGCCTGGATTGATGATTTCCTGAAGAGAGGACAGATCTTTTTATGTTAATTTTAATGAATCCCTTTCCAGGGATTTTAGATTGAACCAAGGCTTGTCCCAGGGTTCTGTCTTAAGTCCAATGCTTTTCTCGCTGTATTTGACAGGGATTGGTAGAGTTATTTTTGGCACTGACTGGGGAGCAGACGAATTTACTCTCAGATCCACATATGTCTCTCTTATAAGGCTTATTTTGGAATATGGGTCAGAGGTTTATTCCTGTACCTCATCTACCAACTTACTTAAGCTGGAGCGTGTCCAGTTGAGTGCATCCAGCTTAATTACTGGCCTTCGTAACAGCTGCCCATGTGAAATAGCTCTTTATGGATGTGATATATAACAACTGAACCTGAGGCGTACGGTTAGACTGACAAAATACTTCAATACACTAAACAGTTATGGTACTCACAATCGTACCTCTGTGCTTCTCTAAGATTGGACAGGGAATCAGAAATTAAAAATAAACAGCCCCTTTTCATTGGTTTATTTCATGGTCTACATTAAAACTAGTGTTGAGGGATACTCTCTGAAATTTTCTATCAATCCCTTGGAACGATTTCCCAGAGTTCATTTTAAAACAGACCTTGTCTCTTCTACCAATAAAAGGACAGATTTGCCTGCCAGAGTACCTTCGACATATTGCATTGGAAAGATTTAACAGTATTCCCTCCAATTCCCGTCGAATTTTTACAGATGGCAGTAAAAATGAGTATAACATTTGTGGTAGTGGAATCTTGGTGAAAACACCTTCGAGTAGCTTCACTATCAAAATTCGAAATCCAGACCATTGCTCTGTCTTTCGGTCATAGCTAATAGCAATTGAAGAAAGTCTAAAGTCTGCAGCGTCCTGCTCATTGACTATAAAGATATCTGGATTTTGACCGACAGCCGCAGCTCTATCCAACATCTACAGAATTGGTCTCGTGCTGGTGATAGAACCTCAATCTCTATTCTTACTTCATTGCGGGAACTCTCATACTGCCATAATATGCATTTGCAGTGGATCCCATCGCATATTGGACTTAGCGGCAATGAGATGGCTGATACTCTGGCTAAGGAGGGAACTTCAATGAATTTGATATCTAACATCTTGACATTTTTGAAGATCTGCTCAAGAGTAAAACCTACAACCGCCACTTCTTGGCGTTCTTCTCCAGCACATGACTGGTATTGTGGCAAGCGACAGGGTGGAGCTACTGCTTTTGCGGGCAATCGTGTCCAGCAGACTGCTTTGTCCAGACTCTCAAATGGTCACTTGAAATGCCTTAAATTTGATTAGGGCTATAAGATCTTCCCTATTTGTAGGAAATGTAACATCAATCATTCCACCCCTGATCATCTTCTGTCCTGCCTGGGGCTTGTCAAGGAGGATTTGACACTGAGTCCCCCCCTTGTATTGGACTTTTTGAGTGTTTTTGGAGTCATGGACCTGGTCTAGCCTATTGGCTAGACCAGTTAAGATTAGTAACAACAACCATTACTTCAGCCTTGCAGTCCTCGAGATATTTTAAACATCTTTGATTAATTTAAAATAATTATACGTGTTTCCGTGCAATTAAACTCAATTTAATAAATTAATAAAGCAATAAAGAGAACATGAATTTGAGTCAGCAGAGAAAGTCAGATGCTGTCCACATCAGATGTTTACATGTGTGTCGTGCTCGGTACATCAAAAACCTCATTTTTCCATTGGGAGAATGATACTTATTGAAAGCCCAAGTTATTTCCACGATATGTCGTTTGCTTATTTTAATTAGCAACAACGGTAATCCTATCACTGTTCAGTAAAATGTAGTTATAAAAAGATTTCTTTTGTACAATGCTATTTTTATTATGTACAGAAAGCTACGAGTCGAATATATATTATCAGGATAAAACTTTTGTAATTCAGTACCATTACATCATCATGGAAAATTTAATATTCGCCAGCTCTATCCTGATTCCATCATTACTAGAGATCAAAGGAAAACCTGGTAATGGGTTTCTAAGCCAATCTTGCAATGATTTGGCGACAACGTATCATGGTATATGCCACTAAGACGAGAAAATATCTTTGAGTAAAATATATTTAGTTAATTTGAAATTTACATATAAACTACTCTATAAGAAAGGAATTAATACCTGAGATTGTAAGAGAGTAAATTTATTTAAAAGGTTTTATACGTTAACGTTTCTGTAATTTAAAAAATCAATTTATAAAGTATTAATTTATTCTAACTATTAAGCTAAGCATATTAATATGGAAATGGTTTAACATAGAAGTTAAAAGAGTATTTGTACTTGCAAGTTTCTTCAGAAGAATATTTTACAGTATAACTTGAAGGTTAGAATCAATATTTAGGTAATATTTTTCTGTCCTTGCAATAAATATATGTGAATATGGGTTAGTAATTTATCAATTACATTGTTCTTTAAGAATCAATTAAATCTCATAAGTACAAAAATACTTCAGAAAATGTGTAACCACAGTTCTTATCAATCGTCATTGGTATTTGTGTTTCTTTCGTTGAATATTAACTAACAAATTATGAGCTTCATTCAATGAAATTACTCTATTGCTAACCCTGACTTACTCATTAATAGCAGTGTTTAGCAAAAAAAAATATGTTTAAGAATTTGTGTTTATTATTTCTAAACTTACGTCGAATGTTAAGTAGTAAAGCATAGTGAGATGCAAAAATTTTCATGAAACATCAATTTTTCAGGTTTGTCTATAGATATAGTCTAAAAAGTAATTTATATAACATCAACATCAAATTTCGGAGTGGCTAGGGAGAATTAGCCCTTCCGATTCTGGAGATGCTAATTCTGATTCAAAAAAGTACATTTTTCTTGCCACATATAATTGTCAGATCGGTATAAATAGAATTTAGATACTGACAGATACGGATTCAACAAATTCTGGAGGCCAAACTCTGGAGTTGTCCTGCTCGTTTATTCCAATTTTAGTTCAAAATATTTTTTGCAACATCCATTTTTCAGAATTATTTATAATTAAAGCTAAGAGTTGCTTGATATGGATGTAGCATCGAATTACAGAAAGGTGAGGGGAGTTCACAAAGAAGTTTCACTTCCTATTTTTCCAAAAATTCGTATGCCTCTATGAATTTTGTTTCTAAAAGTATGGATAAATGCTTATTAGTTCCATTATAAATGACATATGCACATCATTTATCGCCGTATAAAGATCCCTTCAAAATGTTCATGTTTCTACCTAACTTCATAGTATAGCGTTCAAAATGTTACACTCAAAGCAAGGAAAGTATAATAAATAAGAAACGTGTAATTGTGCATACATCGTAAAACAAGCATGAACTTTTATTGTTCTGAAACATAACTTTTAAACTGCATTGTCCAACATCAAAATCATAGTATTATAGCAGAATTAAAATAAAAGCAATACATTCATACAATTCCAGTGTTTTACTTGAAACTAGAAAAACGCACACTACATGTCTATTTTGTAACTTTATTGATTTTCAGCATAAAACTACTTCTGATTTCAATATAAAATATATAAAGAACGTTACTGCTTCAACAAGTAGACTCTGCATTCTTTAACCTCTAATGTTAAATTCGTGTACAACTGACAATCTGACTGGCCATCTGCTGGTGCTTTTACCCCAGCTTAGCCTCTTGCTGCTATTCTTATCCTCCAGGTTAGCCTTTTGCGTGGTTGTTGTCCACCCGATCTGAAAACGGTGCTCAATATATATTATCTTGATAATATTACTCAATCAACCATATTATCCTTATACAACTCCCTAAATTAATAATTCTCCCAAAGCAACAGCGATTATCAAGGAAATATAACTTGGTTTTTCAAAATATTGAATTTTCAACAATAAGCGTCGTTTTCATTAATTTAGTGTAATTTTATCAAGTTGGCGACATTTTCGTTAATCAGGTGATATTTTGATCCATTTAATCAATTTGATCAATTCAGTAAAATGGCGCTAAATGTGTCACCAGGTGGAACCGTCTGATTGACAGGCAGACCCCACCGACACATCATTACAATACTATCCCCTAGCAAAATACAATTAGTTTCATTGATATAGCGTCATTTTGAACAATTTGGCGACATTTTCTTCGATTTGGCGATATTTTTTATCAATTTCATGGAATTTAAAAGCAGTCGTAATGTTGTTGATATCCCATCAAGACGCTCGTTGCTCCAACCGGGAATCGAACCAAGAATCTCCGTACTGGTCAGCCAATGTTCTACTGTGGAACTAATCAGACTGAGTTGCAAGCTCTTATAGTCGAAGTTGACTCTGCATTGACTATCGCCTAATGCCTGATTGGAGTGCAACTGGCAATATGCCTGACGACCTCCTGATAGTTGTACCTCAGGTTAGCCTCATAATGATTTTTATCCTCCAGGTTTGCTTCCTGCTTGGTCGTTATCCTCCCGATTTGAAATCGGCCCTCTATATCTGAGTTCTCTAAATCCATGCTAATCACACTACGGTCACTTTCACATTTTCGACATATTTGCACTAACCCACAGGGTTGATTTGTTCGGGCACCATTGTAAAAAATCTGATGTGGGCAACATATGATTTTTCTTATGTAATGCAATGAATTTACTACTTTTAAAGTTAAAAAAAATAGTAGATACTTATATTCTTTTAAAGATATTGCATTTTCTTGAATTAGTCGTCATTTTCATTGATTTAGCGTCATTTTTATCCATTTGGCGAGATTTTCGCTAATTTGGCAACATTTAAAAATGTCGCTAAGTTGGCGACATTCCGCTAAACTCGTCTCGCCAAAATTTCGCCAAGCGTTATTGATGGAGAAGTAAGTAATTCTTGCAGCAGATAAATGACTATTGGCGTTCAAATACAAAAGTATTACTCAAAGTATATTTTCTCGTGAATGAAAAGAGTTAGAACCACAATAATGATGTCACCAAATTTATCGCATGATATTACATATAAAAAGTGAACATGTTTCTTAAGAGTTAATTTTTTTTTAATTTATGCGACTTTTTGATAAATTTATTTGAAAAATGTGCAATATCTCGAGAACGGTTCTTGCTAGCGTTCTAAAGTTTATGTCCGTTTAAGGAAAAATTACATAAGAAATGTCTATTTGCGTATCTTTATTAAAGGTTTTGACTTTTTGATGATTTTTTCAAAATTTCACTCGAAAATTTAGGAGGATTCTGAACATTCGATTCTGTTTTAAAACAGTAGGCTTCCAGTATTCATGGATTGTGATTTTTGTACCAAATTTTATTCGAATCGCTCCGTTCGTTCGTGAGATATAGTCTCCATAGTCTCACTGACACACAGACACACACACACACACACATACAAGCATCATCTCAGAAATGTTCGATTCGTGATCAGGGATGATTGAAACGTGCTCTGCCATCGAAAACTCGAATTTGAATTTTCGACCCCGTCACAATACTTTCCTTATACATTATGTATATAAGGAATGTAAAAACCTTGCTGCCTCAACTGGTAATCAAACATCTGATCTTGGCACCGGCCAGCCGACACTCTACTATTGAGGTACTGGGACTGAATTGCAAGCTCTTATCTTCGAACTGGAATCTGCAAATATCAATATATTATTTTTATTGCACAATTGCACTCACACCTGCTGTTGTAATTCAAAATTGCGCACAACTTTCTTCACTTCCAAACAAAGGACCATGTCCGTTACCAGTATTATATTTTAAAAGCTCAAAAACCACAAATGAAATTTACATACATAATCCCAAAAATGTTAGAAAAATAATAAATAAATTGTTCCATTATGAGTTTTAATTTAATTATAACAACACATTCTGTCTGCTTAAAAACATTCACAATTAATCAAAATGAAATACTTAAAATACACGTATTAAGAGCTATCCTGGTTCTTTTTTTTTCGATTTTTCTTTATTACTTTATATTCGGAAAGTAATTAGTATGAAAGCAAGACAAAAAAAACTTTGAAGGGGAAATTTAAGCGAACTGAAAATTAAAAAAATAGCATTTTTATTGAAATATTATAGACAGAAGTAATAAAAATAATACATCCGTAAATGTTGATTTATGATGTTTTTTTCTGGGGAAGGGGTGTATGAAGTTATGTATAATTTCTATATTGAAAATAACCTTGTTATATTTATTAATAAAAATGTGATGTGATCACCAGATGATATTTCCTACATAATTCAAATACTTGACGTATTTCACAAAGAATTGATAATTCACATAATTCACTTCACAATGTTTTTGGTATTGTAGTAAATTTTCATAAATTAAAATTCGCTTTTGGAAGCTTATTAGTCCTAACTGTGCGGCCTATTCATAGTCATGTTCAAGATGCTCAGCAACATGTGATTGATATTTAATAAATTTCTAATAAAATACATAACTATTTGCCTTATTCTTTGCCGTCAAAATATGAAACTATTATAAAAGTATATTCTCTAGTGAATAGAACATGCTATTGCATATGGACTGTGAACAAACACATTAAAAGCATGTACTACATTATGAATTTTATGTTAATTTTTTATACATATTTTTGAAAAATGTGCAATATTACAAGAATGGTTCCTGCTAGTCCTTTAAAGTTTATTTTATTCATTTTGTAATGAACACTCACGTATGAAATAATTATTCATGTAACAATATTAAATGTTCTGATTTTTAAATGATTATTTAAAAAAAGTAGTTAAAAATCTTGTACTTCCATGATAATAATTCAGGCTTGCGTTCTAAAATTTTATCATTCATTTTCTAATAAAAAATTGCATATACTATAAATTTTCTTTATTATCAATTAAAGTCATTATTTTTATTGATATTTTAAAAAATTCATTCGAAAATTAGACAAGTCTTCGGAAGATTCGTTTGTGATTAAAATCGAGAGGGTTCTAGTATTCATTGATCGTAATCGTACTAAATTATTTTTAAATACTTCATTCGTTCGTAAAATATCGCGTATACAGTCTGACGGACATATCCATACATACGCACACGCATACTAATATGCACAGATATACATAAATACGTACATCGCCTTAGAAACCTTCGATTCGAGTTCAGCGATGCTTAAAACATGCTCTTACATCGATTGTTTAATTTCGTCTCTGTCACAAAATGTTCGCTATATAGTATACTATATGTGTAGATTAACTGCTATATAAAGAAAAATTTTTTTTTAAATATCTTAAAATTTTAAAAATATATATTGGTTAACTAATATAAAATAGACAAACAACCTGAAAAAAAAAACTTTCAAAATTGCAGTTTAAATAATATAAAGGAACCAAACAGCCTGAAAACTATCTCAAACTTGCAAAATGTATAAAGGTTAACTACTATAAAATAAACAAATAATTTGAAAACATCTCTCAAAATTCCATAAATGCATATAGGTTAATTAATAAAATAATCAAATATTCTGAAAAAATCCCTCAAAATTGAAAAAACTGTATATATGTTAACTAATACTCGTATAAAGAAAACAAGCAACTTGAAAAAAATATCTCGAAATTTAAGAAAAATGTATGTAGTTTAACTAATATAAAAGATACAAACAGCTTAAGAAAATCTCTCAAAATTGCAAAAGTGTATGCAGTTAAAACTAATATAAAGGAAACAAACATTTCAAAATTGCAAAAATGAGTGTAATTTAACTAATACAAATAAAACAAATAACCTAAATTAACCTTTCAAAATTGCAAAAAGTTAAAAAAAAAATCAATCCCTACGAACGTATAAGTTAAAATAACATAATCAAACAAATAAATATGCTTATATACACATGCTTATACATTTTACAAAATAATAAAATAAATTTGCAGAAATACAAAAAAATATATACTGCATTATTCATAAATCTATTCCAAGAACTCTCTTCGGAAATGCGTTACAAATGTTCCCTGATGGTATCGCGATAAAGCTAATGGTCGCAGAACTTTATTGTAAGTCCATTACAGGAGATCAAATGGAGTCACAATTAGTTTCTGAGCTAATCCTATAAGGTAAGTTCAACCATAAATCATGATGTGCAATGCAGCAAATTGCAATGCGAAGAATTTTCCTTTGAAGAGTTACTTTTCAGCTGCTTATATTGCATAATTTATTAGATAATTCATTGCACGCAGTCATGTTACAAGACTTAATTAAAAACATTTATATCCATATTTAAAAGTTATTATTCAAAGTATTTTGCAACTTGAAATGATTAATATAATTCTACGTTTCATGATATCGAAATAAAAATCATTATCCGGTTAGAATATGAGTTAAAATTTTAGATACAATTAAACAATACAATTAAACGCACAAAATGTTACACTATTATAATACTTAATTAAATAACTTAATTATAGAACTTACAAGCATATTATAATACCATAATATGCTTGTTTTGCTTCTTTACAATCCTAAAGGAAGTACAATTTCCTACTGAAAGCATATTGTATGCAACAATTTGACTTTATTACCACTTACAAATTTGAATATCAAGACCCAAGGTACCAACACTAAATGTATACCTATTAGTACCGTAACCTGTCATATAACCGATTTTTAAATAAAACCGTTATTTTTTTTGATTGAATGAATGCAGGTAATATTGATTTTAGTAAGGACATATTAAACATACTTTAAGGTAATATACTCCATTCGGTTCCTAAAACTCGATTTGCTTCATATATTGTGCATGTTCTTATATGTTTCATAATTATCAATTATCAAAGAAAATGCAATCTATACTTTACCCTTTATAATATTACGTTTTGCATACTGGACGATACGCCTCGGTTATTTTTCTAAAATTCGAATTAGTCTTTCAGTTACTTTCTATTTTAACTATGTCTATTAGCGTTTGAAAATTTTACCTTTGAGTTTCCATCTGGACACTATCGGAAACATGCAAGAACGTTCTTTCTATTTTCAAATATTTGAGGCCTTTTCTAATCAAGTTTCATTAACAATTTATGCAGTAACATGCGATTTGGTATATTATTGTTTTCTGAAGTATATTCATTCTTTTAATTTTTAACATTTTCGGGATAACCCGTCCTGGGCCCGCTATAAGAATGTACTGGTTTTGGGGAGAATACTGGAAAACCGGAGTAACTAAAAATTCCAAATTTAGTACGTAATTGTATTTGTTGGTATATAACGATTCTTTGGATTTTTAACTTTTTAGGGATAGCCCGCCTTTGTCCTGCAATATGAATGTATTCGTATTTTGAAAATAACTCTAGAACTAAATCAGTTAAAAAGTTCAAATATAACTCATCTTTATATATTACAATGTATAATTTCTTTTGACTTTGAACTTCATCAGGATAGCCCGTGTCAGGCCTTCTACAATAAATACACTTGATTTTGGTGAATAACTCGAAAATCGGACCAACTTGGAAGTCTAAATTTAGTATGTCAATGTCTTTAGCGGTACATTTTTTATTCTTTGGATTTTGAACCATATCAGGCTAGTCCGTATTGGATTTTGAACCATATCAGGCTAGTCCGTATTGGATTTTACATGGAAATGTTCTTGTTTTAGGGGAATAACCCTAAAACAGGAGCAGCTTGAAAGTATAAATTTAGCATGTCGTTATCTTTTGCGGTATATTTTTAATTCTTTTGATTTTGAACCTTGAAGTCTTGCCCGCTCTGATCCTTTCGTGCGAATGTACTCGTTTTTTGGGAATAATTCGAAAACCGGAGTAGGTAGAAAGTCCAAATTCAACATATCATTCTCTTTAGTGATATATTTTAATTTTTAGGCTTTGAACTTTATTGGGCTAACCCGTCTTGGGCCCGTCATAGGGATGTATTATTTATTTTAGAGTAAGTTGAGAACTGCAGGACCTAGAAAGTCCAAATTTTGTATGTCGTTGTCTTTCATACATTTAATTTACATATATTTTACTATATATATAATTTTTATTTATTTAGGTTATTATAGTTTAAACATATATTATTATTTATTGGAGTGGGAAAGCTATATTGTTACATAATTAAATTTGATCATGTTTATCAAAGTAATAGACATTACGCTATAGGTCCAAAGAACTGACCGTTGCTGTTGTTGCTGCTATTAGATGCTGAAAGGTATCTTTCATTATTTAGAGAGTACATTAAATACATAATATTTGAATGAAATCAGTTTAGTAAATATATTATTATCATTATTACGCAGGCATTTAAAATCTTAGGAGGATCATAATGTGATGTCAGCTATATCATATCATTATGTTCTTTACTACAAACCTCATATCAGTTACAATATCGAATAATAATTTACTTCTTCATGATATAAACACACACGATAGATTCTAACACATTTAAAATATGTTACCATATCAGTGACGAGCATTCATTGACTGGGACTTCATAATTTTTCAAGCAATTATTCATATTTTTACTAATACGACTGTCGGTATATACTGAAGACTAATCATATACTAACGACATAATCATATACTAATCATATTTACCCCCAGCCTTACCAGTCATAGGGCCTGTCTGGTACTCCCTAGTTATTGAGGCTGACAGAGGGATTTACCGCACTTGGTAATTGGCTGATGAAGCCTTCACCTGCTGCATCCGTCGGCAACATTACTTCCCTTCTAACAACACCGGCCATCCAACTATCACGGGGGAAAGTAGGGCGCCAAGTGCCAAGCATATTATATGTGAAACGAAAATAATAAGATATTAGTAGTTTGTAATTAGTAAAAAGCAAATATGCTAATGCCGTGATAAAGCCGTGAAGTTCGTTGGCACAACCCATAAATGTTAAACCAGGTTCTATTTCGAAGTTCTCTCGTCCAGGAATAAATCCCTGGATGACCTGCAGTGCAATAAATACAAAGGTGCAATAAACCCTTATCTTGTAAGATGTCATCTCCTGAAAACACAGATGCATAATTTCAAGAGACAAAGATGTTAAATAACCACACAGGTTTAAAGATAAATCACTTTCTTTATTCAATATTGTAATTAAGAAGAGTAGAAGTTGAAATTATAACTGAATCATTATCAGGAAGCACAACGCTAAGTAACTGTGACAGTGACACTGGACTCAAGATCCCTACTAATATATTTGCTGCCACGGAAGTAATTCAATGATAATAATATGATCAACGATATAAATAAAGTGGCACAGCAACATTTAAGTATACAATAAACAACATGATATAATTAATTGAAGGTATGGTCTCAAAGCAACAGGAAAAAACTCGCTTTCAGAGATAGGCAAATTAGAACTGATAATTAATCAAGTTGATATAATTTAGGAACGGAAGTCAGAGTTTACTTAATTTAAGGAGACGATTCTTTACATTTATGCTTCCGTAAGACAGGTGTAGATGCAGAGAGCAATGAACTCTTACCTCCCCAGTCAGAGTTGCAGAAGGGTCGGAACATTATACCATACCCACATCTCGACCCGGCACATAGACCTCGGGCCCCATCGTACCATTCTCGTCGCAGATCTCTCAGCTAGACGTCGGGCTCTCCATCGATGTTCTTCGGCGGTGTAGGCATCTTCGGCTTTCCTTCCCATTCCCACAAGAGGCCAGAAGTCGACTTGTGGCCGACTCCCGCACTCCGTGGTGTGCAACATTGAAAAATGGTCCAGGCCGACCTGAGAGCGTGGACAATTAGACAGGAAGAAAAGCCACGAATATTCTTTGCAACAGCTTTTATGTAACTAGGCAGATTCAGGCCCCAGAATCATTTGGACTAGCGAGAAGACTTATTTATGGCTTTTGACCAATCAAAAACTTCACTGACATAGCCTCGCAGACCAGAGCAGGGTCCCGAAAATGAAATATGCTGATACATCAGACCCTCGCTGCAAGGTCTCAAATTCATCCAGAAGTTTCTCTCCAAAATCTATTGTGCAGAAAAGTGCTTGCCTTGCACTAACATTACCAGGCCCCAAGCAAGCCATCATCTGTTCTGCCCGGGAATAAAGACCTTGACTTTAACGGTCAAATAATAACGAAACTTCTCTCTGAATGCGTTTTTCACGGATTAATAAAATGGCTAAAAGCTTGAATATTTTATTATTAAAAAGCTTGAATATTATATGCTTAAGAATATTTTGTATAATACATATTTCAAAGACGAGAGAGATAATTGAAACAGGGCTTAAAATGATGTAAAAATATAGAATCTTGATAATTAATATATAATTTGCGATTTTTACAAAGATTTGGCGAGAATATGAAATCTCGTCACAGCACAATCTACCCGTAGATGTAAGGTACGGCAACATTTCGAAATCGTTGCTGGCGTCACCTTTCTTAATTGACAATGAATGACAAATCATAACTATTGTCAGTAAATATGAAATCAATTCGTGACAGTCTGATCTTACTATTATTATCTTTCCTTTGGCACGCCTTTGCCTCACAATGGAATCCAATATCCTCATAAACAACAACAGTGTCAGTAATTCGAGACGACTTGCGTCGCTATTTTCTTTTCTTTGCACACCTCTGCCTCACAATGGTACCCCATATCCTCATAAACAACAACACTGTATTTAGTTAGAGCAGGTCTGACGTCGCTATTATTATTTTTTCTTTGGTAGAAGTGGGTACTTCTACCTCACAATGGCATATCATATCCTCATACACCACAATAGTGTCTTTAACTCGCAACGGTCTGACGTTGCTATTATTTTTTTATGTATCACACCTCCGTCTTAAAAGTGTATCTCATATCCTCATAAACAATATGCCCATTCTCTGGCATCCCAGTTATGTACTATTAGTAAAAGGAATACATTAAAAACTATGTCTTTTGGTTTAACTTGTTATAAAGAAATCTGAACTAACAATTAAAAATGCCTTTATCGCTAAACAGAAAATATTTACTTCATTTAAAGAAACATTTATAAAACTATATCTACGCCTCAAAACTCAAAAACCTAACAAAATAGTAGTTTCAGAAGTTCACTTAACTACTTAAGAATGAAGAAACTTGAAATATTCATTTTCAAAGAGGCATATTGCTCTTTGCTCCGTAAAAGTCTAGAAAACTCAATTCTCTCTAAAATCATAAGCCAAGTTAAACTAAACACACAGCGTGAGCAATTCTATCTACTTATCTTATTACAATTTGAAAGTGCTTCAAAGTACTTTAAAATGTAAATGAAATGTTTGTACAGTTTGCGAAAATAAAACGAATTATGCATTCAAAATCTTCAAGATATGAAATTACATTTTTTTGGTTCTAAAGCGAAGTTTTCTTCTGATTTATTACGTATGGGAATAAGTAGAAACAATCTTAAATTGAAAAGGATCTACTTAAAAATCAAGCTTTGCCAGCTATCGATCACTAAATACAGAGTTTTATTTCAAGTAAGATTAGCCAAACATTACGAGGTCGCAGTGCACACCAAACCAAGTATTTTTTGCTATAACTTACCGGGTCGAAAATGAAACGTTAATGGTGAAACCGATGAGGAGAAGCGAAAACACAAGAATGACTTTCAAGTTATAAAATGACATACATTTAACAATCAACAATTACAGTAATGTCTCAAATGCGATCGTCAACCTGAATGCACGTCTCACAGCGGTGATGGAGGGATTGGCGAACTCTCTCGAACAGACCCGGCATGTCGCGAACTTCGCCAACAGCGGCCGAAATTCCGGTGACGAGTTCCTCTTCAGGTTCATGGGGAGTATCATATACGAGACTACACATAACATTACTGTGAGACTAAATGATACATTAAACTATAAAAAATCCTGAAGTTACTTAGATCGCTTTACTTTGCGATATATGATACGATTATTTGCTAAGTTGGAATATATTATGAATTTCTTTTTCAAACCTACTAATTAAATTTCAGCAAAGCAACAATAGGTTTAAATTTTACATATTTTGCAAAGATTTTCACTCATAGAGTTTACATTATTTTTCTATATTTTATTTTTGTTTCAACTATGAACAACTATAGCTACTAAAAGTGGGCATAAGCTTTCTTTTTTCCTACTACATTGAACCACTTTACAGGAGTACGCCAAACTATGTCCCATATGTGTGTGGTAATTCCTAGCCAGTGCTATTTTACAGTTGCTTGACATTTTATCTATTCAAGATTTGCTAAGTTGGAATATATTATGATTTTTTTTTCAAACCTACTAATTAGATTTTCGCAAAACAACATTGGGTTTAATTTTTACATATTTTGCAAATATTTTGACTCATAGAGTTTAAATTATTTTTCTCTAATTTATTTTTGTTTCAACTATGAACTGCGGCAGCTACTAAAAGTGAGCATAAGATTTTCTTCTACTACATTGATACACTTTACAGGAGTATGCCAAACTATGCTCCATATGTGTGTGGTAACTCCTAGTCAGTGCTATTTTGCAGTTGCTTGACATTTTATCAATTATAACCTTGCAACATAAAAACTGACGTCATACAACTTGTTTAACTATTACTGAAACGTTTCTTTCTTAACTATAACCCTAATTTTTTGTTTTTGTTTTGCTTAGATGTTCACAATGCCTACATTGAGTGAATCATTCCTTTTTTCTTTTCATAAATTTTGCCTACTGTTTTAGCCCACATTATGTTGTGTACTACAATAATAAAGATCCGTTTTATATTGGGAAAATCATAAAAGTAAAAAGTAGTAAATTTTGAGTAAAACTTCTTGAAAGGGGAGCTGCAAATTTCCATTGTCCTAATCGAGATAGAATCGAAAGCATAAACATTCAGTATATATTTTAAGAAACAAGTAGATTTGCAAGGTGTTGATCCATTCACAAAGGGCGATTGAGCAATAAAAATATTGCTTATCAATATTACAAAAAATTCTCTGGATAGTTAGTTTTGTGGAGTATAAGAGTACATATTTTTCATATCAATATAGCCTGTATGTTATAGACCCAAAATATAGTCTGTAAGCCATTTATCCTCAATTATAAGACGAAAAACTTTTCTCAATTTAGTCTAATTTCTTTTAACCCTTTGCCATAAATAATAAATCAATATTTAATGTATAACTAATATATTTGCATCAAAAGCGATTCTGATGGTCAAGCACCCCGGAAGTGACAGTAATAACCCCAATTCTGGGAAAATTCCTGGTCATTTAAAATTTATAATTATTCAAATTTTCAGTACATTTATGTTGAAGTAACCATTTTATCACATGGACATGAGAAGGTACTTACTTCCTGTCAAAATTAGAAACACTAGTTTTGATAGTTCTTATAATATTCGGATGTTGATTTAGGAGCGAGAATTACCCCAGTTGATACTATATTTTATTCAAAATATAGTGAGTTTCAATTCTCGCGGAACTGGAACGTTTTGTCCGAATTCTTTTCAAATTAATTGAGTTTTATTAGTATTATTTAATAATGTTTTGCTAAGGTCAATATGACCTCCCCACATATGGCTATAAATTTGGCAACTTTTTAAATGTTGCCAAATGAACGAACATGCCACCAAATTGATAAAATGACTCCAAATTAATAGCAAGACAGATCAACCATGCATAAAGCATTGATATATAAATACTTTCTAAATCAAATGGAATTATATTTAAACATCTCTAAAATGCAAAACATTCAGCAGTGATATTTTTTTAATACCACAATATTGCAACAATTTATTTTAATTGAAAACTTAAAGCTTCTTCATAACGGGCAATGTTATAAAATCGTCTCTTTCTCTATATAAAATCATACATATCACTTTTATCCCAGACTCATGAGCTAAATAGTTTACCGCGAAAAAAAATTAGAAATTCTTATACAACTCATTGTACAATCACCAGGATTTCGTTTTTATAAAGTCATTTTTACGACCGTTATCGTGCGAACAGACATACATACATAGAGATAGACAGACATACAGACTGACAGAATGAATAAACAAAGTCTTAAATACTTTTAAACTATGTTGGGAAGTGTTAAAAATGCATATTTCATGAAAAATTCAATATCGTGGGTTTCACAAAGTTAAGTGTCATATATTTGATAATCCCTCTTACTTAATAGAAATGACTCATTTAATGTATTTGATTCAAAATATAGTGCATTTCACTGTTTGTGGTTAAGGTACCTTTCATTTGGGTATGTTAATAATGTTTTTTAAAGAGATGGTAATATAATTATGTTTCGTTAGGATACGTCTATCCCGTTTATACTCTTGGCGACTAATTTGACGATTTGACAATACATTTGAACTTTTGAAAAATATTGCCAATGTAACGAAAATGTCTCCTAGTTAATAAAAACGCCACTGCATTGAACAAAATGACACTAAATTAATGAAATTATCACTAATTTCATGGAAATTTAATATTTTGTAAAATTAAGCTCTACTTCTTAGCTGATTCCCCGTCATTTTATGAGAATTAGTGTTTTAATATATATATAATGCTAGGGGTCTAGGGAATTCTTTCAGAGTATGATAATACAATGCATGTTCTAATACACAGTTATATAAGAAATAATAATACTGATTGGGAGAGTTCACGTCTTTAATTTTTCTTTGTGTATGCCTATGTAATATACCGACCTATCGGCCCACTACAAAAATTCACCAATAGAGAAAATTTGGCATAACTGGCTAATTAAATTTTCACTTGGATGACAGAATAACGTAACAACACACCCTGAGAATTAGACATAACTTGACTTAACTATTGATGGATAAAAAATTGTATACTTAAGAATATGGAATGATTTGGAGAATAATACGCGGCTATCAAAAATCTTAAAATAAAATAATATATATTGTTTACTTTATATTTGAAAACTATTTTTAAAATGTTAGTTGAAAAATCTGTTGTTTATTCTTTATCATTTTAAATTAATAACAATATTTTGTTTATTTTTCGATAACTTAAATGCTTATTACTCTGAATTTCTATGACTCTTATTTTTTAGTAGTATGAAATGTAAACATCGTTTGTATGCATTTTAATGATTTAAATTTTGATAAAAAAATATATAAATACTTTTCTGTAACACAAAGTAAAAACATTTGTTTAATATTAAACTTGAGTCACGCATTGGTAGACGATGAATTCATATGCAGAAATATTATGATAGAACATAAAGTGTGACGTCACATTTTTAATTTATCATACACCCTAATTGGCTGAACATATTTTATATTGGCCATTAATATTTATTAGGCATACCGCACAAGTAACAGATATTTTAATCATAAAAAATCGTGTAAATAAAAAACTACTTTCTCAAGTAACTTTATTAATATGACCTGAAACAAGAAAGTTCATAAACGCGAGAAAATTCATTTTAGGATTTCATGTAACTGTTTATTTAGACGAACGCGTTTGTCGCATGACGTATTCACTGTGTCAGAGACATATTGCACTTCTTTAGAAGAAAACTCGAAAACTCAATTTTCTCGAAAACCATAAGCCACTTTAAAACTTAAAGAGCCAAGTGGGCAATCATACTCACTTTTCTCATTAAACTTTGTAAGTACTTTGAAGGATTTAAGAATGAAAATAAAAACATTTGTTAAGTTGCCGCAAACTACGTATGATTCATTCGAACTTTTAAGGAACTTAACTGAATTGTTCTGAAAACATTCCGTAACAAAATGTATAATTTTCCTGGCTACGAACGAGAATAACTCGCTAAGCATGTCTATTACTTCTGTAACAACAATATTTTCAGTCATATTACTTTCCTTATATACATAATGTATAAGAAAAGAATTGTGACGGGGTCGAAAATTCGAATTCGAGTTTTCGACGGGAGAGCACGTTTCAAGCATCCCTGATCACGAATCAAACATTTTTGAAGTGATGTCTCTGTGTGTGCGTGTGTGTGTGTGTGTGTGTGTGTGTGTGTGTGAAAGTATGTGTGTGTGTGTGTCAGTGGGACTGTGGAGACGATAACTGATGAACGAATGGAACGATTTGAACCAAATTTGGTACAAAAATCACAATCCATAAACACTGGAAGCCTATTGCTTTTATACGGAATCGAATGTTCAGAACCCCCTGAATTTTCGAATGAAATTTTGAAAAAATCGTCAAAAAATCAGAACCACTAATAAAGTTACGCAATTAGACATTTCTTATGCAATTTTTCATTAGAAAACGATTGACATAAATTTTAGAACGCTAACACGAACCGTTCGCGAGATATTGTACATTTTTCAAAAAAAATATCAAAAAATCATATAAAATAAAAAAGAAGTACTTCCTATTGATAAACATGTTCGCTTTTCATATGTAATACCATGCGATAAACTGGGTGACATCATTCTCGTGGATCTAGCTCGTTCCATTCATGAAAAAAGATACTCTGAGTAATACTTTTGTATTTGAACGCCAATAGTCATTTATCAGCTGTAAGAATAACTTATTTCTTAGTGCATAACGCTTGGCGAGATTTTGGCGACGAATTTGGCGGAATGTCGCCAACTTGGCGACTTTAAAATGTTGCCAAATTAACGAAAATCTCGCCAAATGGATAAAAATTACGCTAAATCAATGAAAATGACGACTAATTGTCGAAAATTCAATGTTTTGCAAAGAATATTAGTATCTACTATAAGAAAAACCTATTTTTTTACTGTAAAAGTAGTAAATTCATTACATTATATAAGGAAAATCATGTGTTGCCCACATCAGATTTTTTTATTTTGTAATTGGAAGTTTTAAGTACATTGTATTATATGATTTGGAATGCATATACTAACTCCCAAAGTTTAGAATATCAGTAACTTCATCAGATACTTCAAATCAATATATTTTCTTTCAAAATGCTTAACAAGTATAAAATATAATATTAATGTTTGTCCAATATAGAGTGTTAGTCGGTTGTCAATTGTACAAGAAATGGCTTCCGTAGGTGACTTGATTATGCAAATGTGAGGGTAGTCCCACTGTCTTCGTTTGACTTTCGAGAATCATAATTTTAATGCTGGCACTGTTGAAAATGGTGCGTTTGAGTCTTGCAGACAAAAAACAAAACGGCCGCCATCACATATACATTTTTCTATTTATCTAAGTAATCTTTCGTTTTATTAAAAATTCATATATAAAAATATTTATCTTTTAATTCGACACAAAAATGTCATTTGACCCAGCCCATTTCTCAAAAAATTTACTTTTGATGCTTCCAAATGAAAATAGCAGTGCCAAAAATTTATTCTTTTTCAGTGAACACTAATCTCACTTAGGCATATCTTAACAGTGGGAACAATAATTGTTCTACAGTTTTTTAATTAAATTAAGTCTACTTAAGTATTATGTCTACTTAAACAATAACATACTTTCTCGGAATTTAACCTGTGCATTTTGATATGAATGACACTGGTTTTAGGGACATTGTATATCAATTATTATTACTGTCACCACACGAGTATCCTCCATATTTTAAAAATACATATATGAAACTAATATTTAATAATGGAATCAAACAGTCTAATTAAAAACTTAAACAAAATACTTGCAATATGCTTATATTCCAAATACTATTGCAATATGATTGCAATATGCTTATATGCAAATGCTTGCAATATGATTGCATTATGCTTATATTGCAATCATATGTTTAATTTCAGTTATCATCGTTTTCATTACGTATCTCACTCCGTCCTAAGTTTTTTTCATCATCTGCTTCAAACTGTCCCATATTATCACATCGGTCAAGATAATCTTCTATATTCATATATCGGCATACATTAGTATATTTGAATGACGTGTACATGTATTGAATACAATACGATTCAAGGTATGAGCAGCGTCAAAGTTCAAATATAAGCTCTGGCGGACAAGAGATGGTGCATGCAACTGCATGGTATATATCAATGGCATTGTATATAACCCCTACTATCTTAATAGATGTATGTATGTAATGGGTATTAAAAATATGTATGTAGTGGGTTATTAGGATGCTAGATGAGGTCCTGATTTCAGTCAAAAGCCTGATTATGATGCCTTAAAGCTGGATTATGATTTAGTTTGAGCGAGGTTCCCATCTTGCCACTGTTTCTGAGTGAACAACATCCATCCTACAGCTCCTATAGCTGTCAGTGTTGTTTTGAGAGCATATAGTTGATAAACAGTCGCTTTCAAACTAGATCTAACATCTTCAGTGAGAGAGAGTAGTCCTGAATTTGACAGATCATCACGTACAGATTTTAATATTTTTCACCACTTCACTTTCCCTTTCTTGGTGTATGATGGCATCTGCTCCTGAATGTGCATCGAATCCAGAAAGTGCAGATGCTTTCAGTGGCTCTAGTACTTTGTAAATTGAAGCTACATATATCTATATGAAGAACTGTTCTACATTTTACTTTCTACTTGGCTCTTTCAGATGAGCAGGTGAGCTCTTTATTCAAGTCTTGGGTAAATAGCCCCCTCTGTGTCTTCCATTTGCGCCCATTTTGCCTATTTGGCTTCGTGTTTGTTGGTTCTCTTGCACTATAATTGGGGATCCAGTGCACCTCGAAGCAGCCTTATGCTGATTTATTGTCTTATTTGTACTTATGTACATTTCTGAAGTTTTCCTTAAAATGATCTATTCTCTTTTTTTTATTAATTTTATCTAAAAGTAATATTTTGTGCAACATTACTGTGTATTTCGCTAATCTTAGTATCATACTATTTAAAGTATTTTATTTTTAAGATGTTGTGTACGATTAATAAAGTTATTAATCACACAAATTATATATGTATTCATATTTTATGTTGTATTAACAAGTAATGTAACATTACAACTACATTTTCTTTAATCAAAGAAAATTTATGATACTGATTCAAAGGTCTCACATTAAAATGGAACAGTAAAATATAAAATTATTTTTTCGATTTGATAATGAATGCGATATAAGTATAACTAAAGGACTATAGAATACACATATAGGAGAAGTGAAGTCTCATATCAGAAATTTGTCATGTTATTGTGTTTCCACAATTTCGAAATATGATAATCTTGCAACAACGCTTGGTTTCTAACAAATGATATTGTTGCAAACGTGTAATAGTCCCTTTCTTCTAGTCTTTTGTCTCTTTCGAAGACCAGACTGTAAAAATATCCGTAAATCATTCTTTCATATGGCGTTCTTCTGTGGTTGCCACTTGCAGGAGATGCCACAAGTTGAGTTGCCAGATTTGACGATTTATCGCCAACCGCGACATTTGGCGACTTTGTAAAGGTATGAGAAACCCTCCGAAATAACCATTATTCTACGTGATATGAGAGTTTTCTAGAATTTTCTATGGAGAGTCTTGAAATAACAGACATCACTGAGTCGAAGAGAAGTTGACGGGATACGAGATACGTTGAATTGTAACTTTCGATAGTGTGTCGAGAATAGTAGATCTGTTTTGTGAAATTCCTTTCGTCAATGTTTTGAGAATGATATCAGTTATTTTGTAAAATTAGTGGACCATTTACGTGCTAATTTACTGCATTGCTCCTGTTTATGCTGGGCTTATGAATAAACGTCTTAGTTATACAGAAATTTGGACTCATTCTTGCATCCTGCGCACACATTCACGATTTAAGCTTATACGTCATAACAATATATTTAGTTAGAATAAATAACGGACCTAATTTGCTCATGAAAAATATTGTGCAACATAAATATCTCTGATTTATTTCATTAATTTTTTATATTATCGCATTTGTCAGTTTGTAGTAAAAGCCATATGTTGTACAGATTAACAATATTGTAATATATTGGGTGCTAAAAAATGAAAATAAAATGTATGTGTGTGAACAAAAAATAATTTCATGATTAAGTTAATAAATATTATTTTGAGACTTCAATGGAAAATGCAAAGTTTTTCATTGAAGTCTCAACATAATATAAAACGTTCTCTTCTAAAAGGGTGAATATCCTTAGATTGAATCATAATTAAGTTACAGGTAAGCAAATTCTGGAAAGACTAGAGAGCATAACTTAATCAATCGTGTTCAGATTTAATATAAGACTATTGGAATCTATATAATAAAAGGCAATGTCTGTGTGTCTGTCTTATACACTATACGTTTCGCGACCGCGCGTCGGAGAGCTACGAAATTTGGCAATCGGAGACCCAGGGGGGAGGGAAGGGGACACGTGAAAACCGATTTTTAAAATTTTAATTATTTTTTTATTTATTTAATGTTTTATGCGATTTCGACCGTTTTTTGCCCTTTTTGCCCTTTTTTCTCCACGATCCAGACATCGTAGAAAAAAACAAATTACACCATCGGAAAGAGCAGAGAATTTCGAGTAAAAATATATCAATTTCAAATATGAATTTCGATTTCTAATATTTTTTAAAGATTTTAAAACAAAAGTCACTTTTTGCTCAAGAAAACGATTTTTGGTTTTTAAATTCTCGCATAGTGAAAAGTACTCATAATTTCGACTAATAATTTACATTTTCAGAAAGGTCAAACATCTGGCATTCTTACAAGTCTAATCTGGTCCAGAAATAATGAAAATTGCCTTCAGGATCGCAATTTTAAAGACGTCATGATTTTAAATTTCTCGCCGTTCCGCTCGGCGTGACGCTTCGTTTCTCCCCCGCTGAAGCAGGGAAGGTGGTAGGTGGGGACGTCAAGGTGGAGGTGACGTCACGGTTCTGTATATGCATAGCGATGGGTGGGACAATAAGAAACCGAATTAGTTTTTACTTTCCGTTTCCCGCGCTTCCGATTTTAAATGAAATAAGAGCTTAACATATGCACTGTAGAAATTATTATATTTATATTTTAAATGATGGAACGATATGGATTTTTTAAATGGATATTTTAATTTTATGGATATTTTAAATGATGGAACGATGGATATTTTAATTTTATGGATATTTTAAATGATGGAACGATGGATATTTAAATTTTATGGATATTTTAAATGATGGAACAATGGAATGAGGATGATGGAATTAAGAGCTTAGAGAGCATATGGTCATTTTAAATTGTAAATTAGCGCGCGGGAAGTTAGCGGTAGGCCCGGGTACGATTCCCGCCACTGCCAAAACTGCCGAAGTGTTCACGCGGAATACGATCACGTTAAACATGTGGGCCCGTAAGTCCTTCCGAGAGGTTGGTGGTAGGGGAAGGAGGGTACGGTCCCTGTGGATGCCTCCTTCACAGGGTTCCCGTCTAAATTGGGTGAATATAAAGAAAGTTGCGGAGGGCGAGGCAGCCCAGTGGTTAGCGCTCAGGAATTGCACTCGGTAGGCCCGGGTTCGATTCCCGCCACTTCCAAAACTGCCGCCGTGTTCACGCGGAGTACGATCACGATAAACATGTGGGTCCGGAAGTCCTTCCGAGAGGTTGGTGGTAGGGGAAGGAGGGTACGGTCCCTGTGGATGCCTCTCCCACTGGGTTCCGTTCTAAATTGGGTAAATAAAAAGAATGTTATGGAGATAGTCGCTGGGGGCGAAGAAGCCCAGTGGTTAGCGCGCGGGAATTGCACTCAGTAGGCCCCGGTTCGATTCCCAAAATTGCCGCCGTGTTTACGCGGAGTACGATCACGTTAAACATGTGGGTCCGTGAGTCCTTCCCAGAAGTTGGTGGTAGGGGAAGGAGGGTACGGTCTAAATTGGATGAATAAAAATAAAGTTATGGAGATTGTCGCGTAGGGCAAAGTAGCCCAATGGTTAGCGCGCGGAAATTGCACTCGGTAGGCCCGGGTTCGATTCCCAAAATTGCCGCCGTGTTTACGCGGAGTACGATCACGTTAAACATGTGGGTCTGTAAGTCCTTCCGAGAGGTTGGTGGTAGGGGAAGAAGGGTACGGTCCCTGTGTATGCTTCTCCCACTTGGTTCCGGTCTAAATTGGGTGAATAAAAAGAAAGTTATGAAGAATATCGCGGAGGGTGAAGTACCCCAGTGGTTAGTGCGCGGGATTTGCACTTGGTAGGCCCGGGTTCGATTCCCAAAATTGCCGAATAAAAATAAAGTTATGGAGATTGTCGCGGATGGCACGGTAGCCCAGTGGTTAGCGCGCGGGAATTTCACTCGGTAGGCCCGGGTTCGATTCCCGCCATTGCCAAAACTGCAGCCGTGTTCACGCGGAGTACGATCACGTTAAACGTGTGGGACTGCAAGTCCTTCCGAGAGGTTTGTGGTAGGCGAAGGAGGGTACGGTCTCTTTGGATGCCTCCCCCATTGGGTTCCGGTCTAAATTGTGTGGCACTTCCTGGCCTTCCAAGCAGTTACCTTACACCTTTCTGGTAGGTCGCGCCAACGAGTTTGCCACGGTCAGAATTTTCAAGGTTAGCGAACAGGCTGGTCGCCAAAGGCGGCTAGTGAAGGAATGAAGGAACGTAGCTGCATAGTATTTTCTTTTTACTATCATTTTGTTTAAAATCAATTACTTTTTCTGGTGTTTGAAAATAGGAACATACTTTTAGCTGGATAAAATTATATACAGTTTTTCACTTTTTCAATGATCAGAATGTTTTTTAAAGGTATTTATAGTTATTGATTTTACAAATTTACTTTATCGGGGTTCCTGTTCGTCACAAATATCGAAATATATGTATCCTATAGTGGCTAATTCATAATTCAAGTTCAAGAATTATTATATCTGTAGTAGCATCCATCACAAAAATCTTCCATCATATTCATCCATCGTTCAAATCAATAATATTCCAGATAAATAAAAATGTATCTTATCCCAATTTTAAATCGGGAAACACATTTGTCTGTAAAATACGAAATCTAATTTTTTATATGGTTCCTCATTCCAAAATGTCCCAATTACTAAAAGTTTCTTCACAAAGTAACATAAAAAATCTGATGTGAGCAGCACATAACTTTGCCTGCAGACTTATATCCACGTTCTATTTATTTTATTTAAATTTAATTAACTTTAATTCAATTTTCGTTCTCATTTAATAACTGAACTTATTTTCAAAGGTGGTGTAGAGAAAATACGAAAAAACTAAAATATCTCGAGAACGGCTAGTCCCAGTGCAATGGAGTGGGTTTTATAATTTTCTTCGTTAAAAATTACGTATAAAAGGAATATTTAATGGATATATTTGAGAATATGTAGGTTTTTTATTTTAGATTTTGGCGATTTTTGAGTGCCATTTCGTAATAAAAGGCAGGTTGTTCTGCTCCGAATCGTACCAAAATCTAATTAGCACCAGATCATCCTACAAGTAACTTACCTGCCAAATTTTGTGAAATTTGTTTAAGCTAGAATGTATTTTAGCTAAAATGGATACATAAAATTTTTACGGACCATTTCGCAAAAAAGGCGGGTTCTGTATTTACGAATCCTATCAAAAACTAATCAGCACCAGCGTCTCACCTAAGTGACTTACATACCAAATTTTATGAAATTCGGTCCATTAGTTTTTTAGTTAAAGTGGATGCATGCATTGCACAGGACACACAGACACACACAGAGACACACACAGACACACAGACACACACTAAAAATAGTTATTACGTATGCTAGAGGTCTAGAAACGTGTAGATCCATCGAAAACTCGAGTTGTGATTTTCGGCATGATTCCAATACTTTCCCTATACATTACCATGTATTGAGGGGAAAGTAAAAATAAAAAAAAGGATAAACTTTTTAAAGAGATCGATTTACTAAGATAGATCAGCTCAAATTTGGCAACATATGTTGCTTAGAAATTGGGTGTTAGGCACAAATTGAATTACGAGATATGTCAAATCTCCAGAAAATCACTGGAAATGAACTCAATCTGGTTCATATCAATTAAAACAAGATAATGCATGTATAACTACATATTGTTGTTGATGGTGAAATATATGTTTTTAAATACAATGTAAAACACATATTATGAAGAGTTTAAATTGCATTTTAATATGCAACTACACGATAGGTCGAAATGCTGGATGTGAAGATGAGAAAAAGCGATTTAAGTCATGAAATTCAACCTTTTATATCTCTGTAAATTTTACTCGTAAGATAATATAGCTTTTTGAATTTTACATATTAATGTATGAAGATTTTGTGTGAAGAATGTATAGAGTTGATTGAGATTTACATATTAATATGTAAAAAGTTGGATTTCGTATATTTCAAACAAGTAAGTTTTTTGATTTAAATCGGATTTAAGATAAATTATAACCTTATTTGAAGCACATTTGTAATTGAAAGAATGGATCTGCGCTTCACCACTGATGAAATAAATCCCAACTCTTGAATTATGAAAGATCCTGTATATATATTCCGAATAAATTGAGTTACTGGTTTATATAATTTAGCTATTTCAATAAAGTATTATGCATTATTGTAAAACAGGACTGTCAGCAAGAAAACTTGTTAACAAATATTGCTATCTGCAATGAAACCGCGATCCCAGAACTTGATTTTATACAATATGAATTTTTATTTACCATATACACACCACATGAGCACCACTTACAAAATGTGAATATAAAATTCTTAGCAGTGTACAAATAGCTAATTAAATTAATTGAAAGAAAAAGAACACAAAATTATGTATTACAAAGAAAAAAAATGTTCGATGTGCTTAATAATTAATTTTTTTCTCACAGTAAAAACGTAACTAATTTAAAGATGAAACGCTGTGTAGAACGACCGGAGGCAGAACTCGTTCAGTAATGTTCATAGTTAATACTGAATTATTGGAATGGAGAAATATAAATTAGATTTTATTGATCACCATCGTATGTAACATCAATTACATGTTTCTTGCTTTGAAAATTAGATGCTTATACTTAATTCCAAAGTAGTTCATTTTCATGTTTTTTCTCAAAAGGATTAGTTTTTGTAAAAGAGTATGTTCCAAATGTTTTCATACCAAATTTATTTAATTTGTTTTTTCGTAGTTGATAATAAATGTTTTCGATAAAATAATCTATTATCTGCATTTCAATTATTTTATTTGGAGAAATTATTTCGTACAGTGTATATGGTTATAGTGTATATTGCTAACATGAACATAATACTTTACGAACAGGAGTTATGTATACCATTGTAATTATGATCTCAATGATGAATTAAATAGATTAATGTTTCCATTGGTAGTAATTTTTTGCCATACTATTTTTATTTCGAGAACATTTTCCTTAAAACATATATTTATTAGTTTCTGGTATAGATAGATTTAAGATGACTATCTATTTGGATTCAGTAAACTCTCCAACTTTTCGTTATTTTTAAATGCTTAAATTGACGAAAATGTTGCCAAACTGATAAAATAGTCACCAAATTAATAAACATAACTCTAAATCAATAAAAATATAGAGTCTAATTGATGAAAATTCAATATCTTGAAGATAATATAAGAATCTACTATAAAGAATAACCCATTTCGTCTTCCGTAACACCTGGCGTAAAATTTTTGAATCGGATTCGGCAGGATGTAGCTTACTTGACACATTTTATATATATATTGACAAATTGACGAAAATGTGGGCAAATTGATATGAATTACGTTCATTGAAAGCTATGTTTAGCAAATTTTGAATTCTGTAATACAATAAGCATACATGTATTCTAGTATATAGGAAATGCTTTTCTCTCCTTTTATATGTAAGATTTAGTGATGAATTTGGCGATACATTTGGCGAACTAGGTATTAAACTAATGAAATATTACCGATATGGCAATATTTCTTCCCAGACGGCCGAAAATTTCATCAAAATTGCACAAACGATGTTAGTTAACGAAAATGACGCCAAATGGATGAATGAATTATTAAAGTATTTTAATATATGGACTATATTACTTATTAAGGATGCTATCAATATTGATAACAGTCAATTTAGAGTTGCATAAATAGTCTTGTGCTCCTCACATCAGATATGTTATTATTTTGAACAGTGTATTTTAATATGTATTGTTGTGCAACCGTCAGCGTCAGAGGCAAGAGGAAGCAATACATACCCTGAGAACTTACCAATGGAATCCTCAACAGCTTTCTGGACAAGCGACTCGTTAAAGTAAGTACAAGGGGAAAACATTACAAGACCGAGGTCAATAAATGTGCCTAGTATCTGGTAATTTTTTTTAATTCTTGATTACTTCAGAGTTAAAATTGTCATAATTCATATTTATGCGGTTCCTAAAATTACCCAGAGCAATAACTTTTTTACTGAAACCATATTAAAAATGTTAATTGTCAATTTAGGTCCCACAAAGTGCTGGAGGTAGGTTAAGACGGAAGGTACAAACTTTAATTGTTTTATATTGATGAGCATTATATGGGCAAAACCATTGCACTTTCACTGTGTTTTGGTTCAGGCTGATTCTCAAGGTAAATTTATTCAACTTGAGCTATTTTTCAGAATACCCATCATTGTATTGGGTGAGGCAATTCCGACTTCTTCTGTCAAGCATTTTTCCGGACTGCTATTTCATTAGACATAGAAATTCATAATCTCCAACTTCCGCAAAACACATAAAACTCCAGTTCCTGAAGTCTTCGGGTTCATTTTTGGTTCTACTCACTCAAAACCAACATTTGTTATTCCTAAGTCTTGTTACTGCATATTTAATTGTGTGTGAGGTCTGACACTTTCTTCAGCGTGCCAATGGCGTCATTTCTCCGTGGTCATACACCAACAGCATAAATCGTTCGCTTTTAGAACGTTTCTTTACGGG
The DNA here is from genome assembly GCA_951213105.1 of Amaurobius ferox. Classification (NCBI taxonomy): domain Eukaryota; kingdom Metazoa; phylum Arthropoda; class Arachnida; order Araneae; family Amaurobiidae; genus Amaurobius; species Amaurobius ferox. Next base: position 83,546,459 of record OX578137.1, read on the forward strand.
GCACCTGTAATATAACCCACGTATCCCCACATCGAAAATACAAGTTCTATATAGCAATTTCTTTAAACGTGTAAGTTTAGTCTTAATATTCCTTTCCATCAGAATACTGATCACTGATTGGTCGAGTCATGCAAATCTTCGTGAAGCAAGTATTTCTGTACCTTGGGATATGGACAAGGACTACGAGTGAATGTTAAAGAAAAATTGTTACAGTAAAAAGGAAGGAGATAATTTACTGGGAGCAGAATGCCAAAAAGGAATGTCTGTTGTTTTTAGTTGAAAAAATTACGCAGCCAAGCAAATTTATGTGTTGGTTCAAGCACCACAAGTGTTTTCTTATTATTCATAATTATTTTTCATATTTATAACAAAAATGTTGTCATAGTTTTGCGATAAATTTGTCCTTGAAAAGTTTACTTTCTAAAAATATTTACATGTTCTATTTATTTACACTCAGAGGTAATTATCTTTCAATATTCGTTTAACAACTATTTCCTTCAGGTGTTTTGTGATGTAATCATTTATTAGCAGATACTTTTCTGACTAGGATGTTTGCTCTGTCATTCTATCTTGGAAAAAAAAGTCTTCTTTTTAGTCGGTTGATGTTTTTTAAGCGACTGTTTTAACTGTCGCTAACTGTGGGACACGTTTAAAAAAGGAAATTAAAAGTTAAATTTTAATATTAAGTTCATTAAGATTGGCATGGTCGTTAATTCATACATAGTGGAATTATTATTGAAATCGTACATTGCTAGTTGTGCCGCTATATACCCTCCAATTATTTAGCTTTCGTGTGAGTCCTGTAAAGGAATTATTAATTATTATAATACTGATTGACTGCACCATTTAAATTTTAACAATAAAACATTTATTAACAACATCAAATCTAAATTATTTAATTGCAACCATTATTCATATTATTAATTATATGCTTTACAGCAATTCTTCTCATTAATTATTGCGGCGGAGGGGACATATGTGACCAGTACTATTAAAATTACTATCATGTGCCTATGACCTGTGATTGTTAATTGGCACATACCTTCAAATCTGTCTTGGGCTTTGATTATATATTTAATGCTTGCATCAGTTATCTGCACCGCCATAACTCGCTGTGTTTGGCTCCTTCTCGTACATCTGATTGCACTCCACCTTATATAGATCTAGCCAGTATTTTTGGAACATTTGCGCAAATCTTTAAGTCATGTTGTATAAGCTATATGTGCACAAGTTGCACAAATCTGCTCACGACCTTCTTACGTCAAATCCAAATAATTGTCTTGTCTCGTTCTCGGGTCACCGGATGTGGTTCCCTCGGGAGGGGGGAGGTGCGTAATTCCCCCTTTTCTTCGATTTGACGCATTGAGTTTGACGTAACAATCTTCTTTTTTTATTGGTTACTCCTTTAACCAATGATACCATTCTACATCTTGTAAGGCCCAGCTCAGCCCCTCTGTCATGGCCCCCTAAATTTATGGTCTTCTGACCTTTAGGTTCACGGGGTGATAAAACTCGGTGCCAGCCTGACTACAAGTATTGTTCGCCGCTTTGGCCACAATAAATATGTACATAAAACTGTCTCATCAAATGTGAGATCTATTTCTGGTCTCACACTAACAAAGGCGTTTAATTTCAGATTTCATTTATTACTCAATAATTCTAGATATTGTATTTTCATACATTTAAAACATATATTCTATATATAATGTTTTAAATTATTTTGAAAGGTGATAAGAAAATATAGTATATGGCATATAAGATCGAATAAGCTGTCTAATAAGCTGTCATTTCCGTGGCATTTCAATTCACGTGGTGTTTATTCAATGCTAAAAATTTTGTTCTGTGAATCTAACCTTGCCAACCCTAATTTTTCTATGAAAAAAGCAAAATCGCTGCATTATGTAAGGAAAGTCATGTGCTGCAGACAACAAATATTTCCCTATTCAAAAGCTCAAAAAGAGAATATTCTGCTTTCAGGAAAATGAATTTTTTACGAGTAAAACTAACTAAATTAAAGATAAAAGGAACTCTTAAACGACCGGCGGCAAAACTTGGTCATCCATGCTCAGATTTAATCCAGAATTATTGAATAGAGAAATGGCGAAACCTAAATACATAAGATTTTATTGATTATCATCATGTGTAAAATCGATTACTTTTCTACTGCATTAGACATTATATATTTGTCTTTTATTAAAAGTATATTTTTGTAATATTTTTTACTAAACAATATAAGTTTTTAATTAAATTGTATATATTTTCGATTTCATTTTTTTTTGCTAACTAACTTAATTAGTTTCATGTTAATCAAATACATTTTATTTATTATTTGATATCAAATAACTTTTTAGTCATTTTTTAGTATTAAGAAGGTCGTATTTTGTTATGAATTTTTAGCCCCATAATTATATGTTATTAATTATATACTTTTATTATTCATTTGGTAAGATATTGAGGTATATGTGTATCACGAGGATAAAAAACTGACTTCAGATACATTGGTGGGAGTGATATGGGGTAATAAAATGTATTTTAATTACTAAAATTAACTGTATACTTAAACAATCGCAATAATGTGAATGTCGGAAGTCTTCATATTTTAAACAAATTGAAATAGGAAAATGATTTATTGGCATGGAACAGGGGTGAAAAGTACAGATAAAATCATAATGTAAATGTGGTGAGGATGAAACAGAAGTATGTGACAGAAGTGACCTCATATTCTTAATAATGCGTAACAGAAAACCATTGTTATAATTTGAAATTCTGACTCTGGTGATAAATTCCATTACACTGCAACACATTTGGTGAAATATCGCCAACGTGATGACTTTTGACGATTTCTAAGGATATATCGAGTTTTATAGATAGATTAAACATTCACAGTTACTTGCATTTTCCACAATTTTCATCAGATGGCATAACAGATAGACGTAAAGTCCTATATTTTGTAATTGAATAAAATGCTGTTATTTTAATTAATATAGACACAATAGTAATTTTAAGTAGGATATATTTTAAACGGAAGTATGTGTCCTATATTTTGTAATTGAATAAAATCCTGTTATTTTAATTAATATAGACACAATAGTAATTTTAAGTAGGATATCTAGAAAGAAAATGAAAAAAAAATAGCAATGGTTTCCTTGTAATGGAACCTGAATAATTTTGTTTGAATAACATATTTTTTGTAGGTAGTTTCTCTTTTTAGGATATTTAATAAACAATTAATATATCGAAATTAGAATCACTATTTCAAAAACTAAGAACCTGATACAAAAATGTATATATTATTTTAGGACTTTTAAAATATACCAAATTAGTTCTTATAGTTCATATCTTTTAGTTTCTGAGATATAAACATTGCAGTCGTGAAAAATTGAAACATTTTCAATTCTTTTGATTTTGACAAACGTTTCTAAAACACATTAAGCGCTTCTTAAGATCAAATTATTGAGTAGGAACTGTAATCAAGATATTCAGTAGGAACTGCATTTCATACTGATCATGTTTGTTACTTACTATCTATGTCTATCTTTTATAGTTTATAAGACGCTTCAATGATAAAAGAAAACTGGGGCAAAATCTCTCTCAAATAGAAACTTTTAAGATTTTTGTAAAAAAGGTACCAACTATTAAAAGATTTTGTTTTTTTATATATTCATGAACTGTACCATGTTTAAGAATGAGATATAAAGCGTTCAAAGTGTTTGCATTTTTCGTAATGCTCCGATTTTCGACACATATGCCTAATGCATAGATGTTATTCACATAAAAAAATTGATATGGACAATACGACTTTCACTATAGACTCTCATTCCTTTTTCCTTAAACGTTCTTTAAAGAATTAATTAATATTTAATAGAACAAAGTAACACAAAAATTGAATATTAATTTGCTACCATAGATGTATACATTGGACAGACTGACATGATACATAGATACACATACAGATACACATACATTCACCTACATGCACAAGTACCAACGCCGCACACATACAAACGCACTGATAACATGTTAAAAATAATGTTTTCGCATTCTAGACTGATGTAAATCTGATGAAAACTTAAGTTCGATTCCATTACTATACTTTCCCTATGCATTGCCATACATTGGAGGGGATATAAAATATAAAATTAATGTTTAATAATATATATAAAAGTTTAACAAAAGTAAATATTATAAATCTGATATAAATAACTGCTGGAAATTTCTGTAACAAAAAATGCAACTGCTTTTCTTTTTGAAGAAACACGTATGTGATTAAAAACAGTTCTTATCAGGAAATATAAAAAAGGGAAACTAATTAACCTGATGCAAAATGCGAAGACAAATTTAATTGAGAAGAAAAACACTAAGTACATTTTTCTAACAAAAAGTTTAAACCAAATTAGATAGAAAAACTCGAATGGTGAGTATTTGCAAACTTTGCACGTGTCTTTTTTTTCTAAAGACAATCGAATAAAAATATTCCAATTAATTTAAATTTATAATCTCGTGTTAAATTAATTAGTACGTTGTTACCATATAAGTATATGTTTTGAATAAAAACTAAATTTTTACAATTACATATAGGTGTGGTAAAATACTTTTTTGATAAGAATCAATTTTTAATCTGCAGATCATTTTTGCACTATATCTTAGGTCAATCAAATCATTATATCTTTGGTCAATTAAATCATTATATCTTACGTACAAATCAAATAAAATATTGTCCTATGATAATAGACAGTACATGTTGTGCTACATAAATGGAAATATGCGTCTACAGTCAATTTTTCTGAGCTGGTAAAGATGATTTTATGTACTGCAAAATCAGCAACAATAACATTGCAAAAGCTGAAAATCGGTAGAATCTCAAAATTCGGTTATCGACACAGAATTTTTTCTTAGAGTGAATTTAAATGCATAGACAACATTCCCCCACTCTCATTTGCACTCTCATTTCCATTTCAAAATCACTGGTAGGATTTAATAACTGGTTAGAAAATATAAACATTTCTTCACTGTTCTGCGCGAGCTACAGATGACATGTCAAACGATTGCAATCCTTCTTCGCAATTGCAAGAAGAGATAGAGCCATCAACTCTCATTAATCCAGTCCCGGATGTAAATGTCATCGCATCTTTTCAAGCAAAGGGAACCTCTTCCGGAGATACTTTAATCACAGCAAACATCAAGCCGAAATTTTTGGTTCTAGACAGCAGCAGTGAAATTTACTGGTTCCAAGAACTAGAATTTTATTGTACAGGAAAACTCATGAAAAATTTTCAGGGTATGTACAATGCAATATCCTATGCGTCTGTGTACATATATTGACGCATTAATGGCTGCACTTAGGTTTGAGCATATCACTAAGAAATGGAAGTTGCTCATGGAACCCTTCAAAATAACTTTGAAAGCAGTGTTGCAAATAATGGCAGCACTGCACCAACAATACCACTAGAATATCAAGTAGAAATAAAATGAATTTACGTAATCTTATAGCTTTTGGTAAGGACAATTCAATGCAAAAAGCACTACGGGAAATTTTGTGAATATTTGCAAATCATTGGCTCAGCTTCTCGAGATCAGAAAAGAATTTGAGATTTTTTACATTTCTAAAAACTTCCAGAAATTTTAAAACGAGGGGAACGACAAAAATAGGGAGGAAGTCCCCCAATTCCAATTCGCTGTTTCCCAAGCGCAATATGATTTATATAAAATATTTTCATTTTAATGTGTAGTTACAAAAAATGTTTTTCACCCATCTTCACTACATGCAATTCTTATTCCATTCTTTGACTTATACATGAAACAGGGCAAAAAGGAGCATTTTAAACCAATTTAGTACCTGTTTTATGTATAATGTTCGATTATTATGTTCTTTTTAAAATATTTAACAGCTTGTCGGATAGTCTTTTTGATATCACATTTACATTTCAGTCTATCTTCCTTTCACTTTTGCTATACAGAACATTTTCAATTAATGATCAATCTCAGGTATATATAATACAAGTAAAATAAAAATCCTTCAATTATTATATATATATGTGTGTGTGTTTCTTATTTGAATAGTTGAATAGTTTAAAAATTATATTTAATATAGGAACTTAAAATGTCATAATGCTTGTAGCTTATATTGACCCAAACATATTACGTCCTTTGTTTAAATGTAGTAAATATGAATTATACCTTCCGTTATTTAGTCACGCAACGGATGAAAATTTCAACAAACTATACCTTTTAAAAGTTAATTATACACACGCATTGAGTTAAACTTCTAAAGCCACAGTATTATATAATACGAAAGATAACATTTCAAATTACAATAGTAAATATCAAGATATAATAATTTTCCAAATTAACTTAATGTGTTTTACTATTATAGTTTTACCATAATCTCATTCAATACATCATGACAAAAGGTAGTAAAGTATTTAATGAAATATTAAAAGAATAAACATGTTTTTAAAAATGAGATTTAAATCTTCGACTAATAGTTTCTCCATATTAAAATTTGGGACTGTTTCCTTTACATCTTGTGTATCAATTATAGTAATATATTAAAATTTTAAATATTTTCTAAAAAAAATTAAATTTGTCTGTAGCTGATGAATGCCATTTATATGGAAGATATAAATATGTGTATAATCCTATATTGTTAAAAATATATATGTTTAAATAATATAAAACGTAACATTCGATTGTTAAAAGCAGTGAAGTTTGATATGGATGAAGAAAATTAAAGTTTATAATCATAAAATATAATTATAACTATATCATGATTATACTATATAATGTTGTTAACCATATATATTTCAAAAGATTCGAGCTTTAATTAAAAACATCTGATGCGGGCAACGCATGACTTTCGTTATATAATGCAATGAATTTACTATTTTTACAGTAAAAAAATATGTTTTACTTATAGTGGATAATTATATACTTTCCAAGATATTGAACTTTCGATAATTATTCGTCATTTTTATACATTTGGTGAGATTTTCGTTAATTTGGCAACATTTCAAAAAGACGCCAAGTTTGTGACATTCCGCCAAATTTGTCGCCAAAATCTCGCCAAGCTTTATGGACGGAGAAATAAGTTATTCTTATAGCATATAAATGATTATTGGCGTTCAGATACAAAAGTATTACTCAAAGTATATTTTCTCCTGAATGGAACGAGCTAGATCCACGAGAATGATGTCACCATATTTATCGCATGGTATTACATATGAAAAGTGAATATGTTTCTCAACAGTTAATATTTGTTTTTAATTTATGGATTTTTTGATAAATTTATTTTAAAAATGTGCAATACATCGAGAACGGTTCGTGTTAGCGTTCTAAAATTTATGTCAATCGTTTTCTAATGAAAAATTACATATGTCTATTTGGGTAACTTTATTAGAGGTTTTGATTTTTTTGACGATTTTTTCAAAGTTTCACTCGAAAATTTAGGAGGTTCTGAACATTTGATTGCGTATAAAAAAAATAGGCTTCCAGTGTTTACGGATTGTGATTTTTGTACCAAATTTCGTTCGAATCGGCCCATTCATTCGTCAGTTATTGTCTCCACAGTCTCACTGACACACACACACACATACTTTCACACACACACAGACATCACTTCAAAAATGTTTGATTGATCAGGGATGCTTGAAACGTGTTCTCTCGTCGAAAACTCGAATTCGAATTATCGACCCCATCGCAATACTTTCCTTATACATTATTGTATACAAGGAAAGTAAATATTGTATAATCATGACAAATACGTTAAAGTATTTGAAGTAATAATTTAGGTCGCATACAAGAGGTATAAAAAATTTTTAATCAACATTATCTTAAACAATATGCTTCGTACATGATTTAATTATGTCCAATGTTCAGTATGAATCTATTACTCTTCCAAAAGCATCTATAGTTAAGCCTCGTACACAAACTCACCAAATGCACATATAAATAAATTGAAATATTCCACAATGTTTTTGGCATTGAATTAACATCATTTGAACGAAGTTGTGTGCTTTTGAAAACTTTATTGGCCAAAGCAAGCTGACTTTTTCATGAAAAATCTACATAAGAAGGTCACTGATATTTAGTTAACATTATGTGAAATAAATAAACGAGTTAGCGAAAAATAACTTTAAAGAATTTAGGGACATCAAAATACACATATTTAGCATAAGGAATGTAATCTAACTTACTAGATCCCTGTGAAAGTTGTTAAAGTATTTATCGTTTAATATTGAATATGAAAGGTCAAAAATTATATATTTTTTACTTTCCCTGCAATACATGGTAATGTATAGGGAAAGTATTGGAATCATGCCGAAAATCGCAATTCGAATTTTCTTAGGATCTACGGGCTTCGAGACCTCTAGAATACGAAAAAACTATTTTTAGCGTGACGTCTGTGTGTCTATCTGTGTGTCTGTGCAGAATTTGTATCCACTCTAACTAAACAACTAATTGACCAAATTTCATAGAATTTGGTATGTACGCCACTTGTGGGCGAATCTGGTGTTGACTAGTTTGGGGTACGATTTGGGATAAAAGAACCCGTCTTTTTTGCGAAAAGGCGCGCAAAAGACTGTATCCATTCTAGTTGAAAAACTAATGAACCGAATTTCACAAAAATCGTTTGATAAGCCACTTGTATGTTACTTTGGTGCTGATTAGATTTTGGTACGATTCGAAAAAAATAACCTGCCTTTTTTTTCAAAATGGTCGGTAAATATTGTCAAAATCTAAAACAAAATACCACGTATGTTCAAATCTACCCATTAAATGCTTGTTTTATACGTAATTTCTAACGAAGAAAAGTATAAGATGATAAACCCCATTACGTTAGGAATAGTCGTTCTCGAGAAATTTTAGTTTTTTTGTATTTTCTCTACGCCACTTTTGAAAATAAGTCCAGTTACCAAATGAGAACGAAAATTTGATTTAAAAGTAAATTAAATTTAATTACGTATAAATGCTTGTTTTATACGTAATTTTTAACGAAGAAAAGTATAAGATAAACCCCATTACGTTAGGACTAGTCGTTCTCGAGGAATTTTGGATTTTTTGTATTTTCTCTACGCCACCTTTGGAAATAAGTCCAATTACCATATGAGAACGAAAATTGATTTAAAAGTGAATTAAATTTAATTAAAATAAAGAGAACGTAGATATACGTCTGCAGGGAAAGTTATGTGCTGCCCACATCAGATTTTTACATTTTCTGCAGATTCTTAAATTAAACTATTTAAAATGTTTGCAATATATCGAGAAGAGTTCATGACATATCTCTAAAAACGAGTGTCAATTATTTTCTATTAATACGTTTTTTCGGTTACTGTTTATTTTACATGATTCAATGTCCTGGTCTTTTGCGGCAATTTTTAAGAAAATATTAAAAAAAATGTGACATCTTTCTGAATATTTAATTAATTTTTAAAATCAACTAAGCTCCAATATTCACAGATTGCAATAATTATACCAAATTGAGTTTGAAACACTTAAGATGCTGCCTTCGGATAAACGGAAAACATACACCGCCTCAAGATATTCTATTTGAGTTCCGGGATGCTAAAAGTGCGTAAATATGTCGATGTAAATGCTTCGGGTTTGGATTTAAAATTTTCATCCGTAGCATACTTTTTTACTATACATTATGTATTGTACTGTGTATGTCAGACGGAAATGTTCTCATTTATTGAAGAAAATAAGAATATTTTAATATCTGCAGCTAAATTATATAGCAGAGTTTTGTACCGAACATCGGTTTTACTTCTTAGGAACTTAAATGTTAATGAGTTTTTGTACTCGGGTTGATTTTGTGAACCTAGCAAGATTTCTTGCTACAGTTAACGGTTATTCCATACCGATGGGTGCATAATAAGTGAGAAACCGGTGCATTGTTACTGTTATCTGCAATGACATTGTCTACCTTATTCTGTTACAACTGTAAAAAGCCATTAAAACTGTTTAAAGCTAACTATTCTGTTTTATTTCAGATTGTAAGTAAATCAATGCTTTTACAATTGGGGTCACTTGCTGATCACATATGGACGTCCGTGTTTCAAGATTACATGCGGTCATCCACAGAGTTAAATAACAGTTAGTTTTTACCTGTGAAGAACATTTCTGTCAAATTTCAAGGTGATGGCTTCAAGGTCACCGTGTTTCAAGATTACATGCTGTCATCCACAGAGTTAAATAACAGTTAGTGTTTATCCAAGAAGAACATTTCTGTCAAATTTCAAGGTCATAGCTTCAAGGTCACCGTGTTTCAAGATTACATGCGGCCATCCACAGAGTTAAATAACACTTACAGTGTACCTGTGAAGAACATATCTATCAAATATCAAGGTCATAACTTAAGCATTGTGAGAGACATTGTGATAAGTAAATAAGTGATTAAGCTATTGAAGCCTCTAGCGTTCATAAACATCGAGTGGAAAGAACATTTGATATTTTCAAAATCAGAACAAATTCACATATATGATGCACATTAAATATATAATTCAATTTCCTATTTTATATTAACAAAGTTCAATATAAGAAAGGAATATCAAAGTCCGTAGAAATATGTATAAGAAGCCCTCTGTCAATGTTTTTTTTTCAATAAATTAATGAAATCTATATTTTTGTGTAAATGATTTATGTATGTACTTATACGTATATGATTTTAAAATACATGTTTAAGAATTTTTTATTTTAAATGAATACTTTAAATTTAGCTATAAAGAGAATTTATAAAATTTTCAGCAATAAAATTAGTTGTATCTGGATATGCATTTTTATTTAGAATTATTCAATGACTAGCATTTGATTATGAAGCTATCTTTCATGCACTAACAAATTATGAGAAAAAATATATATTGTTAAAAATTGTATCGCAAAAATATTTGTGAATAAAAATATTATGTTCCCATAATTAAAGGTTCATTGAACTGAAATTCATTTTAGCTACGGCAAAAGATACAAAAAAGTAAGATGGGAAAAAAAAGAAAAGAAACTCGTAACTGCTCTTTATGCTTTTCGAAAAAAAATTGATGTTCTAATAAAATCAATATCTTTCAACACAAATTATTTTTATCGAGAGTAAATTAAAAAAATTAAAATATGTTAGATAAATATAAAGAAATGTATTATAGAAGGAAATTAAATGTTTTAAAAAATTTACCGAAAAATAATTACAGAGGTTACAGTTCCATACAGTTGTGTTGATACTTGCATGACGATTTTTATATGTCATGCATTTTAATTAATCGTTGTTTTGAATAAAAGTATAAAATAAAATTATATATTTAATAAATTATGCTTTAATTAATTATATTTTAATAATATTATATTCTAATAAAAATTTATTTTAAGAAATTATATATTAATAAAATGTTACTTCAATAAAACTTTATAAAAAATGAAAAATAAAACATATGTTTAGAGACACTAGATATTTACAGTTGTGTACCAGCAGTCTTTTTTGTCTTAATGATATTTTCTAGCCTTATTATTTCCTTTATCATCTAAATATAAGATAAAAACAAACAAACATTAAAAATTGCATAAACTTTACTCCTTTGGATTCTTGTTCATAATCCGACATTGCTGCATCCTAAAATATTCTGAATATAATTAATTATTTCATTGTTCGATAATTAATTATTTCATTTTTGACGTGTCAGTTCTAGAAACAACCAATACATTTACGCAAATCTCTGGTGTAAAATTATGATGCTAAATATATATAAATATTACTAGTAGCAAACATAAATTTAAAAATAATTTGTTTTCTTCAAAGCAGTATGTTTTATTTACATACAATAAATTCCAGTTGGAAGCAAGATACTGAATAAAACGTTTCGTTATATCGTTCGTTAGAAGATAATATTGCTTAACAAAGTGATTTAATACTCAGTAAAATTCATTACAGATCAAATTTCCAAAATATGAGAAGCAGACAAATTGAAAGTAAGGTTTTTTTAGTTAGGTGTATGCCATGAATAAAAAACAGAAAACATGATAATTGCAGCATATTTTATAATGTCATAATCAGTCTTTATTAATTCAGATAAAACAACTTTCTTTGAAAAAATGAACTTAAAAATAGCATTTTTCAAATTGTAAGACAAAAACTCAACTTATACACACTAGTTATTCGGGTGAATTCTTTCATATAACGATGTTTCCGTACTATTAAATGTTTCAATATTCCATACGTAAATTTTATTAGATAAAACAACTTTCTTTGCAAACATGAACTAAAAAGTAGCATTTTTTAAATTGTAAGACAAAAACTCAACTTATACACACTAGTTATTCGGGTGAATTCTTTCATATAACAATGTTTACGTACTATAAAATGTTTCAATGTTCCATACGTAAATTTTATTAGAAAATAAAGATACAAAATTTAGAATACCAAAGTTTTGCAAATTTCTCAAAGTTCCAAGTTTTTGAAACATTATAATAATGAATCATTCTGGAGATATTGTACGATTTTCAAATAAATTTATCAAAACATTGCATACAATTTAAAAAATCTGATGTGGGCAGCATATGACTTTCCCTGCAGACCTATATGCACGTTATTTTTATTTCAATTAAATTTAATTCACTTTTAATTCAATTTTCGTTCTCATTTGGTAATTGGACTTATTTTCAAAGGTGGCGAAGGGAAAATATGACAAAACTAAAATATCTCGAGACCGGCTAGTCCAAGTGTAATGGGGTTGGTCGTATTATTTTCTTCGCTAAAAATTGGGTATAAAACAAGCATTTAATGGATATATTTGAGCATATGTAGTTTTTTATTTTAGATTTTGTGGATTTTTTCGAGCTATTTTACAAAAAAAGGCAGGTTATTTTTTTCCGAATCATACTAAAATCGAATCAGCACCAGAGTGACTCACATGTGACTTACCTACTGAATTTTGTGAAATTCGGTGCATTAGTTTTTCAGCTTTTGCGGGTCATTTCGCAAAAAAGCGGGTTTTATTATCCCGAGTCGTACCCAAAACTAATCAGCATCAGATTCGCCCGCAAGTGACTTACCTACCAAATTTTATAAAATTCGGTCAATTAGTTTTTTAGTTAGAGTGGATACAAAATCTGCACAGACAGACAGACACACACACAGACGTCACGCAAAAAATAGTTTTTTCGTGTTCCAGAGGTCTCGAAACGTGTAGATCCGACGAAAACTCGAGGTTGCGATTTTCAGCATGATTCCAATACTTTCCCTATACATTACCATGTATTGCAGGGAAAGTAAAAAGTAGTAAGTATCATAAAATATGTCCATATACAATATGCTAACATTATATCGTTTCATTCACAAGAGGAGCTGCTACTCTTCGTAATAGTTTTGCAAAGTAATAGTAAGCAAAATAATTGGTCAATAGGCATTTCATTCATGGCGATTCAAATGCCAGACGTCAATAGACATTTATTTAGTTGCAATTCAAATGTCAATCGTCAATAGGCAGTTATTTCACGGCAATTCAAATGCCAGTCGTCAATAGCCATTTATTTATCGGCAATTCTAATGCCAGCCGTCAATAGACATTAATTTCATGGCAACTCAAATACCAGTAGTGAATAGATATTAATTTTACGACAATTCAAATTACAGTCGTCAATAGACATTTATGTAGTTGCAATTCAAATGTCAGTCGCCAATAGGCATTTATTTCACGGCAATTCAAATGTCAACTGCATTTTGGTTTGAAAAAATTTTTGCATCTGTGTATGAAGTTTGTTTGGCCTCATATGTTGCAGATATTCATAAATTGCAAAAGTCATAACGCGTACAGTTTCAATTTACGTAATATCAATTGAATATAAAAAAAACACTGTTTTGTGAATATGGTACACCTATATTTTGTGAAAGTTATTACGTTATGGAAGGACAACTATATGCAACCTCCATTACACTTTGGAGCTAAACATTTGTCTTGAGTAAAAATCATTTTTTCTATATTTAGATAAACCACATAATTTCAATACATTTAGAAAAACTTTGCGAAACTTATTCGCATATATTTTTTTAATAATCGTCGTAAAAAAAAATTCCTTCAGGGCTTCTTTAGATATTGATAAAGGTATTATTTTTTCATAAATTTATTGCATATTTTGAACAAACATTCATCATTTTTATAGGTTTTACGGTCAATACTTCGATATAGCTTACAGTATTTTAGCATTGTATTTCATCCAAACAGTTTGTCACGCATTTATTTCATTGTATCAAATTATTCACTTATTTATCTACATTTTAGGAGTATTTTAAAATACGGTATTTATATGTGAATGTTGTTGAATTATGGAACTTCGATAATCAATATAGAGAAAAACTTCCGAATTATGTTATTAAAATTACTTCTATGCAAAAACATATATTATTTTTAACATTATCAAAGTGCATTCAAGAAAATACATTCCTAATTTTTATAAGCTCCACTTCATGCTTTGTAGTTTATGCAATTTCTCAAAGAATTACATACTATTATTTATGAAGAAAATATAGTTTTCGAGTAATGTACAAATATAATAATGATTGATGACTAAATTTTTAATAACTGCGAAATCCCATTGTCTGATTAATAATTAAAAGGAATGTGTACTCAGAAGTCGTGTTTTTACTAAAACTAAAAAGAAACTTATTTAATCATTAATCAAGAATCAGAATTGAAGCATGCATAATCGTTATCGTTTAATAGTTTATAATTATAATGATTTAAATTAATGAATCTGTTTAATCATTAATCATGATTAATAATTGCTAAAGCATTAAAAATTACAACACCCATAGATTGTTGATTAATCGTTGACGATTACAATTATTTAGATTTATAATTCGTCATTAATAAATATTTACTTCAATATAAATGATCATAATTTATTTGAATGCCTATTAGAGAAGCTGTCCAGCACAAAATATATTGAGGTATATCTGCCAATCAGAATTCTTTGGACACCGGAGCACAATCATTTTAAGGTTAACCCCGAAAATACTAAAATAGTTAAGCATCTTGAAATGACATGAGATTTTACGTAATTAATCAAAATGTTCATATTATTGATTAAATTAGACACAATTCTCAAACTGTTGCTAAAATTTTATAATAAATGATTCATTAAAATATAAAGAAAACCTATTTTGAATGTGGCAACTGGTTTTGGTAGAAAAACAAGCCTTGGTGTTTTAGGGGAGTATAAGGCAAATCAGCTACACCAGCAGAAATGATAAACACGGCTGTTATAATAGACCTCCGCTCGTGACCCAGAAAGAAGGATTTGGAGAAAACATTAACATTGAATTCATGTTAACTTTGAATAAATTTATAATTTTAAGAATTAGTGGATAGATTTATAGGCGCGAAAGTATGGTGACAGAGATAATTTTACAGTATCTCACATTAGAAATAACTTTTATGACAAAATTTATTGCAGGTAATGGGGGCCGAAAAACACAACCTTGGCTATACATCAAGCAGATTGATCTCACCCCCAACATGTGCCAGAAACTTTTATCAAGAGAAAACATATACTTACTGACTGATTTTTATGATATAAAAGTGAAAATACATGTCTTGGTCTAAATCGGGACATAAAAGTCCTTTGATGCTAAAAATTGGTGAATTTGTCCACGCAATAATCTGGTGATATGCCATTCATCAACAACCGCACTGTAACAGCTTTCTGGTGAGTCTTTGTGACCATCTCCCCCTGCATTTTCATACTCGCAAATACCACTTGTCTTTCCCCTCAAGACAAACTGAAGAAAAAAAATCTAATAAGAACTTTAAGACTGTATTTTGGCACTAATTGGACAATCAAGGATGTTTATTTATGTGGTGATTGCGTACATAATTTTGTAAAAAAAAAAATCTTTATTTTATAAATAAAATATATGATTTTTAAACCAAAATATTGGTTCGTGTGCATGCTTGGACTTCCACGACTGCTTTCCTTGTATGTATGTGTATTCCTCCACTGAAAGTTCACAACTTATTAAAAGTTCATGTGACAGATATAAAGAACTTGCTGAGGAAGCAGTCTATGGAAATGCTAAAAATGTTTAAAGGATTGCATTAAACTGAAATAAATCCATTGCCTAATATAGAAATTATATTTCAAACTTATAATTAATGTAAACGTGTTTAATTTCAAGTTAAATATTTTAAAAGTTGACTGCGGAATATTATCCATTTTTAATTTTTTATACTTCAAATATAAATATGAATTTGAGCAAATAAAAAAGTGTGAAATTCTTCATGATAGGTCTAGACATATTCTTTTAATTTTTTGCGGTAAGTATATGTAAATATGCATACACTCTTGTATAGCTATCGATGTTTGATTTATGATGATAGTAAATTATATGTTCGTATTGTAAAAACAAATAATTTCACGTGTATCCTGCATTTATACTTTATTTTAAATTCATAATTTATTAATATAATACGCAAATATATACTCTGTAATTTTTTATTTGTATTCCGATATTTTTTGTACCAAAAAGCACAATTCTATCTTATTAAAATATATTATTTATAGTTTTTCTTACAACTAAAATATACCCGATTCTCAATTTAGTTAAATTCTCTTCGTTCAATTTATTTTCCACTGGAGTTTTTGAAGAACTGTTGCACATTAAAAGAAACAAGAAAGATCAGTCATGCATAAAGCATTGATAATGAAACACTTTCCAACTGAAATGCAATTTTTTTAAACATCTCCAAAATGCGATACATACAGCGGTAATATTTTTAAAATTATGGCAATACTACAATAATTTATTATATTTGTAAACTTCATCGAAAAAAATGAACTTTATTGAAATGGCGTCATTGAAATATAAATTGTCTGGTTCTCTAAGAAAAAAAGTAAACATTTCTCCATAAACTTTTATTCCATTCATTTCATTCATCCCAAAACTACAATAATTTATTTTACTTAAAAACTTTAAACCGTGGAGGTAAAATTAATTTAAGTATGTGCTTAAAACTTCACACAAAAAGTCTGCTATAAAATCGTCTGTTATTTATGTGAAATCAATTACTGTTTCATTCATATCAGTATATTACAGACTCCAGCGCAGGGGCGCGGTAGCCCATTGGTTAGCACGCTGGAGTTGCACTCGGTAGGCCCGGGTTCGATTCCAGCCACTGCCAAAACTGCCGCCGTGTTCATGCGGAGTACGATCACGTTAAACATGTGGGTCCGAAAGTCCTTCCGAGAGGTTGGTGGTAGGGGAAGGAGGGTACGGTCCCTGTGGATGCCTCCCCCACTGGGTTCCGGTCTAAATTGGGTGGCACTTCCCGACCGTCCAAACAGTTACCTTACACCTTTCTGGTAGGTCGGACGGTCTGGGTTTCAACAACAACAGACTCCAGCGCTAAATAATTTTGCGTTACAGAAATTCAGCAATTCTTATTCAACTCATCTTACAACGTGATGTGTTTACAATCTCCATAAGTGAAAATTAGGCTTCGATGTAGTAATAATGAAAGTTTGAAGATCATTTAAACTCAAATATATTGTAATTGCATTGTTTTCTAACATTGAAGCACAGAAATTAAATAAAAATAAAGCGGTTTTAGGACGGATGCAAAACTACATATAAATTAAAAAGAACTTTAAAAATCACGATATTGACACAAGATGGGTGCCATATTTTATTTTGAAGTGGGTTACGTGATCCCTTCATATAATGGTCAAGTAATCTCATCATATAATGGGTGCAATTATTGTTTTAATTTTTATTTACAAAAGTACTGAATATATTTTCCTGAAATTTTTTTATATATTTTATGGGATAATTTGAATACTTCCTGAAACTTTCGAAGCTATTTGTGAATTTTAAATCCGCTTAAGAAATATTTGAAAATTTAGGTCCCATGGGGTTCAATGTATTTCATTTCTTCAATCCGTGTTCAATCCAAAACTAATTGGGTGATATTATTCATTTATATTCCCATAGGTCCTACAGACCGTTTGAACAACATACTAAAATTTTATTTTGATAAAGTCATTTTTACGGCACTTATCGTGCTAACGGACAGACAGACAGACAGAATGAATGAACAGAGTCACAAACACTTTTCGATTTTGTTGTAAAGTGTTAATAAAACTCAAAATTCTGAAACTCACACTTTTATTAAAAATTAAGTTACTACCCATTATGTTAGTTTATTTGTTATGATTAAATGGTTAAAATTTTAGCCAATTTGGTAAGGTTCTTAATTGTTCGATTAAAAGTAACTAGTTAATTTGTATTTCAATCAGCTGTTCTCAAATAGACGTACGCGTACCGCTGGTGGTACACAAAAAGATGGCTAATGGTACGTGGATAATGCATGCAATACAGTATAACCAACTTACCATCTCCTCAAGAAAAAGTGCAAATCATTGATATTTCATGTAACAGAAATGTAATGAATGGTTTTAGAAAGATATATTTAGTCATCTTCTGGATACGATTAAAATAATATCAGAACATTATATTAATATAATTATATTTTTATGCCATTTTGTTTGACGTACTTATGTGAAGCAGATTTTCCTTTAGTGCTATACTTAAAAAGCAAATATAGAATGATACATTTCTTGGAGGCAAATTTACGTTTTTAGAATTAAATAAAATAAAGCCAAATATCTCGGACAAACAAACTCGACTATCACATTACATCATTTTGCTAATCCTTTTGTTTGTTAATCAACTTGCTATTCATATTCTTGATAAATGTTAGCAAATAGGTAAATTTTACTATTTTTATTCAAACCATTATTAAAAACTCAATGAAAAATATGTGTATAATTAAATAAAATGCATAGTCTTGCCTTCCTATTGCAAGATATATGTTAATTCTTTATGTGTGTGGTACTAAACTCTACAAATTTTAGTTTTGGTGGTAAACATTTATGAAAAAGTTGAGAACGCTTGATCTAAATTATGCAACTGAGTGATATGAACTGACTGGTTAGGGTAATTTCACATCCCTAACTGATGAAATTATAAACTTGACATACACGTGGCATGAAGAAGAACTTAACTTGATACTAATCAAAAAAATTGAAAATCTCCGGAATTTTGTGCAAAAAATGTTTAAATCGTGGAAACTTATGGTTCTAGAATTGTTTCCCTCTATAACCCGAAAAAAGCTAGATACACAAAATTCGTTCTTTTACTATTACACACAAAAAAAACAGCTTAAAAGTTCCTCGTTAACTTTATTGGTTTACAATCAACTTCTATTGATAAACTTTGATTTATATTTACAGCAGACGATTTGTTATCATATTTAACATTAAATGTATAGTTTCTGATGCAATAGACGCAACTATGGTAATCGATTTACGTTTCAAATCACATATTTACTTGTTGACTATTTTGTAAAATTAACTATTGAAACATAATGCTATAATTATTCGACTTTTAGCAAATACATGCATTCATAAAAATTAAATAATTTATTAATTAGTTTAATATAATAATTTATTAATCAATTTATTATAATAATTTACTAATTTAATAGAAAAAACAATCTATATATACTAATTGCCAAGTGTCCGTCCGTCCGTCTGTCTGTCTGTCTGTCACGATTTTTAGGTACTTCCAGAATAGATAGAGACTTGCAATTTGGTACATAGCTCGATCGTTCGATAAAACACTCTCCCCCCACCCCTCTGGAAAAATTGAATTTTTCGAAACATTTCTTTAGAGGGTGTGTTCCACACCAAAACTTTGGAAAAGTGAAATGATAAGAAAGCATACTTTGCCATAAGATAGAGACTTTGAATTTGGTGTATGGATAAATCGTTCGAAAGGAAGAAAGTGTGCCAATATTTCCAATATTTTCTACTTAAGGAGTGTCGCACACTAAAATGTTTCATTTACCGAAAAAATGATAAAAAGGCTCCTTTAAAACTAGATAGAGTCTTGAAAAACGGTATATGGACTAATTATTTGATGAAAACTTACAAGACGAATATAGTTCTTCAAAAATGTTCGGTGCTCCAGAGGAAAACGTTCGAAAGGTGAATAGATAAAAAAGCATGCTTCGGGATGAGATAGAGATTTGAAATATGGTGTACCGATAGATAGTTTAGAAGGAAGGAAGTGTACAAATTCAGTTTTCCAATATTTTCTATTTTAAGGGTCGTTTTTACTTTGTCGCACAAAAAATGTTCGATTTTTGGAATGAACTAGAAACACCCCTGTAAGTGAGATAGTGGTGAACGTGATAGAGGTTTCATATTTGGTATTTGGGCGAACCATTATATAGAAAACAAAAGAAGAATGTAGTTTTTCAAACATGTCTATTTAAGGGATGGGTACTCCACAGAAAAACATTCGAAAGGTGAAATGATCGAAAAAGCATGCTTCGCGATGAGTTAGCGACTTCAAATTTGGTATACTGGTAGATAGTTGGAAAGGAAGAAAGTGTACAATTTCAGTTCGCCAACAATTGCTATTCTGCTATTGTAGGGGCTGTTGGGCACTAAAATGCTCGATTTGTCAAGCAAACTAAAAATGCCTCCTTTACAATATGATAGAGGCTTGAAATTTAGTATATGGGCTAATCATTTGATAAAAAACACCTAAGATTATTACGCTTTTCCAAAAAATGTTCATTTAAGTGGGTGCTACATAGAAAAACGTTCGAAACGTGAAGTGATATACAAACATGCTGCACGATAGGATAGAGACATCAAATTTGGTGTAGGGATAGATAGTTTAAAAGAAAGAAAGTGTACAATTTCTGATTTCCAATATTTGCTACTTTAATGGGTGCCGCATACCAATATATTCGATTTTTGGAATATATGAGACCCGCTTCCTTTTAAATGTGATAGAGGCTTGATATTTTGTATATGGGAATCATCTGATAAAAAACCCAAGAAGAACAGAATTTATCAAATATGTTCATTTATGGGTGCACTCCACAGAAAAACGTTCGATTGGAGAGATGATAAAATAGTATGCTTCGGGATGAGATAGAGACTTTGATTTGGTTTATTGGTAGATAGTTTGAAAGGAACAAGTGCGCAATTTAATTTTTCTAATATTTTCTTCTTTAGGGGGATCTGCACACTAAAATAATCGATTTGCCGAATAAATGTCAAAGGCGAATTATTAAAAAAATTACAATATTCAGGTTTTACTTATTGCGAGACCGTTGATTTTCAACTGGTATTCGGCTAGTAGACTATTATTGACGATCAAATAATTTTTTGAGTACAGCGGTTCCCATGTTAACAGAACTGCAAATGGCTTGACATTGTATGCTTAAATTTTGAGCGGTTTCTGATATTCAGGATATGTATTAGGTATGCAAGTGTCACCTTCAGTTGAAGTAGGCATTTAGCGCTTGCGTGAAGCGAGCATGGTAATGGTTTGTTTAACTTATATAATTTTCAGATTTAGATGTGAATTTATCATAATTATGCCAAGTGAAATTTTCTGCTCATCACATATGCACAGCGTTTCACACATACAAGTATTTCTGCTTCCAACATATTTCCATTTAGTAAATTTAGAATTATAATTTCATTTAGTATATTTGAAGTAAGTTCTGTGGAAGTGAATTGGATAACCCATTTGTGATGCTCCAAAATATTCCACTTTTTAAAATACATATGTATTTAAACTTGGTTCTTCATGTACGTGCATCAGAAAAACAAAATACGTAAATTCTGAAACATTTAACATCATCTTCTGCAGTTCTACTATACTAACCTTTTCACTTTTATTACTAGGATACTTTAAGAAACTTTGGTGGCTTATATTTATTTGTAACTATACACGTTCTTCGTACGGATTATATAATATAAAGAAAATTAAAATTCACAATCACGTGCAAATTCCTATAGTATAATAATTGACATTTTTAATAAAAATATTCTGTTAAAATATTTGATGTAATGCACCTAAAAAGAAGTTAAAGAATGTCGGTTCTCGTTATTTATAATTATCTTCACGGGAAGATCTGAAGAATGAGACATCCTGCCCTCTTTTGTAAGCAAATTTACAAAAAATATGGAATTGAAGCAATATATGCAAAATTAAAATTGCACGGGACCCGTACTACTTATATACGCGAATATTAGAAAATATAACATGTATTAGTAGATTACATGTATTAATTGAAAATACCAATAAATCCGTAATTTTTAGAACCAGGAGGTTGAAATTGATTCCAATATATGCCAAAATGAAAGTGCTAAAATTATATGGGAAGATATACCCATGATACTTATAATGTCGTAGGTTAGAAGATATGTCTTACTGTTAGTAAAGGATTATCCGTATTATAATATGAGTCTCAAAAATCTTTTCGAAAATAGTACAGATGACGTAATAAATTGAAAATATCAATAATCCCCGTAATCTTCATACCTGAAGGCCGTACTTGATTCCAATATATGCCAATATATGTCAAAATATATGCCAATATACCTGTACTACTTATATTATTGTAGATTAGAAGATATACCGATTTGTAGAAGATTACTCGTACAACGTACATTATATGAGTTTAAACAATTTTTGCCGCAGTAAAACAATGACATCAGAATTGAAAATATCAATAATCTCTGAATCAATAATCCCCGAAAACATCAATAATAATAATGTTTAAACCTGACGACCGTAATTGATATTATCCAGTCAAATATGCAATGTCAATGAAATTTATTTTATATACATATCTTTATTATTCAAATCAGAAAAGATTTAATAAAAATCGTCTTTTGTATAACACATTGGATTTACATCCGTTGCTAAACGATATGATATTATTTGCTTCAAATAAATTAATGCAAATCATATCGTCTGAATAATGCTATATCTATAGAAGGTTTGGCAACATTTTCGTCAAATTAGCGATGATTTTAAAAATTGCCAAATTTATCGCCAAGTGGGACTTTAGAACTGATAGTCCCATTTTGCGACAGATTGACTAAACATCATCACAATACTATCCCCTAGCAAAATACAATTAATTTCATTTATTAACCGCAATTTTATCAATTGCACAATATTTTTATGGATTTGCAAACATTTTTATCAATTTAGTGATATTTTAAAAATTCGCTGAATGTGTTACCAAGTAGGATGGATGGACTAACCGAAAAATGCTACCAAAACATCATTTCAGTACTCTCTTCTAAAAAACCAAATTTAAGTTCATTGATTTGCTTCGTTTTTATCAATTAGGCGACATTTCCGTCAATTTGGCAAAGTTTAAGAGAAGTTGCTAAGTTAGAGATATTCCGCCAAATTCGTAGCTCTGAATTTACAGATCTGAAGAATAAAACATCCTGATTCCATTTGTATATACTAAATGAAAACACTAAAATTGTATTAGAATATATACCCGTTCTTCTCTTTGTCTGTTTCAACAATCGGCTAAATGGTGTTATTGGGTAAACACAATTTTAGTTTTTTAGTTAAACACAATATGTAAGCTTAAAACCTCTTTGCCAAAATAAATGAAAGTGATGTACGCAGTCCGGAATTAATGTAATTAAAAGAAAAATCAAACCGTTATTTTTAAAAATATATTTTTATATCCATTTATTTATTATTCAAATCGAAAAAATAATAATTAAACTTAACAGACAGATTTAATTTAATTGCGTTTCTAAGCAACATCATATAAGATAGAATCTTCCTTATAAACTGCGAAATTAAATAACCAGTTTGATTTCTATATATTTTTCATTGTTGAGTAAAAGCTTTTGAAAAATAAATCATGGATATAGATTTTCCGTTTCAATTCGTGTTTCAAACAATTCATATTTTCAGAAAATGACTAATTAGAGCAAAAAATCTCCCACCAAACTCAGAGATAATGTTTTAATTCACTTTCAAATGATTTTCAACATTCTCGTTTCGATAAACCACGGGATTAGAGAGTAGAACTTCTAGAAAAAAGTTTCGTTTTCCATTAATATCTCGACAACTACTGGTCTTAGAAACTCGAAACTGAGGCTAAATTTATGGGGGGATATTTTGAGGCTACCCATGAAATGTCATTAAATTCGGTTTAGCCGTTCTCCCATGATGATGAGACAAACAAAAGTTTTGCTTTTTACTGAAATCTTGAGAATCACTGGTTGTTATTGATTGAGACCCAGACCGTTCGACCTACCAGAAAGGTGTAAGGTAACTGTTTCGACGGCCGGGAAGTGTCACCCAATTTAGACCGGAACCCAGTGGGGAATGCATCCACAAGGACCGTATTCTCCTTCCCCTACCACCAACCTCTCAGAGGGACTTACGACCCACATGTTTAACGTGATCGTACTCCGCAAGAACACGGCGGCAGTTGTGGCAGCGTGCAAATCCAGCGCACAAACCACCGGGCTACCGCGTCCGAAATGTGCCGACAGCACGCGGTGTTCCCAGGTGGTCACCCACCCAAGTACTAACCGCTCCCGATGCTGCTTCACTTCGGTGATCTAACGAGAACCGGTGTTTTCAGCACGGTACGTTCGATGGCGAGAATAACTGGTTGTAGATGCTCCGATCATGGACAAAATTTTAGGTGGTACTAATTCTAGGCTACCCACAAAATTTCATCAAATTCGGTTCAGCCGTTCCCCCGTGATAATGGGACAGACAGACATATTTTCAATTTTATTTACATAAATAATTTTTTATCTTAACATCACTAGTGATTACAAAATAGTTTAAAAGTTCAGATGAAAAATACTATTTCCGTGTCGTATATATCCCACAAATTTATGTGCATATATGTGTTTAGTAATGCAAAATGTCTCTATTCTTAAATGATTTTAGCATTAGGTTCAAGTACTTTCAAAAAGATATTACGTTCATTTTTATACACGTAATTACAAAAAAATGAAAATTTTAAAAAGTTCCTGATAAAATATCTCAAAAAATAAGAAATTTAGCTGGACCTATTCTTTCTGTAGATGTTTGAGATGGAAAAACTACTATATGTTAATGTTGAAATAACGCAAAAATTATATTCTTCCGTACACACATTTCGAAATCCGTGTAATTTACAAACGCAAAATACCATCTAGTAATTATTAATTATGCGATATATATATTAGGTCCACGTGTTTCAAATCTTGCTAGTGTTGAAATTTGTGTTCTTATATAGACGTATAAAAGCGTTGAGTAACAAGTAAAATGTTTTATTGAAAATCTTTAAAATATATCCAACATTCACAAACCAAATACTTATATTTAAAAGATAATGTTTATACTTTTACTGAACTAAGACATATAGGATCCATCATACCTAGAATTATGGACCCTATGTGGATTAAATATGAATTATGATATGTATATTTTTTTAATATAGATCCTATATAAATAATGACATTAGTCTTTATATATTTATATTGAATGATGCATCCTTACATTTATGAGACTATAAATGTAAAAAATGTAAATAAATGCACAAGGGGGCATTTGTGGTAGGCCCCAAACAACATCCTAGGCCAATAAAACATATAAAACTCTAAAAACCCTCCATATGATAAAATGTAATTCGCAATAAAAAGATAACAAGAAAGATGAATCCTGCATGAAGCATTGATTATGAAACACTTTCCAGCTGAAATGCAAATTTATTTAAGCATCTCTAAAATGCTATACATTCAGCGGTGATATTTTAAAAATATTTGAATATTCTTATATTTGAATTTATTATCGTTTCATATTTTTATAGAATTTATTATAGCCAAGTGACTGGCCATTTGAGAAAAAAAAATAAAATGTATTATATTTGAAAACTTAAAATTTCATCGAAAAAAATGAACTTTATTCAAATGACGTCATCGATATAAAAATCTATGTAAAAGCAGTGAATATTTTAAGATCTTCTGTATCTTTCACTTCTCAAAAATTGATTATACTATAACTAAAGTTTTCAATCTATAGGGCAATTAGTAAATGCACTATGACAGCAAAATGCAAACATATTACAGTGTATAAGTAAGTAAATCTTTTCAACTCTTCTGTGACTGTAAATTTTCAGCGAATTTGTTAATACTGAATAAGTCAATAGGATTCTAATAAAATGATACACATTAAACATAAAATGCAAATTTATAAATTATGATTTCTAATTTGGAGTTCCACTATCTTTATAAAGCGAAACGGATTTTGCTGAACTTCACATTTTTATATGATATATTTCAGGACGCGGGGTACAGGATAAATCATGAAAAAATTTGGATCTACCTGTGGTCCAGGGGTCAAAACTGAATAGGTCCAAAACAGAACACGCAATCAACATAAGATGGCAACTTTGCAAAATGAGGTGCATTACAGAGTGTATAAAACCGAAGTATGATGAAAAATGATATCATATTGATACGAATATATCTAACAAGAAACCATGTAATTTCAAGGTCTGAGAGCATGATTTTGGCAACGGACTATGTTATCTTGGACATGGGTTTAGCAAAACATAGACAATGTTAGACTTTTGGCGAATTCTTGACACTTCCCGAAATTTCTATATTTGGAAAAAACTTCACGAGTTATGGGCTTTTCCAGTACTTTTTACCAGGGGGATATTTAAGCTATTCAGCATACCGTTGGGTTGTTGTCGTAATACAGTTAAATGCATCAGCCAAATTCAATAGAGGACTCAATGTATGGATTTTCTTTATGTTATATATATTTTTTAGCTGCATTTTAAAACAATTCTGGTAGAAATGTGTAAAGAAAAATTATATTTTAGCTCTGTGTATCGACATCTGCACTAATCGCCTGCATGCGGTTTTCAGTTGAGCTAATCTCACGCTCGCCCTGGACGAGTTACTGCAAACGTTACATCTAACCGTTGAATTGTAGATTGCATCTTCGTTTGTGCCTCGACTCGGATGAAATAAACTGCATTTTAACAATTTCTCAAAACCGTATAACTAAAAATGAAATTTAAAAAAAAATCAAACACTTTCAAAAAGCCAGAAAAAAATTAGAGCATTTCCCCATGTATATTGTACCACAGTTACCACACATTAACATGTTCCAAATGTATTGCCAAATTTCAAATAATTCTGCTGGATTGATTTTTAGCTGCCTGGATTGATATATACATTGCACAGGAAAACACACACCTAAATAAAACCAAATATAATTTTCTATAGTTTGTTGAGTTATATGACCGAGTTTATCTGCCGAAAACATAAAGTAAAGTTTCCTACTACACTCTAACGCTTTATCATATATGCAGTTATTATTAATGGAAAGAAATATATTAAGGGAACTATGTTTCCACGAAAACAAATATAAACTTCCAGCATAGTTTTTAGAAACCTATGAAGTATGTATTTAGTTTGTAGAAGTGAATTAAATTAACACATTTGCAGTACTACAGGCTATTTAACTTTTTGAAATAAGTATACAGTTACGAATGTATTTTATGTGCGTGTGCTTCAAACAAAATGGTTGCATTCTGAAATGGCTGAGGTGAATTCTGAATATGCAGTTTCAGTAGCCTGGTGTTTTTCTCTTTATTTTTATTATAATTTCAGAAAAGGTTTTGAATTATATATGTAGTTTGCTTAACTTTATTCGGGATTACGACATAGTTTGAAATTTTATATGAAAAATTTTGTATGAATTTGACAGGTACGTTTCAAAAACTTGTCAAAGTATCGTCATGCCAAATCGTCATGACCGAATATGTAGCTGGCATGTGTAATTGCATGTAGCTGGCATATGTAGCTGGCATGTGCATATTGTACGTTACGTGACAAAACCCGACTTTCAAGGGTCGTATCTACAGCCTTACCACTGGACCAATTTTAATGAATGATGTCTCTTAGTGTGTGTTCTGGTTCTTTCTGCAGTGCAGACATACGACAGGAACGCCCAGATGAGACTAAGACTATACCGGTCAGGTAAAAATTTAATGGGGGCAGCACATGACTTCCCCTGCAGACTCATATTCAGATTCTTATTTCTTCAAGGTGTCATTAAACTGAGTTCAAGTGCACAAAATAACAGCCATAATTAATTTAAATTACACTGAATTTGCACTTTTAATTCAGTCTCCGTTTTCATTTGGTAACTGGACTTATTTTCATAGGTAGAGAAAATACAAAAAAACTAAAATATCTTAAGAACGTCTAGTCATAGAGCAATGAGGTTAGTCTTATTCTTTTCGTTGTGAAACATTACATCAAAATAATCATTGACTTTATATTTAAGCATACGTAGTCTTTTAATTTGAGATGTAACAATTTTTGCGGGCCATTTCGCAAAAAAGGGAAGGTTCTACTTTTCCGAATCATACCAAAGTCTACTCAGCATCAGATAAATCCACAAATGATTTATCTACCGAATTTTGAGGAATTTGCTCTATTAGTTTTTTAGCTAATGTGGATGCATACAATTTTTGCGAACAGTTTCGCAAAAAAGGCCGGTTCTTTTATCCCGGATCGTACTAAAATCAGCACTAGGGTCAGCACAGCAGATTTATCATACTTATGATATTCAGTCAACTAGTTTTTCAGTTCGAATGGATACAATATCTGCACAGATAGACAGGTAGACTCACAGGTACACACTGACATCACGCTAAAAATAGTTCTTTCGTGTTCTAGAGGTCGCAAAGCGTGTAGTTCAGTTGAAAACTCGAGTTATCATTTTAGGCATGATTCCAATACTCTCCATATATATTACCGTTCACCGCAGGGAAAGAAATAATCGGATGTGGGCACATATGACTTTCACTGCAGACTCATATTACAGTTCTCTATATTTCTTCAATAATCCGTTTAATTGCACAGAATAACACTTTAATTATTTTAAATAACACTGTATTTGCACATTTAATTCAATTTTCGTTTTTATTTGGTAGTTTCTGTAAGACCAGATTTTGAGAAAAATTTAGTGGGAGTTTTATCTTTGTATTTACGTTGCCTGTAATGTTTAACAATGGCAAAATATTTAAGGACGCCAGTTTACGGCACCCTGACCAGAAAGGTCAATCTAGGCATTAAACCTTGGACTCCAAGGTGAGGCCACGAGAGTGGATAAAGATGTTAACAACTGTTCTAGATGTCTGGTCGCATTGCCCTAACTAAGGTCGGCCAATCATAGAGTGAGGGGCGTTACAGACCGCAGGCAAGAGAAGTAGCAACCAAAAGTGTTTTAGAGAATATACAGAGTTTTTACACGACAACAGACGAAATTTCTACTAGATTTCACAACGACTTCGACGAGAAGAGATGCAATGCAGACGATAATTTCTACGACAAAATTCTGGACCAAAGGTATTTAAGAACAGAGGCAATGGAGTACGAAGATATCCATATATATGGTTGTTCCAGAAGTGTTCGAAATTAGCACTTAGACGACCGTACGATCGATATGATCGACGAGCACGAGTGGGCGTAATATACTGCGAATTGGTTCCAGTACAAGTATGATCGACATTAAGTACAAGCTGGTGACAAAGTTCAAAGACAGACTTCAAGGTATGTGTTCATGTCAATAATTACTGAAGTTCATCAATGCATATAATGTTTTTTTAATTAACTGGTCTCACATTTGCTCTCTCCGCCGCAACTAATAATAAATAATTGTTGTAATTAGTTTAATAAGTAATCTATGTTGTTAATAAATTATGTTATTTAAAAGTTAAAATGGTGCAATTTATTATGGTAGTATGTTAATGTTTTCTATTCCAGGATCTTGCCCTAAATATTAATATGGTGGGTTTTAATAGTGGCACACAACGCAATATGTTTCATGAATTTCACGATATACGATAATTCGGCCATAATTATGAATAATTCAATAAGTCGAAAAGCCAACTTAAAGTCTTATTTTTAAAACTGCGCAACAATTTGGTAAGGTGGCGTAGCGAAAGTGCAAAAAACAAACTAAAATATCTCGAGAACGGCTAGCCCTAGGGTAATGGGGTAGATTTTATTCTTTTCATCGCCAAAATTTACGTATAAATAAACATTTTATTGATATATTTGAGCATACTTAATCTTTTATTTTTATATTTAACAATTTTTGGCACGATACCAGTACTTTCCCTTTAAATTACCATATATTGCAGGGAAAATAAAAAGGTATTTGTGAATTTGGTAAACAAATAGAAATGTGTTTTGTTATATTTGACTGTCATAGTCTTAATCTCATTTATCAGTTCATTTCCTGGCTTGTTTTCACTGAAGAAGGAAAACCGAAGATTTACGAAATGAACGTGTGCTTAATTTCAAGCAATGTCGCGTTGTTTTATGCTCAATTTACAGAGTATTTTATTAAGTACTATTATTTTACCTACAAAACTTTATCATATGAACCTCATGGATGCACGTAATTACTTCTGAAATTATTTATTTTTTTCATATAAAATGTTCCGTAAAAAATAATTTACCGGCATAGAAGTTGATGAGGAAGGAATAATGCAAGGTAAGAGTAAGAAGGCAAGTGGGTAACACGTGTCAAGAAGGAAAATATAGCTATAGTTCTGTCAAATTTCCGAAATTTTCTGTTTTAATTAAATTTAGTATTTGGTTGCATTAAATTTTTGCAATCTTTTATTTAACTTAAGTTGGCATATGTTTGTTTGCCAGGGTGATTCAAATATTTGGGGTCCTAACTAATCAAGTTCCATTAATCAATGTAAAATGAAATTCGTTATCTTATGTGGTACATTTTACTTTGATTTTCAAACTCGTTTTTCCTGCCCGTCTTGAGTCGGCAGTTGTACTGCTTTCGTTTTTGGGGAATAACTCGAGAATTTGATTACATGGGAAGAGAGTCCGATTATGATATGTTTTTTTTTACGACATATACCATCGCATCGGCATATGTTATCATAGTCCGTCCTAGTCCTAATATATTGAATTTTATTGGGATAATGTCATGAGCCCTCCATAAGCATTTACTCATGTTAGGGAAACTAACTCGTTAACTGAAGAAGCTAGAAAGTCAAAATTCGGCAATTCGCTGTTTTTGTAGCATATTTTAATTATTGGAATTTTGAACCTTATCGGGTTAGCCCGTCCTGGGCCCGGAATAGGAATGTAGTCGTATATCGGGAATAACTCGCGATTCGATGTAGCTAGAAATATAATATTCGGAATATCGCTGTCTCTTGTGGTATATATATATATTTAGATTTTGAACCCTATCATTTCATCCCACACTGGGTCCGCCATAGGAATGCATTCGGTTTCGGGGATAATTCGAGAACCGGCCCAGATAGAAAGTCGAAATTTGAATGCAGTTATATTTTATACACCTAAGTTGCATACATTTTTGTAAATAAATTGTTTCATACATTCAGGTGACATACACATAATCAAATTGTGTACTTTAAAAAACTATGTATTTTGCCTTTACTTGTATCAACATACCTACACATGCAAATAAAAATTTGACTCCCTGAAATATTAATTAAGATACAACTTTTAAAAATATATGTTCATTAGAATGATACTCATACATTGGATTAATTTGAATACTCTCTAATTTAAAGAACTGTTTAGCTCAAATGATATTTCTAACGACCTTCTCTTAACAAGATATTTTTCTTCTCAGAAACCCATTGTTTTTAGATTTATCTCGCCTGAATAAACCGCAACATTCCAATATATTAGTTTTTTCTCTAGGCTACGTATCCGTATATATTATTTCAGTAATCTTTATAAATGAAATTTTCTTTAACGCTACATTAGATATTGATAAAGGTATTATTCTTGTATAAATTTCTGGTATATATTTTGAGCAGCACATTCATCATTTTTATTGGTTTTTCGTTCAATATATCGATGACTTACACTATTTTAGCCTTATATTTGATGAAAAAAATATCAAACTATTTTTTTCTATTTATTTTATGCATTTATTAAACAGTTCAGAAGCATTTTCAAATATTATCTTGTATTTAAATGTTTTATTGGAGTATAGAATTTTGATATCTAATGCAATGGAATTAAACAGCTGAAGACTATAATTTCTTAGATTCATTATTTCAGAATTATCTGATAATTTATAGAATATAAATACTTTGAAAGTTGTCAGTGGTGGTGATAATACGACGTCCGTTAAAGGGGACCTAACTTTTAAAAAACTAATTTTTATTTTATAATTTAAAATTAATATGGCTATCGAAACCTTTAAAGTAAATCACATATAAAACATTGAACTGGAACGACAGTTATGATGAGAAGACTGCAAACTTTTTTCGATAAATGACTTGCATTACGTAATCTTCAAAGTCCAGTTTTAAGTCCAGTTTTTAAAAATAAGCTGTTCCTCGTATTACGCCTCATTTGCGATCATTGCCAAATATTTCTCATAGACAGAAGCTATATGTTTATGACATATCCATACAAAATTAACTACTATGGGATCAAAAAAATATATTCCTCTCTTAAAAAAAAATATTATTTATTTAAAAAAATTTCCTATATACACATAACTATATACACATTCTATACACCTATATACAAAACCTATATACACATTCTATAACCTATATACACATTCCTATATACACATATATATAAAAATTACTTAAAAATAAAAATCCCCTTCTTTTATTATCGCCGTCCCCTTCGTGCTTTGATTCAAATGTCGCAAAGCTGCAAAAGTGAGCACAAGATTAGCGTGAGCAGTTCGTGTGTGCCCATTTCAGAATCGAAAATACAACTTAAAAAGTGCATCAAAATTGGAATAAGCGTCGCTGAACAAATATATTTTTTTATATGAACATATTTAACAAACCCCCCTACGCCGTTTGATTATAAATTGGTTGTTATTTAAGTAGGAATTACATCTCAATTGCTAAACTTTGAAGATTTTATCGCTTTGTTGCAGAAACGAGATTTCTTCGGATATTGCTTATAATAATGTTAAAATCTTATTTAAAAAAATATCTGTTAAAATAATAATATATTATTTAATTTCAATCTCTATTTCAGCAGACGACACAGTTGTCTGACACTCGAAACTCCTGTCTTCGCGAAGTGATTGCGTTTAATCTCTACCCTTACTGGGAAATGGGTGAGATACAAAGTCGAGTAGAAAGAGTCAATTTCAGGATGAAAGTTCTTGAATTATGAACTTAATTTTTAAAAATAAACAATTAAAGTAAAAGCAGAAGGTATGGAAGTTTTGTAAAGCTAGGACATGAGACTTCATGATAACTTGATATTTTTTTATTTTTAATTTTGCTTTTGAGCAATACGATGAATAGTCGCAAAAGTCGATACTTTCATCAAAAATCCCTTGATTTTTTCAGTAAATGCTTACAATAATGTTGCAATGTCTTTAAAAGTTGAAAACTTTTAAACTAAGTAGAATTTTAAAACAATCTCGCCAAGGTTATATTTCGGGGAACTTAAATACCACAGTAGCCAATTTGGCGTCTATTCAACGCATCGATTTTCCGCTACAGACGACAGACACAGACATACAAAACAAATATCTACTCTAAGTAAGAGTAATCTATGTAAGATAAGCAACAATTATAATATTTTCTTTCTTGTTCTTTGCTGTGAGCTGAAACCTATTTTTATCTGACTGATCTGGCTGAGATGCATTTTTACCTCAAAGAATTGTTACCGAAATCAGTATACATAAAGTTTAAAAACTACATATAATTCTGGCGTAGTAATTAAATTTTTCGTTTTTCTATATCAACAATTTTAGCGAATTATTATACCTTTCAAACAATCATAATCAAACACCAATCTGTAACCAACAGCATTCACAACACCCATTAAAAATGATTTCTTAAGGAATCGCGAATTTTTTCTTTGCCATTTCATATTCAGCTGCTGGAAATTATTTTATTAAAAGAGATACCATATAATTGATTTGCACCTGAATGGCTATTTCTCAATTGCTATATATTTATATTATAAATGTATTTTAGGATTACTTAAATCAGCAATCTTTCACCCTTAAAATAATCAAAATCGTGTCTGTAATAAACGACATTCACAACTCTCTAAATAATAAACGTTTCGGGAATCATCTAATGTTGCTCTATTATATCATATGCAGCAAAATTGCGAATTTTGTCTGTGTCATTTTATATTCAATAGTTGAAAAACATTTTAGTAAATGAAATACAACATCAAATTGTAATTAATGTCAAGTTCATATTTCTGTATTGTACAATTTATAATGCAACTAATTTTTTTTAATTTTCATTTATATTCTATTTATAAAAACAGATAAAATAGTTTTGTCTTTAAAGGTATTGATCATTAATCAGTTTCGTTAATTGCTCTTCTTTCAAATATATTTTTCCTTTTTTTACAGGCAATGTAATTAAAATTCAAATTTTTTTGTTTCCTTCAAAGTGCTGATATATTCTGATTTTACCAGAAGAGAAATTCCTATTTCACTTTAATTGAGTCTCCGTCTATCATGATTTGATTAACACCCGTCTGGCTTTCAGAAATGTAAAAAAATAAAAATCCTTTTATGAAAAAACGATTTTCCGGCCCCTTTTATTGTATAAAAAAATAATTTCCATTGAAAGGCGGGTGTAATTAAGTTTGAGTCAATTTCTTTGAAAAACACGTACACTGTTATTCCCTTCAGAAAAAGCGGGTTCACAAAAAGGTAGATATATATATTTCAACTTTCTTTTCTGGAATTTTTTGTTTTTGTAGATTTTTTAGTCTAGTGTACTGTATATGATATTACTGCACGATTATATTATACTAGAATTAATGTTGGTTATATGATATGGTGCCAGGAATTATATGAAATGTTCCTTCCTATGAGTATTCTACAGCACTTGCACTTTTAATATATCTGGACATATGTGTAATATGTACACCTGTGCCATTCAATAATAGCAATTATAGCAATAGCCATCTTGCAAAATTACATAATTTCTATGCCCCCCCCCCTTTAAAAACGCGATAAATTTCTACATCCAAGTCCCCCTTCACAAAACGTACGTTAGACATGATCATTGAAACTCGCTTTATTTTTTAAAAAATCTAATTTTACTCAGTCAGTTTCGTGAATTTAACGTTTTCTTTTAATTTTGGCTATATTTACATCAATTTGGCATTATTAAAGGTCGCCGTGTTTGCAATATTTCGCCAAATTAGTTGTCCAGTTCGCCAAATTTATTCCTAAGTGTTACATACGGATAGAAGGAATTTTCTTTTATATTATCTAGACATTTCGCGCTCGCGAATTTTAACCCTCTCACAATAGTTTCTCTATACATTATACTGTTTATAAGGCACGTAATAATACGTAAAAATAAATAATTCATTATAAAAACGCTTAAAAATGGTTGTTAAAAAACTAAATTAATGTTAAGCATTCGCACAGATACAGCTTACAATAAAACCGCTATCAAAGGCAAAACAGTATATTTAGTCTTCGGATAGTTGATTCCTTCATATATGGTTTTTAGGTTTATTCCTTTTTACCAATATTTTTGCCGTTTGTTTAAATTATTCTTTACTTTTTCTTGTTTCTATTTTTACAGCTGATTCAAACATCTCACGGTTTCCATAAAGGTTTCAGAAGTTATCTATCTTGTACGATTATTTTTGTGCATCCGTAATTTCTTTCAGTGCATTCTTTATGATCAACTATCGTTTGTCCCACCGAGCTTTTAAATGTTCATCTTAGTATCCTGCCTCTCGTTTTTCTACCTCTTTCGTTTAACTTGGCGAACATTCTTGAAAAAATAAAGCTGCGCTGTGTGCTTGTTCTTAAAATAAGGCTACATTTTTTTCGTCGATGAAGTTTGATTCCCAAATTTTATTACATGCTATATGTAAAAAAATATTTTACTACAATTTAGCTTAATAAATACATCGTTAACATAAACCATACAGGGTTGATTAAAAGTATCAATCGGTATAGGTGAAAAGTAACATATTACTTTGTCAGGATAAAATAAATAATATAAAAATAATCCCCAATTTCTGAATGTGGACAAATCTGCGTGATAAATTTATATATAAATTCTTAAATAAATCCTTAATTTTATATAAACATGATATAACGTGTTGATGCGTCAAGTATATTTTAAAACAAAAGGTAATACTGTTTTAAATATTATCAAATACACATAAGTATCGGTATAACATTTTGTTTCAAATTATACCAATTAGGAACCAATCTGGAGATGTGTAGAAATTAGAAAACGTAAAGATTCAAAGCCATTTGCCAATAATATGTTCGACTTAGAAAAAGTTTAAAGGCATTAATAAATTAATATGATGTACACTTACTACAGAGAAAAATTATTGCTATGCTTTCAAACTTTTCTGTTATGTTATAATCTAAGTTATTTAATATATTTGTCCATACACCCAAAATTGATTTTCTTCATCTTATATTAAAACGTTACGTTTTTATATACTGGTAATGTATGAGATCTATACACGTACAATACTTTCAATTTTAATAAAATATTTAGTTTAGCTGACTTTATAACAACCTTTCTTTAACAAGATATTTTTACTAACACATAACCTACTTATTCCGTCTGAAAACATAAATTTTCAGAAAAATTATTTTTCTCCAAGATATGTGTCCGTATATATTGTTCAACTTACAAGTAATTCTTATGAATAAAATGTTATTTAATGCTACATTAGGTATTGATAACGGTATTATCTCTGAATAAAATGCATTTTATATATTTCGCGTAATACATTCATATCTCTTATTGGTTTTTCGTTCCATACATTCATTACCAACACTATTGTAATAATCCATTCCGATTGATCCGTCGCTCACAAACACATATATATATATTTTTAAAGATTTATTAAAATGCATTTTAGGTAAATTTTCAAAAACTAAGTTTGAATTTATGTGCTTTTTTTAATCGTGGAATTCTGGTAATCAATGAATTTGAAGTCAAAGTCCTTTTATTATGATTGCAGAAGGTGTCCCAGAAATAATGAAACGAGTTTTAATTCTTTACCTGTTGGAGATAAGTGGGCAGTGTAAATTGCAAAAATGTTGAAAGTAAGGTAGGAAATAAGACTACGTTAACGAAATAGTCCTCCAATTAATTTTAAAAAAGTTACACTTTTTAAATTTTTATACGACCCTCTTAGACAAATTTGGTCACTCAGATAATTTTTATTTTTAATGCAACAAGATCATTGAAAAACACCGCATATATATATCTTCAAAATTGAGCGAGTTATATTTAATTGAAAATTGAACATTGTGAATGGGGACCATATATCAAATTAGAAATGTAAATTTGTGACATATCACAAAAAAGATAAAACAGGAAGATAATATGGGATACCCAACCGCGTAGTGAGTATCACTGCTTTATATGATCTCTAACTGTGTAATGCTTTATTTAGATGTATTCGTGATAAAAAAATGTTGACACATATTAATGTATTTTTGATCTAAACAATTTCCATCGTCCATTTGTTTATGATCGTTATTTTCACTGACGAAACAAACTTTCACATGGTTCGGAAAATTGGCATAAGTCAGATTTTTTCCTTTGTCATAATTCAGTAGATTTTAAAGATACAGATATGCGGATTTTTTAATGATTTTGTTGCATTAAAAATTAAAATTTTCTAATTGACCAAATAGTCTAAGGAGGGTGGTATAAAAATTCAATTAACGGCATGACTATTTCATTAACGTAGTCTTATTTCCTATCGTACTTTCAACATTTTTGCAATTTACATTGCCCACTTATCTCCGGTAGGTAAAGAATTAAAGCGTATTTCAATCGTTTTGGGACACCCCGAATATGTACTAAAATTTTTCGGGTATTAATATTATCTATATAAAAATACACTGTGAACTGACTGACTGACTGATTGGGTGATTGCCTGGCTTATCAAAATTATTAATCACGTCCAATGTAGCTGGAATCTCAGTTTTGGTGGCATTTGATTAGTTTCAAATTCGAGGCCACAACATATTCCATGTCTCTTTAACCAGAATACATAACACATTAACACTTCACAATCTTATCCATTTCTATCGCTTGGATCCAGAACCAGTTTAAAAAAAATAAAAAAATGGACATTATTTTGCATAAAGAACAATTATAATATATTTATAATCGAAGTCAGTGTTTTCAATGAGTTTAGAAACATATCTAGGCTGCTTCAATGTCCAATCGTACACAGATCAAATGTAAAATGTTTCTTTATTGAATGATATTTCATTTATTACAATAAAAAAACTGCTGATTGAGAAATTAAAACGTTCTATAATTCCTTAAAAATGCTTGCATATGAAAATTAGAGAATTTTTTGTTCGCGGTTGTTAAGAGAAGATTTAAGGTTTCTTTGGCTTGTCGAATATAAACCACTAACGAAACAATTATAAAAACACTTACGAAACAGTTATGGTAACTTAATTTTTCATATGCAAGCTTTCTTCAAGAAAATATTGAAAACGTTGTTTATTGATTCCTTAATATTTGAAAACAGGGTAAAAAACATTTTATGGCAGATATTGCAATGTTTAAACTCAATTTTTTAAAGTATTATATTTCTGTAATTGTGGCGATATTTTTGTCAATTTGGTTACTTTTACTAGAAAATAGATTTTTTATATAGAATTACATATAACATAACTTAATGCATCATACTGAGAAAGAACAAAAGTAGGCCATTTGTAGCAAACATATAAGCAATGTCTATGAACATTACCACAAAAGTAAATTAACTTTTAAGAAATATTAAAATAGTATTGTTTCACCATAAACTCTAAAGTCATGTTAAGCTTAATGAATTTTAACAAATGTATGTTCTTCAATAACAAGCATTGCTTGACATATACTCGTTATCAAAGAGCTTGTTCCTCAACGTTGATATTAAATAACATGTGGTATTACATATTACGCGATTTGTTATTAACTATTTAAAATCATCTTAATTTATTACAAACAGCATGCCGTTCATGAAAATATTAAATGGAAACATATATTTATTTAGGGACATAGAGTGTGGAAATTTTAAAAAAATGTGACCTCTGACCTCATTTACCTCAATATATGATTCGAAATTTAAATCTCGTGCTGATGCCATTCATGGGCTATAACATATTTGGGAATTTTATAAATGTTCCAAAGTCCATGCTAACCTGTCAAATAATCGACAGCAAGTCGATATATATATATATATATATGTGTATTTATACATGTGTGTATATATATATATATATATATGTATATATATGTATATGTATATATATCTATATATATATATATATATATATATATATATATATATATCAATATATATATATATATATATATATATATATATATATATATATATATATATATATATATATATATATATATATATATAAGAATGTCAAAAAACAGTAATTATCAATGTACAAATAGTACTAAATCAAATTCAAGACATAACAGCGCAATGCAGCTAGTTAATGTCGAGAAAAAATAACAAGTCAAAAATTGCAAGAACGTGAATACGTGAATAAAGTGAAAAAGACCAACAGGGCATATATAAAAGGCCTAGAGGGATGGCGACCCCTAGTTCCCGGTTACAAGTCAACTTTTACACCTTATGAAACACTCCCGGAGCCATATATCACCTGTGGCCCTAATTCAGAATAACGTCAAAGTAGAAGAAGCAAATCACACAAGAACGTGCATCCGTAGACGGCAATGCCTCCATAAAGAAATAAAATGTTTAAAAAGAGATATATTTTAATTAAAACCTCGAATTACAATAATAAATAAAATACCTGAACAATTCCAATCATCCTACCAAAGCACCTAGACCTTCGATAAGACCAACTCATAATCCCGCTCAGCAACGTTGCCATTTATTACATGTAAACAACTGTGTTGCCAAAGTCTTTTTGAAATGCATCCATAAATTTACTGTACACAACATTGTAACACTGTCTTAGAAAAAGAAAAGGATAACTTTGTGTTAAAGCTTCCTTTATAAATAAAGTATCATGTCCAATCCGATCCTCTTTAAAATAATGCATACGTGCACTACGCTTAAAATGATTAATTAGAATATTACGAAATATCTTAATACTTAAATTAGAATGCCAATTGATAATGTAATGTATTGTATTGTATTGTATATATATATATATATATATATATATATATATATATATATATATATATATATATATATATATATAAAACTTTTACAAATTTTGGAAAATTATAATACTCATTTGCTTGTTAACGAGTTTCAAAAGTTAACTTTCCAGCACCTTGTAGTTATTTTAACATAATAAAATTGATTATCTGAAGTATATGATACAAAAGTTACGATCGTTAAATAGGAATGTCTTCTGCTTGTTAAACATGGAATTAATCTTGTTACACAGCACCCTTTGACGGGTTGTACCTATAAACAAATTTTCATAATTAATTGATACCATTTTAACTGACACATTGTGACAATTTTTTTCTGATAAAATGTTTATTGGTCTCATGTCCAGAAAATTAATTTGCCACAGAAGGACATTTTTTGGTGACATGAGAAAGTTAGATATTATTATTTATGTAATGCGTTTATTGAGTTTAAAAACACGCAGTGTACCTCAAATAATTAATTAATATGTTTATTATTGATTAGGTTTGAATATGATTTATTTTTCTTTAACTTCAAATGTAACACAATTTTTTACTCATTTTCTGTAGTAAATTTGCTTCAGTCTAAAATTTTCGATTACCGTAGAATTCTGTCGGTTCGTCCCTTCAAATGCAATTGCAAATCACGCGGAGTGGGGTGGGGGGGAGGGGCGCTTATTTGTTCGTTTCTGTTGAAAGAAACCAGAATTCCGTCGATCCACTCAAGAGCTACAGAGAAACGTGTAGTATGCATGGAAAGAAAACTCACTTGGAATGTTGATCGAAAATAAACAAAGTATAATTTTATCAATAAATATATTTTATTCGGCGAAGAATTTTTTTAAATAGTTTCTGATTTTCAAACGGTGCTGTTTAAAGGATTTTTTCTTAATTTGAAATTGGAACAAAACAGGGGGTGGGAAGAGAACCTTTCGCAAGGAAGGCGGATCGATGGAATTCTACGGTAGTGGATTGAACAGAACGTAGAGCCATAGCCTCTCAAATTAGCACTTTTGTAGAACATATGATAAAATATTTTTTTGAAATATTTATTATTTTATAGTTGTCACAAACAAAAATCTTCGAATTGTCAAGTGGCCTTAAAAGTAACTTTTGAAAATAATATTGTGACTTTACTAAACAGGACAGCATGAGAAAAAAAATAAAATTATAACGTTTCCAAATTTATTTATTTAGTGGCAGTTAAGGTGA
Organism: Amaurobius ferox; assembly: GCA_951213105.1. Taxonomy (NCBI): domain Eukaryota; kingdom Metazoa; phylum Arthropoda; class Arachnida; order Araneae; family Amaurobiidae; genus Amaurobius; species Amaurobius ferox. The sequence continues at coordinate 83,587,735 of OX578137.1, forward strand.
GAATTAAGATATAAGAATTCAGATATTTATCAAAATTACATTTTTAGAGATAGTAGTTGAATGCTATCTGCAGTGATTTTATAAGAAAAAACTGTGCAATTAATATTACATTTTAAATATTAAATAAGGTGACGCAGGCATAAATATTTTAATTTAAAATTTGAGAGAACATATAATGAGAATTTATGAGGAAATTAAATTAAATTTTCGTAAGGAGATAAATTGACCGATAAAATGTACAATAAATTGGAATATTTTAATATATTTTTTTAAAGCTACTCTGCGAAATAAACTGATATAATTCTGAATTAATTTTATAAAGCATTCTGCACCAAATTAAAACTTTAAATTAGTTGCACGGTCTCATTGCACTAATGTGAAAATTATAGTACAAAATTATAGTTTAAATTATAGTACACAGTTTTAAATAGTTTTAAAATATATGTGATGCTCCAGAGCAAAACGTCCGAATGATCAAGCTAATGAGATATTCTTACTTTAAAGCGATAGGCATTTGAAATTTACATGCATATAGATCATCCGGTATATTTAACGAAGACATAGCAGCTTTGCGTTTCAGGATGTTACTAGAATGAAAATATGAATTCACGAAAAGGCTAAACAACAAGTTTAAAAATTCACGTGATATGCTAAAACCGTAAATAAAAACAGTAAAGAATATCGTGGTTTCAAATATTTGCATTTATAGGAGTGCCTAAAGTAAATAATACACAAACTATTGAGCTAATGCATACGTTAAATTCCCATCGACTTAAATTTAAATAAATTTATTCTGATGAATCTTACCTCGACAAAATGAACAGGAAATTAAATATAATATTCAAATGCGTTTTATTAAAGTTTGGGTATAGAAGAAATTTTCAAAATAAATTTGGCAATTCGGATATAAATTCGCAGCACATATTACGACGAGATTGATTGATATAGATAATTTTGTTCTGCAGCACATAATTACATAAAATAAAATGATGCAATACACAGAATATAATGATATGATATTTTTTAAATATTTTTTTTTACTTTAGAAGATCCCTTGATCAAACTATTTCAAGGATGCAAACACAATCTTTCAATGACAGATGGATCTGAAATTAACACTCCTATAAATATAAAACAAAAGCCGATGGACACAATGAATTTTCGAATATTTACAGTTTAGAATGTCCTGTTTAAATGATACGCTAAGTAATAAATTCATCTTTAATTCCAAGTGCAGTAATAAAATGTATGTAGTTTGAATATTACACTTTAAATAAGCATCCTTTTATTAAAAAAAAATTCTAAAGTGCCTATTTTCTGCACAAGCATGAAAATAAAGTATTTATTGTATTTGTATTATATATGAAGAAAGTCACACGCCTCGTTACTATATAAAACATTTTTCTTCATACTTAGGATTATTAACATTACATACTTTCAAAAGTTTTATAATTTTTCTGAATTTCGTCTAAAGAAAAATTGTATATCTTAAGAAATAGAATATTAAGTGTATATATATATATATATATGTGTGCATATATATATGTGTGTGTGTGTGTGTGTGTGTGTGTGTGCTTGTGTGTGTGTGCATATATAAAACACTCGCATGGCCGCAACAACTCTGTAACATAACTCAGTGTGCTAGTTTATTTGGTATAAAAATATTATTACCCTCGAAGTGAAATTTTAATTTACAATGCTTTAATTATATGTCTATTTTTTCAACTAATTATCGTATTTATGCATTTATATTACGCCCGATGTTTTAAATTGACATTTAATTTTTTATAAAAGAAGTTTTTATTACATTTCTTAGACTGGGTGAAAAAGGTCCCTCACTCATCAATTCCATTAATTATTCTTCCTTCAGATAATTTTTTTAATGAATATAATTTTTTTCCACAATGCGCTGAAATTTCGTTTCTTTATTAAAGTTTTGGCAAACACCAACGTACTGAAAAAGAAAATTTCGATTTTAATTTAATTGAGTCTTTGTCGATGGTGATTTTATTAACAGACAGAAAAGTTTCAGAAAAAAAAATATATTTTAATGATAAAATCATTTTCCTGAGTTTGTTGCACAACATTTAAATTGTATTCCAAAATATATTATATATGGATTCGCTTGAAAAACCTATATATCATTTTTACTTTTAAAAAATGTAAGCGTGAAATAAAGGGAAAGTTGATAATTGTTTGAATTTAACCCACATTTGTGAGATGTGTTTTACTGAGTTTTTTAATTACAAAGAAGTTTGCTATCCTAAAATTAATTACATTGTAAAGAGAACAAGTCTAAAGTACAACCACGGATTGATAAGACGATATTTCATTTACTGGGACAAAAATATTATCATTTACAGAGGAAGTAGAATCTACATTCACCAACAGATTTTATATCAAAAGAAAACATCCGCTTCATTTTAAACAATCGCCTCATTCCCTATTTTATAGAATCTAACCTCTGGTATTCATCGTATTACTTGTGAATTTTAAATCCCTACCAGTAACCCTTGTGATTTTAGAAATCTCAAAACAGTTTTTTACGGTGCTCAATGGGAACTGCATTTAACGTACAGCGCGTTTAAAGTAAGATGTCTGGAGGTTATTTTAAAGAACTTAATTATTAACTGGAATTTAAACCACTGATCTTTGATCTAGCCAGACGAAATTTTTTCCATTAAGTTAATGAGAGGGAATTATCACCATTGTAGTAGCGCTCCCACAATATTTAACTTGGAAATAGCCGTGGATATTGAACGCTGGAACTTAAAACTGAAGTGTAGCCTCTAAGGTTAAGTTGTTAAGTGGTTATTTTAAAGAACTTAATTATCAACCGGAATTTCAACCACTGGCCTTTGATCTAGCCAGGCGAAATTCTATCCATTAAGTTGCTGGAGAGAATTCTCATTTCTTGTAGTAGAACTCCCACAATATTTAACTTGGGATTTAATTTTTAAAAATTATATATTCTACTTGTGAACTTTAAATCGTGATCATGGAAGAAAAAATCAAAACAATACTTTTTCAGATGTCTATGGGGATTGGGTCTAACGTGCAGAGTTTAGTTGAAGGTTACTGTAAAAATCTGAATTACCACCCGGAGTTTGCACCATTGGTTTTCAGTTTATCCAGACAAAATACCATCCATTAAGTTACTGAAACGAGATTCTAGTATATATCCATTGTCGTAGAGTCGAACCCCTAAAATAATAAACTGAAACACAATTTTCAAAATTAGATGTTCAATAAAGCAAATGTATTTCTGATTTTAAATAGTATTTTATCATCAGAAATTGAATTTAAATTAACATTTGGATTGTTGCTCAGTTAGACAATACATATTTATAACGAGGGTTATTCTCCCACTGTAGAACTATCGGTATGTCAGTTTGAATATATTTTTGAATCACTGTTTTGATTCGTATTCGTAAACTGTTCATCCTACCTATATTAAAAAATATCTCATGTGGGCAGCACATGACTTTCCTTATATAATGCAATGAATTTACTTCTTTTACAGTTAAAAGAAATGTTATTCTTATAGTAGGTATTTATATTCTTTCCAAGATATTGAATTGTCTTCAATTAGTCATGATTTTCATTGATTTAGAGTCATTTTATACATTTGTCGAGATTTCCATTAATTTGGCAACATTTATATATGTCGCCAAGTTGGCGACATTCCTCTAAATTCGTCGCCAAAATCATGCCAAGCGTTATGGGCGGAGAAATACGTTATTCTTACAGCAGATAAATGACTATTGGCGTTCAAATAAAAAAGTATCACGAGAAAAGTACTCAAAGTATCTTTTCTCGTGAGTAGAACGAGTGAGATCCACGAGAATGATGTCACCAAATTTATTGCATGATTTTACATATGAAAAGTGAACATGTTTCTTAACAGTTAATATTTTTTTTTCATTTATGAGATTTTTTGATATATTTTTTTGAAAAATGTGCAATATATCGAGAACGGTTCTTGCTAGCTTTCTAAAGTTTATGTCAATCGTTTTCTAAGGAAAGATTACATACGAAATGTCTATTTGCGTAACTTTATTAAAGGTTTTGATTTTATGATGATTTTTTCAAATTTTCACTCAAAAATTTAGGGGATTTGAACTTTCGATTGTGTTTTAAAATAATAGGCGTCCAGTATTTACGGATTGTGATTTTTGTACCAAATTTCATTCGAATCCCTGCATTTGTTCGTGAGATATCGTCTCCACAGTAACACTTACACACACACTCACACATACACACACACACACGTACACTCACACACACACACACACAGACACACACACACACACACAGACAGACATCACCTCAAACATGTTCGAATCGTGTTCAGGGATGCTTGAAACGTGCTCTCCCATTGAAAACTCGAATTCGAATTTTCGACCCTGTCACAATACTTTCCTTATACATTATGTATATAAGGAAAGTAATTAGTATACTTGTAAGTCTTAATGATTTTTCTGCATATTTTTTAAACATTCTCTGATAAATAGAGATGCTCTAGATGTAGCAGATGAGAAAAAAGTAATTATCAATATCATTTTTTATTATCAATGTTATTATACTTAGTAATTAAAGTAAACACATTTTACCAATTAAAATATAAAATTATATATGATTTTATTATTATAATTTATATGAATTTCCTTGCTAAATTCTTGAACAAACTAATTTTCAGACCTTAATATAAATAGATTTGTATACTGTCTTTTTTGAGCAAAATGCCATTGGAACAGCCAGAATACAGTAATGCTTTATCGTGTATTACTGCAAGTTTCCAACAGAAATAAAAGATAACATAATGCTTCTAGTCGTGTTTTCAATTCGTATAAAGTTTTCTTATACGTCTATGTATAAAGAAACCCATTTATATCTGGAAATGTAACTTTTCAAGACAAAAGTACATTTTGGGACATCGTACATAGAATACTAACAACGAAAAGTAGACCAATTTAAGGTTTAGTTTCAATACGAAAGTGTTTCAATACGAAATGTCTTTCGTCTTGAAAGAAATGGAAAAATTCTATCTTGACATTTTATCTGAAAAGCATTGCATTTATTCACCACTTTTTGAAAGAGGGGGGGATATCAGTTTTTGCAATTCAAAAGGTTATTAAAATTCAAAAAGTTGAAATTGTCATTTTTTTGCCATCACGTATAATAAAGGAAATGTGATGTGAGCATCAAAGGACATTTTGCATACTCACTGCAATGACATTAATTCTATTTGCCTTGCAATGCTTTTTAAGATTAGTATATCTACTTCTCTTTAGCATAGTTAACATTCAAATCACGTTTCTGATAAATAGTTTGAACATGACTTACCCTATAAGATCAGTCCATGACAGGAATATATGCCTCTGATAAATAGTTTGAACATGACTTACACTATAAGATCAGTCCATGACAGGAATATATGCCTTGGTATTTTACATGTGCATATATATAAAACAATTATTTATGTAAAAGTATGAAATTATTTTAATTTACCGTACATTACTTTTAAAAGTTGCAACTAATATTTAAGCCTCTTAAAGACAAGGAAACTAATAATCTTGAAAAATGTATTTGCAATTTTATAATGTGTTATTCTTCTTAATTAAGCATCGCCTGGTTTGGAAAATAGCTGTTTTAATAAAATGTTGGCTCCTTTAGGTTCTATTCCGTAGTTAAAACCACACGGGTGCATAGTTTTTGTGTTCTATTACTTTACATCCGCCTCCATACTTTCCATGTCCTTCAGAGGAATCCAAAATCCTATTTGGCTAGATTCTGTTATTCGGTTGATATGAATGTTATTAAAAAAACTCTAAAAAACAGCATTGTAGGTCATCTAAAGGACTTCCAGAGATTTTGGTAATACTTTCCGAAGCCCACTTGGTTCTTCTTCCTAAGAGGAGGGAACCGGGGTATGTCAGGAAACATAATATTCATTAGACAATTATTATGATTATGTATGAATATTTTATAGACGATTATTGTGATTATTAATGATTATTTTTATAGACAATAATTATGATTATTTTTATAAACTTTTGTAAATAACTCAGTCCTAAATGATATGCAAACCACTGATTTTGAATGACCGATAATGATGTATCCATTAAGATACTGACATGGTAGTCCTATCATCTTTATCAGAAATTCCCCCTATATCAGTCTTCAGATTTCAGATTGTACGAAAGTACCCTATCTAAACTACTTCCTCATAATTAACATTTTTGCATAAATTAGCATCTTATATATTGTAAGACTCGTGAATGGAAAATAATTATCGTAAATTGTAAATTATCGTAAATCGAATCGTCCTGAGTAAATACCAAAAACATCTCTAGCCTAAATCTCATCTCGAATTACAAACCTTTGTTTAATACCTCGCGTTCTATATTTAAAGGTACTGGGGCGACAGTCTTATCTTTCATATAGTAAGTAACATCTACACATATTCGTCCATTATTTGTCTAATTCTTTTAGTTTTTCTATTTACCAATTATGAAGATCTTCGACATTTTAATTCAAATGCTCAGCAATTCCAGAGATTGCGTGTCCACTAATAAAAACACACACTATATTCTGAACGCTCTCATATTTGTAGTCATTACAAGTACATTGCAGTTCATTTCAAGTACTCATTTGTTTATTCAAAATTAGTCTATTCAGGGCGAGCAAATAATTTCCCGAATATTTATACTTTTGCTAAAATAAAAGCAATAATTCGATTATCGGTTAATGCATTTCTTCAGAATGCTGTTATCAATACTATTCTGGGGTTCTCTCAGGAGACTGGTTGAATCATTGAATATATCGCGAAGTCTGTAGATTCTAAGGTAAAATTTTTCCAGAAATTCCTTGAGAAAAATATAAACTCTATAATGGATATATTACCAAATCAGAATATGGTTCACCTAGAAAAAGATGCACTGCAGAACAATGGCTTCAAGGGCATATTTATCTAATGCCAATGTAGGTAGTCAAGTTTAAAGACTATTTTTGGACCTTGGGCATTTTGGTCCCTACTTTTTGATGAATATGGTTAAAACTGGTTCATAAGAGATTGATGAATTATAAAATATCACATTCGATTTCTTATTTGTGAGATCCATTTGCCAAATAACACAAATAAATTTACATAAATTGTTCAAGTTTTAATACTGTCAATTTTAATACAGTTTATGATATGCTACAACACTAAATAACTAATTTCATTGTATAAATTATTTATGTATTTAAAAAAAGGGTTTACTGTTAACGCGTCAATATAATAAAACTAGAAAATTTCTGTAAAAAATGCATAAGACATGAAATTAATTGTACCGATCAAATTCGAAAGCTAGAAGCACCCTTATTTTCAGGACAAACGAGAAGCAGCGCCGTCATTTTCCAGAGCTTGATTGGTAGCTGATATTAGAACCGCAAATTTTACTGAATCAGGGGTAGGGTGTTACCAATGTTGAGAGGAGAAAAGAGAGATAAAGAACAGGAGAATTAGTCTTCTCTACTCCTCTGAAATATCTGGTTTAATATGTCAATTTCATTTTTTTTTATTTCTTTTCTTTTTTTGATAATTTTCTAAAAATATCCTGATTTTTCTCCAAATTATTTATTGACGATGTTCGCTTTTTTAGGTTTCAAAACCAGTTTGGGCTTTTATTTTCTGTTCTACACATTTTGCGTATTTCTTTTGAAACTATTATTTTTATATCTGGTTTAGAAGAATCATATAGCTTCTGAAACCAGTTAATTGTTTCAATTTAATAGGATATGTTCGTGATTTTATTCACTGAGTAAGTGTTTTGAATCATTTGTTGGATGTTTGCTTTTCGTTTTGGCATTTTACCGTTTATACATAGTGTTCCACAACGCATTCTTTCCTTCTTGGATTTTTACATATTTTTCTCCTATTATCGTTGAATCGTTGGCAATCCTTTTTTCCCTGCCTCAGCCTTATTTGCTGTTTTAACCTCAGTTGATGATCTAGCTCGTACGAGTGAAAATCGATCATTTAGTTTATCCAAACGAAATCCTGACTATTTATTTTGTGTTGTATGTAGCATTTAACAGAGGTTTTGTTTTTATAAAAATTGCTATAATATTTATATTTAAGATTTTTTAATTTTTTTTTTAAATTTGTGTATCTTCGAACTCATACACATGTATGTTTGTGCAAAAGTATGATTTGGATATATGTGAAAGTTTTTATTATAATATATTGAGTAAGCATAATGAGAAAACGGTTCATTTGCACGAAAAAAGCATCTTGAAAAATTATATGTAAAGAACAAAAATGCAACGTTTCATTTTTGTTACAAGTTTTCTAATAATAATAATTTAAATTAATGTTCGCATCGCCTTTTGTAATACACAGGTAGTAAATTTACATAGTTGTTGATACATTATAAACCTCATAATGTATCTCGTTGTCATTTCTAGCCTTCTGGTTTCATTATCAACGGTTTGAGCTATACGTAAAATAATAAAACTTATTTAAATGTGTATGCAAAATATTTAAAGATTAGAAACATAAACGATGCGTTTAAATATCATGACAATGTTTTTCTGACAGTTATAGTAAAAATTAAATTGATTTATTGCACATTACAGCTTTTTGGGTTAAATTATATGTTGGAAAATAAACGATTCGTGATACAAAGGAAAATGGTAAAACATCATTTAAATGAACTTATGCGACAATATAAATATAGGATATCAAATCGACAATCGATGTACTAAAAAGTATTTAAACGGATATCAAGGTATTTTTCATGACAAAACGTTATTACCCGCTGAAATATTTCAATTCATTATATTGATTAAATGAAATCATACCTGGAAACAAAGTCCAATAATAGACATCATATAAATCCAAATGCATATAAGCTAAAAAAGTTTCAAAAACAAATTTATGCTATTAAATGCTCTGAAACTATATATTTTATATTTAGTTTTTTATTTAAAAACGAACGTCATAATTTTCAGCAGATAATAACCTACAACTTTGTAATTGACTGTTTTGTCCTATATAATTTTGCTGCCAAAGTTCACTATTATTATTTCTCTACTAGGGGCGCTGCAATCTCTTACATTCGAGCTGTGATGTGGTTTCTAGACTACATATAATCACAATAAATATTCTCACATGGATATTTCAAGTGTTTAAGAACGTTCCTAGTAACCCAAAATAAGATCAGGAATCACCAAGTTCATGAAATATGATCTTGTATAAACTAGACGAAAGAAAATCAGAGATTAACTCCAAAGATGACATTGAGAAATAAGAACCTCACGATGGTTAATAGAAAATGTAACACATATATATAGCGAAGGAAGTTTCAATATGTGTAAGGATATGGCAATAAAGCTATTTACTCCATCAATGTCAGTTGCACATGTAGGCATGTAGTAATATGTTTTATAAGTTAATAGAGGAAAAGGAAATACAGTCTTCCTCTTAAAATTAATCGCTATGAAAAATGAATGGAAAATAACACCATATGCAATTTAACTTCTTTTGTTGTATTAGATTAAATGAAAATAAAAGTGTGATGATTTTATAAAAATATGATTATTTTTGTATATGTATAACTGCTTGAAATGTTACTTAAACGTAAAATAATTGCTCAATAAGTATACTTAGATATATTTTGCAAATACATATTCGAATACAGTTAAAAATAGTAAAATAAAACTATTGATGTCCTATACATATTTGGAGGAAAGCTCTTGACTTTGAGAGTCTACTTCGACTGGAAGAGTTTGCAGATTCGTCCCAGTAGCTCAACGGCAGAGAGTCGGATGACCATTTCGGAGATCCAGGGTACGAATCCCGGTTGAGACAGCACGAATCTTTACAACTTGTTCGCACTAAAATATATAGTTCCATTCATTTTCGAAACAAACCTTCAATCACAATTTATTAACCTGGCAGTTCATGTTGAAAATATCTAATTTAGCGTTTACAGAATTTTTAGAGTTTATCAAACTATCATTTATTTTAATGGCATATTCTGCTATTTAAATATAAAATATTATAAAAAAATGTAGTTACACGGATTTATTAAAATGCATTAAAAATTAAACATTTTTGTTCCTCCAAATTATGTTACTGTCGAAATACAATTATTTTATGAAGGCCAGCACTTCGTTTATAGAACCTGAAGTTTTCTGCAAAACGACCTTCAAAGGATCTCCTTCGCTATAAATAATCCGATCGTTGTAGGATAATTGAAAGGAGTTCAATATGCGATCTCTCTTCTCTGTATATACTTGTATAATCCCATTGGTACGAAATAAATTAAAAAAACTTTCAATATGCGGTTTCACTTCTACACACGCAAATATATGCATATATATATATATATATATATATATATATATATATATATATATATATAATACAAAAGTGTTTGAAATAAGTTTGAAAGTAGCCGTATATTCGGATAAAAATAGGAATGCATTAATATAGTAGGTGTATAGCAGCACTATCACATATATAATAAAGGATCCGCAATATAGAATAATGAATCCACAAGGAATAAAGAATCCACAAGGAAAAATGAAAAAAAATTGAATACTACCAATTACGCTATGGAGGGGGTGTGACCCCCACTCCGTGGTTGAAGCATGCTTTAGAGCCGCGGCAACACTCCCGGAAGACCGATACTATTCAATGTAAGTCTACTAGACCAATTCTTATGCCGAAAAAGAAAGATCCACTAAAAGAAATAATGCATAAAACACTATATGAATGAAATTTTACAAATTAAATCCATAGGAATATGGATACACCGATATAGCAATCACAGAATGTATGTATGTATGTCCTTTGCAAAAAAAATCGAACGCACCCTTAAAAAATAATCCGATCATCTCAAAATTTCGCATGCAAATTTCTTTACCAAGTATGCAAATGATTAGATTTCCAAGGCCAATGATTGTTAACTTCAGTCTTAGCGAGCGTTTATACTGCGCAACTAGCATCCCACAAAACAGGTTAAAAATGTGGACAGTTTACCTTTGTCGTTATCGGCGTTGCCGTTCCGTGGAGACACAAACAATAATGGCGTTACGATGTTGCCAAAGACCTTATAAGCAATTAGACGAGTTCGAACGTGATCGAATAATCGGGATGCGTGAAGCTTGCTGGTTATACCGAGCAATAGGCCGCCACCTGCACCGAACAGACACTGCTGTGCAAAGGTGGATGCTGCAAGCAACTCGTTGGCGGAATGAAGGCTCTGGAAGTCCAAGGTGCACGACTGCTAGGCCAGATCGAATGATTGAGCGACAGGCCCGAATAGGACCAACGGCATCATTGTTCGCCATCCAACGTACTACAGCCTTTTCCATACCACTCGTGGTACATTTCACCACATCACGGCGCTTTGCGGATGTGGGGTTACACTCACGGCGGCCTTTAAGACGTTTGTCCATAACCCCACAACATCGACAGAGTAGTTTGGGGTGGTGTCGCAGCCGAGCATCATGGTTGCCAGCAGAATGGTATTGCATAGTATTCAGAGATGAATCACGCTCCAGTCTTTCAACAGATGACTATCGGGTACGTGTGTGGAGACGCTAGGGCCAACGGTCGCAATCAGCAATGGCTTTCACAGGCACACAGCCATTGCTCCTGGTGTGATGGTATAGGGTGCTATCTCTTAAGACAGCAAGTCGCCCCTAGTCATCATGCTTACAACTTTAACAGCTCAACGATATGGTGATGAAATCCTGCGGCCGTTTGTTGAGACCCAGACCGTCCGACCTACCAGAAAGGTGTAAGATAACCGTTTAGACGACCTTGGAAGTGCCACTCAATTTAAGCCGGAACCCAGTGGGGGAGGCATCCACAGGGACCGTACGCTCCTTTTCCTACCACCAACCTCTCGGAAGGACTTACGGATCCACATGTTTAGCGTGATCGTGTTCCGCATGAACACGGCGACAGTTATGGCAGCGTGCAAATCTGCGGCCGTTTGGGTTACACTTCAAGGCACGTCCTTTTGGGGTCATTTTCTAACAATATAATGCCGCGCCACATACGGCTCGCATATCTCTGGACTGCATCCGTACTTTTGATACTGTTCCTTGGCCAGCAAGTTCACAGACCTTTCGCCAATGGAGCATGTATGGGACATGCTAGACCACCGGACTCGAGCAGCCCGAAATATGGCAGATCTGGACCAACAATTGAGGAATGCCTGGCAGGATATATCGCAAGATGACATTAAGAAACTGTATTACTCCTTACCTAGACGTATACAAGCATGCACTGCCGCGAAAAAGGGTTTCACCAATTACGGATTTGAAAATTCAATGTCGAATTGCTAACCATTGATGGGTCCTGCGGCTATGATTTTGTAATCATTTCATTAGTTGTGTATGAGTTGTACGCTTATATAATTTCAATAAAAACAGTCACTTCCTTCATGGTGCTTCGTTTTTTTTGTGCAAAAGAGTGTATATATATATATATTGGATTATTGTGTGTAAACATGAAATGTAAACAAGTGGTTATAAAAATCAGTTGTATAGGAATTGCTAATTTTTTTTCATTCAAACTTATTTAACTCTGGAGTCTGGAATAAAAGTGTATGGATAAAAAATTCACTCCTTTCATATATAGAGCCAGACGGTCTATTTTATATTTCGATGACGCCATTTGAATAATGTTTGAATGAATTTTTAAGCATGTAGCTAGAAAGTACATTTATTACTTTTATCTCCATAATTTATTCTCCAAGTAAAATACATTATTGTAGTTAGCTACAAAATAAATTAAATGCATTGTAGTTCACTGTTAATTAAAATAAGTTATTGTAGTATCGCTGCTAATTGTATCGTATTTTTGAGATGTTTAAATAAAATTACTGGGTAGCATAAATTATAGTAATTCTGTGAAAATTAAAAAAATATCGCCGCTGAATGCATTGTATTTGAGAAATGTTTAAATAAAATTACAGTTGGAAAGTGTTTTATAACCAATGCTTTATGCATTATTGATCTTTCTTGTTTTACTATTGGAAGACGGTAGTAGTATTCTTTGTTGGTTGAAACAGTGTATAAAAACTACCAAAGAAATGGCACATCTTGCTCCATCTACCTGACTTAAATATTGCTGACCATCATATGCGGATAATAAAATCCACCTATTATTCTCAGTTTCTAATACCTACTTTTACTTTTCAATATTTATTTGAGTGTGTCTCAACTCGATTTTCTCATACCAGAGATTTTTTTTTCAAATTTTAGAAGATTTTTTTTTAAAAATCGTTATAGTGGATGTAAATTATTATAACTATAGCGTTTTAGTCTTCACTTTAAATAGATTGGAAAAATATTTCGATTGATACCATATTTGACAATGTGCCCCCTCCCCCCGAGGGTAACTTTCCACCAAAGGGGGGCTAATGATGCCACGAACAAAGACAAATTTGTATTGAGGCTATTTTTCATAACAATGATTGAAACTTTAATTAATGTTGTTGTGAACTTTAAGCAAAAATAAACCCTTTTATGCATGATTGTGACATATTTTTCCCTATGGTGCCATGTTAAAAAGGGTAAAATTGTGACAAATTTTACCTTTTGGTGCCATGTTAAGAAGTGTAAAATTGTGAAAATTTTTGTCCGATGGTGCCATGTTAAAAAGGGTAAAATTGCGACAAATTTTGCCCTATGGTGCCATGTTAGAAAGGGTAAAATTGTGACAAATTTTGCCCTAAGGTACGATGTTAAAAGGGGTAAAATTGTGACAAATTTTGCCCTATGGTGCCATGTTAAAATGTGTAAAATTGTGACAAATTTTGTCCTACAGTGCCATGTTAAAAATGTAAAATTGTGACAAATTTTGCCCTATGGTGACATGTTAAAAGTGTAAAATTGTGACAAATTTTGCCCTATGGTGCCATGTTAAAAAGTGCAAAATTGAGAAAAATTTGCCCTATGGCCTATGCATGATAAAAAGTGTAAAATTTTGAATAAATTTCGAAGAATACAAGAAATCGACCACAAGCAATCGTGTACACAAGAAATTTGGATATCATTTCGAAAATAGTTATAACTTATTCAGGAGATCTTAAAACGTATATTGGCCTGAACATTTCGAATTCGAAAATATTCGGGAAAACAATACTTTATATTACAATTCATAGCATGTAATACAATTCATAGTATGTATTCATAAGTATTAAATAATTTTGATGGAAATTATTGATATCTGGAGTTTTTTTCATCTGAAGCATCTTGACATAAGAAAATGTTTTATATATGTTTCTCTCTTGTTTTACAATTGGAAGACGGTAGTAGTATTCTTTGTTGGTTGAAACAGTGTTTAAAAACTACCACAGAAATGGCACATCTTGCTCCATCTTCCTGACTTAAATATTGCTGACCATCATATGCGGATAATAAAATCCACCTATTATTCTCAGTTTCTAATATCAGTTTGGTCGTTAAAAACATATTTAAAATAACAGAAAGTTTATTTATGTATTGCATGCCGCTAATTCTCACCTACTTTTACTTTTCAATATTTATTTGAGTGTGTCGTAACTCGATTTTTTTTTTTAAATCGATATAGTGGATCTAAAATGGCCGCCCAGGTGGTGTAGTGGATAGCATGTTCGGCTGATGTGTGGAGGGCTCGGGTTCGAATCCCGAATAAGGCATGGAGGCTTGTGTGGCTACTGTAACTGGATTTCGATCTGTTGTTGCCACGTTAATTGAATAAAAAAAAAAAATAAAAAAAAAAAAAATAAATAAATTATTATAACTATAGCGTTTTAGTCTTCACTTTAAATAGATTGGAAAAATATTTCGAGTGATACCATATTTGGCAATGTGCCCCCTCCCCCCTGAGGGTAACTTTCCACCAAAGGGGGGCTAATGATGCCACGAACAACAAATTTGTATTGAGGCTATTTTTCTTAACAATGATTGAAACTTTAATTAATGTTGTCGTGAACTTTAAGCAAAAATAAACCCTTTTATGCATGATTGTGACATATTTTCCCCTATGGTGACATGTTAAAAAGGGTAAAATTGTGACAAATTTTACCTTATGGTGCCATGTTAAGAAGTGTAAAATTGTGACAAATTTTGTCCGATGGTGCCATGTTAAAAAGGGTAAAATTGTGACAAATTTTGTCCTATGGTGCCATGTTAGAAAGGGTAAAATTGTGACAAATTTTGCCCTAAGTTACGATGTTAAAAGGGGTAAAATTGTGACAAATTTTGCCCTATGGTGCCATGTTAAAAAATGTAAAATTGTGACAAATTTTGCCCTATTGCGACATGATAAAAGTGTAAAATTGTGACAAATTTTGCCCTATGGTGCCATGTTAAAAAGTGCAAAATTGTGAAACATTTTGCCCTATGGCCTATGCATGATAAAAAGTGTAAAATTTTGAATAAATTTCGAAGAATACGAGAAATCGACCACAAGCAATCGTGTACACAAGAAATTTGGATATCATTCCAAAAATAGTTATAACTTATCTCTAATATTAACTAGATTCGGATCGAGATTCGCTCAGATACAAGTATTAAATTCAATGCTTTATGCAAATTCCTTATTTTACGTTCTGTCATAGAAAATAAGCCGTTTCACTGTAATCAGGAATGCTTAGAATGTTTTAGCTGTTTGCGTGACAGAAATACTGTTCGCGTCGTTACAGATTTCAAAGTGAATATTTCTAACAGAAAAATTCTAAAAACCTTGATTCAAGAAGTTTTGTGTCCGTTATTTCATTGCCTGGAGGGGGCTGACGTTTCTAAAAATCGTGATTTCATGGATCACATGTATTGAGTTACACGGCATATTTCGTTGTAAGATTTGGAGTGAATAAAAATTAACATGTGCAACAGCAATTTAAATCACATGTACACACACAGTGGTGCTGAGAGAAAAATTATAATCAAATATGAAAACCTCATATAGAAGAAAACAAATCAAAATTTTAAAAATATTCGGAATATATAATTATGTGTGTGTGTTAAACTGAAAAATAAGAAATATAGTAATGTTATCATGACTAATAATGCTAAATAATTAGTAAGTCTATGCATATTTGTTTAATATCAACTTGCAACATCTATAGAACGTGTCACCATTTATAGTATCTAACTACGATGAAGGCATTATACTAGAGGCAAATATCACTTATACGTATGTTTGTAGTTCATTAAGTACTTCAATAAAAGTCGAACTAAATTACTTAAAGAATAACCATCAATTTTTAGAACAAAGGACAGTCTTGCAGTAAAATACAATTTACATACAAACAATCAGGTAGAAGTCATGGAACTTCTAAAGCATTACACGACTTCAAGTCAAATTTTGCCTTTATTTAAACATACACCAATAATCAAAAGAAGTAATGCATGAATAATGTCTTTACAGTTTGCAGTTTCTGTGTCGAGCAGTATTTAAGTAATCGATATTGTATTCAGTTGATCTTGAATTACATCAGAGAAGTTAGTCAACAGTTTCTTAACATTGATAAACGTTCTTCTGGTCTTTGAATTCGGCTGTTACAAGCTTGGCTTGCTTTGAAATGTGGTTAGCAGTGTTCCATTAACAAAATTAATGGATCGCAGTTGATATTGCAGCTGAACGTAGCATTTCTTCTACATAATCTGTAAGAGGTACCAGCCTGTTGGTGTTTAAAAAGTAAATTAATGTGCTATACATAGAGCATTTATTCAGTAAATATATTAAGTAATTTATAAGCTATATAAAATTCCATACATTTTAAGTTTGACAGCAATTTAAAAAAAGCTGATGTGGGCAGCACAAGACTTTCCCTGCAGACTTATACACACATTATCTTTATTTTAATTAAATTTAATTCATTATTAATTCAATTTTCGTTCTCATTTGGTAACTGGACTCATTTTCAAATGTGGCGTAGCGAAAAAACGAAAAAACGAAAATATCTCGAGAATGGCTAGTCTTAGTGTAATGGGGCTGATGTTATTCTTTTCCTCGTTAAAAATTACGTATAAAACAAGCATTTAATGGATATATTTCAGTATACGTAGTTTTTTAGTTTACATTTTGGCGATTTTTGCGGGCCATTTCACAAAAAAAGGCAGGTTATTTTTTTCCGAATCATATCAAAATGTAATCAGCACCAGGGAGACCCACAAGAGACTTATCTACCCAATTTTGTAAAATTCGGTCCATTAAATTTTCAGCTAGAGTGGATACAATCTTTTGCGGGCCATTTCGCAAAAAAAGGCGGGTTCTTTTATTCTGAATCGTTCCCAAAACTAATCAGCACCATATTCGCCCACAAGTGACTTACCTACCAAATTTTATGAAATTCGGTCAATTAGTTTTTTAGTTAGAGTGGATACAAAATCTGTACAGAGAGACACGCAGACACACAGACACACTGAAACACAGACACACACACAGACGTCACGCTAAAAATGGTTTTTTCGTATTCTAGAGGTATCGAAACTTGTAGATCCGTCGAAAACGACATGATTCCAATACTTTCCCTATACTTTACCATGTATTGCAGGGAAATTAAAAATCTGATGTGGGCAGCACATGACTTTCCCTGCAGACTTATATCCACGATCGCTTTATATTAATTAAATTTAATTCCCTTTTAATTCAATCTTCGTTCTCGTTTGGTAACTGGACATATTTTCATAGGTGGCGTAGAAAAAATACGAAAAAACTAAAATATCTCGAGAACGGCTAGACATAGAGTAATGGGGTTGGTCTTTCTCTTTTCTTCGTTAAAACAAGAATATAATAATCGTATAAAACAAGAATTTAATGGATATATTGCAGCATACATAGTTTTTTATTTTAGATTTTGTCGATTTTTGGCCATTTTGCAAAAAAGGCAGGTTACTTTTTCCGAATCGTACCAAAATTTAATCAGCACCAGGGTGACCCACAGGCGACTTGTCTACCAAATTTTGTAAAAGTCGGTCCATTAGACTTTCAGCTAGAATGGATACAGACTTTCGCAGGCCATTTCATAAAAAAGGCGGGTTCTTTTATCTGGAATCGTACCCAAAACTAATCAGCACCAGATTCGCCCACAAATGACTTACCTACCAAATTTTATGAAATTCGGTCAAATAGTTTTTTAGTTAGAGTGGTTACAAAATCTGCACAGACAGACACACAGACAGACACACAGACACACAGACAAACAGACACACAGACACACACACAGACGTCACGCTGAAAATGGTTTTTTCGTATTCTGGAGGTCTTGAAACGTGTAGTTACGATTTTCGAGTTGCGATTTTCGACATGATTCCAATGCTTTTCCTATAGATTGCCAAGTATTGCAGGGAAAGTAAAAAACATTTTGAAAATGTAATGATAATATTATTATGATTTTTTTTAAATATATAATTCAAATACTTTTAGAATTACTTTCATCGAAAGGGAAGGCATTTAACAAGCATTACTTCTTCGTTAGTAAATGAAGATGTCCGTGCAGTCTGTATTCTGTGAAACCGAAGCGTCGTGAAGCCAATGAATTTGGATTATAGGTGCTTCAGGACACGAGAAGGTAAACCTCGACGTTATTTTTTAAAATTCGAATTAGAAGTTTTTACGTTTTAGCACGTTTTAGCCTGATTTTGAATGATATTGGCACAAATCGGTTCATAAAGACCGAAAATGGTATCCATCTTGACACCTCAGGAACGATTATGTTATAATTATTATTTTAATTTGGAACGGAATCCATACGATTAATAGAGGAATTTAAGTTCATTTGGAAAAAAATATAGTGTATCCTAAATGTTCTCGATTTTTCTATTGCGATATAAAATATTTTGTTTCAACGATTTAAAAATACGTGTATAAAATCATGGTTAACTAAACCAGATGTAATAATTTTTAATCTTATTAATAATTACGAAAATAATATTTAAATATATTTAAAATTTTTAATTTTTGTAGTTTGAAAAATAATCGAAATAATTCAGACTTAGCATGTGTCCCCCGGATAAATAAAATTTTGACTCTAAATTTTAATCCACAGTATTAAAATAATGAACCAATATAATACGAGTACAATCACTAAACTAATTTTATTGTATTACACGTAATTTTACTGTCCCCTTAAATATTACTTAAATAGCTTTTGCAATATTAGAAGAAGGTTATGATTATGTTGTGTTTGGTTATTAAGCGCAGCGTTTAAATCAGAGATTCTTTAAATGCTCGCCATTAAATGATATAGATGTGTCGCAAGAAAAACAACTGTCTTTTAGCTTAAGATAGTAAATTACAGAGGAAACATAAAAATAACATTTAGTATTTTAACAATGTTATTTATTATTAACGGCTGAATTATATACTTTTAGTTTGATATTTATCGAACAACAATTAACCTATTGAGCCTTAGGAAGGGCCAAAACTACATCGGTTGATAAAATTAAGTGACCAGGAAGTGAAAATATTATATTTTAATTAAAATATGTTGTTGAGGTGGTTTACTTTATAAACCTTAGAAATATATCTCGGAAATCTCGGAAAAGATACTTTACCCGACAACTAACCAAACATACTTATTTTTAGTATAGTAAATGAATTTATAAATTCCTATAAATATATCAATATGTCGGATATATTGCGATTTTTACTGTCGCCTTGAAAGCATGGTTTTTCGCTGTGCTGTTATATTTTATTAACATACATTTTGTAAAGAATGGTAACATTTATATCAATAAAGATTGATATGTTCTTCTAAAATGTTCAGACATATTATTTGATCGAGTGAATGTTAGCAGTTTAAGGACTATCTTTACATTCTTATTTGCGAGCTGGTTGTTAAACTCAACTCGCGTGTTATTCGTCATAAGATTATGGATTGCCGATTGATGCTCCACCCGAATTTCGAAAATCTTTATTACTTTCCTTATATACATAATGTATAAGGAAAGTATTGTGACGGGGTCGACGGGAGAGCACGTTTCAAGCATCCCTGATCACGAATCAAACATTTTTGGAGTGATGTCTGTGTGTGTGTGTGTGTGTGTGTGTGTGTGAAAGTATGTGTGTATGTGTGTGTGTCAGTGAGTCTGTGGAGACGATAACAGACGAACGAATGGACCGATTCGAACCAAATTTGGTACAAAAATCACAATCCGTAAACACTGGAAGCCTATTGTTTTTATACGTAATCGAATGTTCAGAACCTCCCTAAATTTTCGAATGAAATTTTGAAAAAATCGTCAAAAAATCAAAACCGCTAATAAAGTTACGCAAATAGACATTTCTTATGTAATTTTTCATTAGAAAACGATTGGCATAAATTTTAGAAGGCTAACATGAACCGTTCTCGAGATATTGTACATTTTTCAAAAAAATTATGAAAAAGTCACATAAAAAAAATTCCTATTGAGAAACATGTTCACTTTTCATATGTAATACCATGCGATAAATTGAGTTACATCATTCTCGTGGATCTAGCTCGTTCCATTCATGAAAAAATATACTTTGAATAATACTTTTGTATTTGAACGCCAATAGTCATTTATCTGCTGTAAGAATAACTTTTTTCTTAGTGCATAACTCTTGGCGAGATTTTGGCGACGAATTTGGCGAAATGTCGCCAACTTGGCGACTTTTTGAAATGTTGCCAAATTAACGTAAATCTCGTCAAATGGATAAAAATGACGCTAAATCAATGAAAATGACAACTAATTGTCGAAAATTCAATATCTTGGAAAGAATATTAGTATCTACTATAAGAAAAACCTATTTTTTTACTGTAAAAGTAGTAAATTCATTACATTATATAAGGAAAGTCATGTGTTGCCCACATCAGATTTTTTATGATGTAGTGGAGTATTTCTCGATATAAGAAGAGAAATTGTTAAGTTCGCGTAACAGACATAATGCACCATGTCTTAACTTTCTCATATTATAGTTTAAGGCAAGTATAAGTCTCATTGCATTAAAAGAAAACTGAAGTATGAATTTATTGTGTACAATTTTTCCATATGTTTCGAATTTAAAATGTTATCGAAAAGGCGGAACTGAGGATATTCTGGTGTATTTCCATCTCTGCCAAATTTCGATTCGTAACTGAAGGAAGCATGCAGATATGCCAGAGTATGCACTCCATACACATGTAAATAATGGAATAAATCATAATTACTTATAAATAGTACAATCAGAGATAGAATTATTCGGAATATTACATTTTCAAATTTTCTATGGAGAAACAGCAATAATTCACGAACGATGCTTGTACTCTAGAAATTACAGTTTGATATACTCTAATCTTGTACACTGCGTTCAAATAAAACACATTAACACATGTTAACTTACCGCATTAAATTCATAAACGTTACTGATCTATGAATCCCCAAACGTTAAATTAAAATACATTTAGAAAAATTGAAAGCAGTATTGCAGGAATGAAATTTGGGAAATGAAGAAGCTTGTGTATGAAATGTTTGAGATAATGTAGTTATAAATTATTACATTGTTTCCATAATTTTGACTAAAAGAAATTTAATAAAGTCTGTATGAAATGATTTAGAAAGGTATTTATAAACAGGCACACTTATTAAAACCGTTTTTTGAATGATTTTTATATGATTTGATCTAGTTTATAAGAAACATGAACGTGTTATAAAGTCAAATGAAGCCACAAACTACAACTAATTTGCAAAGAGAAAGTATTCTTCGTCCAATGTTTGGAGACTCAGATTAAAATGCGTTGGATTATTCTAAGACTCTAAAGTTCTTTTCATGCACACGAATGTCAGCAGGAGTTGGATACATAATGTGAAATAGATTCAAAACTACAACGAAGACACACCCATACGCAGAATTCACTAAACCTAATCATAATCCAAAACTAAATCTCACGGATCTGGAAGACACATGTTAACAGCTCAATTGCTTGGAGATTTTGTAGCTGATGAAGATTCCATGACTAACAGATATCTAAAATTTAGACTTATTTTAAGAGCTAGTTATATTGGATCGTAATCATTTTATGTCCTTTAAGCAGTAACTGGCGTTTACTTTCTGTTATTTAGCAGTAAAAATGACAAGGATTTTCTTTCGGTGTTTTTTTGGCAATAACCTTCGTATAACAAAGCATTTGTACATTTAGGACATCATATAACCGTATACTCTGTATGAAAGCTGCAGTGAAACCTGCAGTCTTCCTCATTTTAATGCCCTGAAAAATACTAGGTAAAATGAACAATGCGTTATACACTCATTTTAATGCCCTAAAAAATACTAGGGAAAATGAACAATGCGTCACTTGACGACTATGCTACAAACGCGATAAATATATTTAGAAGACTTCACAAACCAACCAAGCAAAGGAGCGCACTGGGGTAATATTTTATTTAACTTCTTAGAACTCTACTTCAGAAGAAGAAAGTTGGATAAAAAGACATGTATCGTTTAACAAACTCATGACTGGTATCACAGGGATCCCCGCGATAGTTCCTTTGATCTTACTTGTGCGAAAGACTTACTGTGATATTACTTGTGCGATCAGACGGCGCTTTTCAGATTTGACAGTGGTCACTTAAAGGATCTGTCTTATTGACATGACCGTAAGGTTTCTATCTGCAGCAAGCTTATCCGGAGCATATACTCGCTTGCCTGCAGCTCACAAGAGACAATTTCACCTCAAAGCAATTATTGCTTTTGATTTCCCAAGGGTTAACGAGCACATTGACAGTGTCTAGCTGCCGCTAAACAATGGAGGACGGACAACAATAATAACAACAGATTATTTCTCATCTTTGCTCTTCTCTGCTGGAAATAGCCCATAACAATTTCAGCAAAATAGTTGATTAACAATGAATAGTAATAATCCAAGTTAACTAGCAACGTGTCGCACTTTACGACACTATATGGTACTTAACGGAGTACAACCAGATAGTCAGTTGAAAATTGCGATAACATAGTTCTAAGGTTAGATGAAGCTGCAATGGGAATGTAAGTGGTCACAGAACAAGCCTTTAGAGGTTATCCCAAATTGAAAAACATCTAAAGTTCCCAAAACATCTAATTTTACAAAGATGGTGTGGACGTAAGCAATATGATGGATACATCGTATTATTTTATTTTAGTGTTGTATGTCAATCAATAAATGTATGTCGCAAATCGATGTATCAGGAACATTGAATGAACTTATATATAGGAATGTCATCAATGTCTATATAAGCGAAAAAGCATTCTCTTGTGATTAGTTAGTATTAACGACAATATATCATTATCATATCACGTTGAAATTTTAAAATAATCTAAGGCACTACGGAAGTGGTACTTTGATTAAAAAAAATTATATATATATATATATATATATATATACACGTATATATATATAAATATATATATATAAATATATATAAATATATATATTATATATATATACACTATATATAATATATATATATATATATATATATATATATATATATATATATATATATATATATATATATATATATATATATATATATATATATATATATATATATATATATATATATATATATATATATATATAAATATATATTACAAATGAATGATCTAGGGAAAGTATAAGGAATATCATAAAGTACAAGGGAAAACAGAAACAAGTAAAGGAAAACACAAACAACCAATCGCCCGAAGCAGTCAATCGCCCGAAGCTGCTTCGGGAGATTGGTTGTTCGGGGAGTGTTTCCCTGGAATAAAACACGCTTTAACCAGGTGTAGGGGTCACAATCCACCAAGACATTACTGATACCCAGTTTACACTCCTTTACTTGTTTCTGCATTTTGTATTTCATGATATTCCTTATACTTTTCCTAGATCAATCATTTGTAATATATTTGAGACGAGTGGTGAGAACTGCAAATTGCGCCTAAACTCATTTCAACTTTTATAATATTCTACGGACTGTCGTCTTTTATGGGATATATATATATATATATATATATATATATATATATATATATATATATATATACATACATATATATACTTATACATATACTTATATATATATATATATAGTATATATATACCTCAATGCATGTATCACATTAATATTTATAAATGTGAATGAAATACGTGCTCAAATTTTCCCCAATATTCCGACAAAGACATAAGCCACTTTGCCATTTATTAAATTTAGCAAATATGGCGTAGGCGAGATCAAAGATTCTGCGATCGTTAATGTCGTGGCAAAACTGAAGTGTGTGCCCACATGAGAACGGTTTTAATTAAAATCCCAAACTTTCATGACGATTAAATTTAAACAATCACGGCAGGTTTCGGGGTCGGAAGTGGATTTAATTTCGCAAGTATGAAAGAAATTTTAAATACCACGAAATTCTTCTAATATATTGGTTAATGGGGAATATTTGTTTGGCATCTTTATTACTTTTATATAATACAGATACCCAGTAAGAAAGTCAATTATTTAAAAGTATGTATTTCATGTTGAAGCGTGTACTTTTTTCTTCTAATCTACTAAAATTGAATATCAATTTTAAAACTATTAATGATATGTGTGTTATTACTTTTCAGTGTGTGAGTACTTTTCAGCCATCATCAGATTGTGAATATTTGATGCCGTTAGACGGCAATTTGCAAATAAAGCTGCAAATTATTTAGTGTATACTTATTTTGTCGGAAAACATAAAAAAAACAAATATCTTTCCTTCATGACTGTAATAAAATTTTGAACGACATAATTATATTATGCATCTTCTATTGATCACCAGGAACCGAAAAAAATGTGATACATTTTCTGATATTAATTCTTGTATTTTTATTTTATTTCAAATTTACACACTTTTATTTTTTTTTTCAAAAATATTAAAATTTACTTCAAGAACTTGTTAAATGCGTTAATTTAAATTTATAAAATTGTGTACTATAAAAATATTGCTTGTTAGCCAAGTAAAAATGTATCAATTTATGCTACTCTGGAGCAAGTTGATCTTGATACTGAAAACACTGTTAGAATAACAATAATATTAAGCAATCAGTAAATAGCATGGTAAACACGTCAACCAAAAAATTCTAATACGAAAAATAACCAAATAAGTGGTTAAAAAATCATTTATCAAAATCGCCTTATTATGACGTACACAATCAGCCAAAGCGGTTTTGGATATTATCATGCCCTTTATTAGTGGCAACTACATAGTACATCAACTACATAGAAATACTGTAGTATATCAACTACATAGAAAATTAAATACATATTTTTAATCTTTAAAGAAACAACGAGATCAAATAAATAATCATAAAAATACATATTCCAATAAGACATGGAGTTTACTAACTGTGAGACCAGAAATAGATCTCACATGTGTTTCGGTGAGACAGGTTTATGCCAGTTATTTATTTATTCGAAACTTCGTACAATACTGCCAGTCTGAGTGGCGGCGAGGTTTAAAGCAAACCATAAATTTAGGAGTGTCAAGACAGAGGAGGCCCTTACGCGGATGTCAAGTAGCGACATTGACTCAATGATTAGCCAATGGAGAAACTCCTTGTTACGTCACACTGAATGCTGCAAATGAAAGCAAGGGGGAGTGATACCCCCAAGGGAAAAATGGAACCACGACTTGTGACCGAGGAAGGACATTAGAAAAAAGACAGATAAGAAAACTTGGAGAAGATGACTTGCATTTTCACAGAATTTAAAATATTGATCATTACGATTGAAATGATATTGAAATGAAATTAAAGTCATATTGAAATGAAAGTTATCGAATCATTAATTTAATTGTAAAAAAGAACGAATAAAAGACAACAAAATAGCCGTATTTTATAGCCAATATCCGAGAGTTCACGATGACAAATGAAGAACGTACTTGATATTTTTTTATTTTTAATTTTGCTTTTGAGCCATACGTTGAATAGTCGCAAAAGTAGTATGGTAGAAATCAGTATGTACCTTTCAAACAATCATACATAGACATCAATCTGTAACCAGCTGTGTTCACAACACTCATTGAAAGTGATTTCTTAAGGAATCACGAATTTTTTCTGTGTCATTTCATATTCAGCGGCTGGAAAATATTTTATTAAAAGAGATACCATATAATTGATTTTGCCCCTGAATGACTATTTCTCAATTGCTTTTCATATATTTATGTTACAAATGTATGTTAGGATTACTTAATCAGCAATCTTTTAGCCTTAAAATAATCAGAATCATGTCTGTAATAAATGACTTTCACAACACTCTAATAACATTTCGGGAATCACCTAATTTTGCTCTATTATCTCATATGCAGCGGAATTGCGAATTTTGTCTGCATCATTTTATATTCAATGGTTGAAACACATTTTAGTAAATGAGATATAACATCAAATTGTAATTAAAGTAAAGTTCCCATTTCTGCATTGTACAATTTATAATGCAGCTATTTTTTTTTAATTTTCATTTATATTCTATTTATATAAACAGATAAAAATTTCTTGTCTTTAAAGGTATTGATTAATAACCAATTTCGTTAATTACTCTTCTTTCAAATATATTTTTCCTTTTTGTACAGGCAATGCATTTAAAATTCGATTTTTTTTTTGTTTCCTTCAAAGTGTTGATATATTCTGATTTTACCAGAAGAGAAATTCTTATTTCACTTTAATTGAGTCTCCGTCTATCATGATTTGATTAACACTCGTCAAGCTTTCACAAACGTAAAAAATAAAAAATCATTTTATGAAAAAACGATTTTCCGTCCCCTTTTATTGTAAAAAAAAAATAATTTCCATTGAAAGACGGGTGTAATTAAGTTTGAGTCAATTTCTTTAAAAAAAACCAGACACTGCTATTGCCTTAAGAAAAAGTGGGTTCACAAAAAGGTAGATAAATATATTACAACTTTCTTTTCTGGAATTTTCTGCTTTAATAGATGTTTCTTGTCTAGTGTACGGTATATGATATAACTGTACGATTATAATTATACTAGAATATAAGTTGGTTATATGCCATGTTGCCGGAAAATATATGAAATGTTTCTTTCTATGAGTATTCTACAGCACTTGCACTTTTAATATATCTGGACGTAGGCGTAATATGTACTCATCTGTCATTCAATAATAGCTAATAACACATACCCTGCAAAATTACATAATTTCTATACCACCCCCTATAAAAAAGCGATACATTTCTACATCGTAGCCCCCTTAACACAACGTACGTTGGTACTGAACATTGAAACTCGTATTATTTTTAAAAAATCTGAATTACTCAGTCAGTTTCGTGAATTTAACGATTCTTTTGGCGATATTTACATCAATTTGGCATTATTAAAGGTCGCCGTTTTACCAATATTTTGTTAAATTCGTTGTTCAGTTCGCCAAATTTATTTCTTAAGTGTTACAGACTGATAGAAGGGATTTTCTTATAAATTATCTAGACATTTAGCGCTCGGGAATTTTAACCCTTTCACAATAGTTTCTCCATAAATTATACTGTTTACAAGGCAGTTAATAATATACAAAAATAAATAATTCATTAAAGAAACGCTTAAAAATGGTTGTTTAAAAACAAACGTAATGTTAAGTATTTATATAAATGCACTCTTACAATAAAACCGCTATCAAAGGCAAAACGGTATATTTAGTCTTCGGATAGTTAATTCCTTCATATAATGTTCCTTAGGTTTATTCCTGTTATCCAATATTTTTGCCGCTTGTTTCAGTTATTTTTTACTTTTTCTTGTTTCTATTTTTATAGCTAATTCAAACATCTCACGTTTTCCATAAACGTTTCAGCAGTTATCAATCTTGTACGATTATTTTTGTGCATCCGTAGTTTCTTTCAGTCCATTCTTTATGATAAACTACTGTTTGTCCCACCGTGCTTTTAAATGTTCATCTTAGTATCCTGCCTCTCGTTTTTCTGACTCTTTGGTTTAACTTGACGAACATTCTCGAAAAAATAAGGTTGCGCTGTGTACTTGTTCTTAAAAGAAGACTGCATGTTTTCGTCAAAGACGTTTGAGTCCCACATTTTATTATATGCTATATGTAAACAAATATTTCATTACAATTTAACTTAATAAATACATTGTTAACATAAACCATACAAGGTTGATTAAAAGTATCAACCGGTATAGGTGAAAAATAACATATTACTTTGTCAGGATAAAATAAATAATATAAAAATAATCCCCAATTTCTGAATGTGGACAAATCCGCGTGATAAATTTATATATAACTTCTTAAATAAATCCTTAATTTTATATAAACATGATATAACGTGTTGGTGTGTCAGGTATATTTTAAAACAAAAGGTAATACTGTTTAGAATATTATCAAATACATAAGTATCGGTTTAACATGTTGTTTCAAATTATACCAATTAAGAACCAATCTGGAAATGTGTAGAAATTAGAAAACGTAAAGATTCAATGCACTTTGCCAATAATATGTTCGATTTAGAAAAATTTAAATGACATTAATGAATTAATATGATCTACACTTACTACAGAGAAAACTTATTGCTATGCTTTCACATTTTTCTGTTATGTTATAATCTATGTTATTTAATACATTTGTCTGTACATCCAAAATTGTTTTCCTTCATCTTAAAATAAAACGTTACGTTTAAATACACTGGTAATGTATGAGATTTATACACGTAAAGTACTTTAAATTTTAATAAAATATTTAGTTTAGCTGACTTTATATAACAACCTTTCTTTAACAAGATATTTTCACTAACAAATAACCTACTTATTCCGTCTGAAACATAATTTTTCAGAAAAACTATTTTTCTCCAAGATATGTGTCAGTATATATTGTTCAACTTACAAGTAATTCTTATGAATAAAATGCTATTTAATGCTACATTAGGTATTGATAACGGTATTATCTCGGAATAAAATGAATTTTATATATTTCGCGTAATACATTCATATCTCTTATTGGTTTTTCGTTCCATACATTCATTACCTACACTATTATAATGATGCATTCCAATTGATCCGTCGCTCTTAAACGCAAATATTTTTCTTTTAAAGATTTATTAAAATGCATTTTAGGTAAATTCTCAAAAACTAAGTTTGAATTTATGTGCTTTTTTTAATCGTGGAATTCTGATAATCAATGAATTTGAAGTCAAAGTCATTATACTATGATTACACAAGGTGTCCCAAAAATAATGAAACGGGTTTTAATTCTTTACCTATTTGAGATAAGATGGCAATGTAAATTACAAAAATGCTGAAAGTAAGGTATAAAATAGAATGCGTTAACGAAATAGTCCTCCAATTAATTTTTAAAAAGTTACAATTTTAAATTTTTATACGGCCCTCTTAGACAAATTTGATCTATCAGATAATTTTTATTTTTAATGTAACAAGATCATTGAAAAACACCGCATATATATATCTTCAAAATTGAGCGAGATATATTTAATTGAAAATTGAACATTGTGAATGGGGACCATATATCAAACTAGAAATGTAAATTTGTGACATATCACAAAAAAGATAAAACTGGAAGATAATATAGGATTCCCAACCGCGTAGTGAGTATCACTGCTTTAATATGATCTCTGCCTGTATAATGCTTTATTTAGATGTATTTGTGATAAAAAATGTTGACACATATTGATGTATTTTTGATCTAAACAATTTTTATCGTCCATTTGTTTATGATCCTTATTTTCACTGAAGAAACAGACTTTCACATGGTACGGGAAAGTGGCATAAGTCAGATATTTTCCTTTATCATAATTCAGTAGATTTTAAAGATAGAGATATGAGGATTTTTTAATGATTTTGTAGCATTAAAAATTAAAATTTTCTAATTGACCAAATTTTCTTAGGGGGGTGGTATACAAATTCAAAAATGTAACTTTTTGAAAATAAATGGCATAAATATTTCATTAACGTAGTTTTATTTCCTATCTTACTTTCAACATTTTTGCAATTTTCATTGCCCACTTATCTCCGGCAGGTAAAGAATTAAAGCGGATTTCAATCGTTTTGGGACACCCTGAATATGTACTAAAATTTTTCGCGTATTAATATTATCTATATAAAATACACTGAACTGACTGACTGGCTGATTGGGTGATTGCCTAGCTTATTAAAATTATTAATCACGTCCAATGTAGCTGGAATCTCAGTTTTGGTGGCATTTGATTTGTTTCAAATTCGAGGCCACAACATATTTCATATCTTTTTAACAACAATATATAACGCATTAACACTGCACAATCTTATCTATCTCTATCGCTTGGATCCAGAACCAGTTTAAACACTAAAGAAATGGACATTATTTTGCATAAAGAACAATTTATTTTTATAATCTAAGTCAGTGTTTTCAATGAGCTTGGAAACATATCTAGGCTGCTTCAGTGGCCAAGCGTACACAAATCAAATGTAAAATGTTTCTTTATTGAATGATATTTCATTGATTACAATAAAAAAACTGCTGATTGAGAAAATAAAACGTTCTATAATTCCTTAAAAATGCTTGCATATGAAAATTAGAGAATTTTTTGTTCGAGGTTTTTAAGAGAATATTTAATACTTCTTTGGCTTGTCGAATATAAACCACTAACGAAACCATTATAAAAACACTTACGAAACAGTTATGGTAACTTAATTTTTCATATGCAAGCTTTCTTTAAGAAAATATTGAAAACGTTGTTTATTGATTCCTTAATATTTGAAAACAGGGTAAAAAAACATTTTATGGCAGTTATTGCAATGTTTAAACTCAATTTTTTAAAGTATTATATTTCTGTAATTGTGGCGATTTTTTTGTCAATTTTCTTACTTTTACTAGAAAATAGCTTTTTTATATGGAATTACATATAACATAACTTAATGCATCATACTGAGAAAGAGCAAAAGTAGACCATTTGTAGCAAACATATAAGCAATGTCTATGAACATTACCACAAAAGTAAAATAACTTTTAAGAAATATTAAAATAGTATTGTTTCACCATAAACTCTAAAGTCATGTTAAGCTTAATGAATTTAAACAAATGTATGTTCTTCAATAACAAGCATTGCTTGACATATACTCGTTATCAAAGAGCTTGTTCCTCAAAGTTGATAATAAATAACAAGTGGTATTACATATTACGCGATTTGTTATTAATTATTTAAAATCATCTTAATTTACTACAAACAGCATGCTGTGCATGAAAATATTAAATAGAAACATTGGTTTATTTAGGGACATAGTGTGGAAATTGATGCTGAAATTGGTGGAAATTGATGTGGAAATTGTGCTGATGCCATTCATGGGTTATAACTTATTTGGAAATTTTATAAATGTTCCAAAATCCATGCTAACCTGTCAAATAATGGACAGCAAGTCGATACACGCATATATATATATATATATATACATATAAATATAAGTATTAACCTCATCAAAATCACTCTACTGAAAATATACCAAAAGGCGCTTAGCTGCTCAAACAAGTACATTTATATAATACAAAAGATAAATGAAAAGAAGAACGACAATGTATCAAAAGTACGCCAGGGGGGATTGTGACCCCCACCTTCCGGTAAAGCCAGTATTAAATTACATAATTTACATAATTAATTGGAATTCTTGTCTACTTCGTAATGTTTTCAGGAACACGATTTTAAATTTTTTAACAAGAAGTAAACGATTAAATATATGTGCAGTAAATCGATATGGAAGTGATCTGGGCTATCTGAATGAAGCAATTGCAAAGGGTTACCCTTTACGTTTTCTTACTGACATTACATGTAAATTTTTCAGCATAACCGTAACGGAGTGTTACAACTTATATTTAAATAGGGGTACACTTTCTGTCTGAACTGCAGTTCCAAAGCATTACGGAGGTCTATGTTTATCTGGTTGATGGTGTTCAATTTATACACAGTAAGGCTCTTTTATTTTTTGAAGGATTGAATGGTGAAGTGTATGCGAGGTTTGGTTATCTAGTTTAATGGTGTTAGATATTTGATATTTTAAATGTTTTTTGTGTTTCTGTTTGGATGTAGTAAATCTGGTTGATACTGTTTTGGTGTAGTGTCTGTATAGGTTTTTCAAATTTTTTTGCTTTTTTAGTTTTAGTATATGTACTTGGTTTGAAACGTTGTATCCGCTTCCGGGAGTGTCGTCATGACAATTAGCTGGCTTAACCAGGACGTGGGTGTCACAATCCCCCCCGGCGTACTTTTGATACATTGTCGTTCTTTTTTTCCTTTATATTTTATATTATATATATATATATATATATATATATATATATATATATATATATATATATATGTATATATATGTGTATATATGTGTGTATATATGTATATATATGTATATGTATATATATCTAAATCTATATATATATATATATATATATATATATATATATATATATATATATATTTACATATATATATATATATATATTTACATATATATGTATATATATATATATATATATATATATATATATATATATATATATTTACATATATATATATATATATATATATATATATATATATATTTACATATATATATATATATATATATATATATATATATATATATATATATATATATATATATATATATATATATATATATATATATATATATATATATATATATATATATATATATATATATATATATATATATATATATATATATATATATATATATATATATATATATCTTCTCAATGGGAACTGAATTTAACGTACAGCGCGTTTAAAGTAAGATGTCTGGAGGTTGTTTTAAAGAAAATTATTAATTGGAATTTAAACCACAAATCTTTGATCAAGCCAGACGAAATTTTTTCCATTAAGTTAATGCGAGGGAATTATCACCATTGTAGTAGCACTCCCACTATATTTAACTTGGAAATAATCGTGGATATTGAACGGTGGAACTTAAAACTGAAGTTTAGCGTCTAAGGTTAAGTTGTTTAGTGGTTATTTTAAAGAACTTAATTATCGACAGGAATTTAAATCAGTGGCCTTTGATCTAGCCAGACGAAATTCTATCCATTAAGTTACTGGAGGGAATTCTCATTTCTTGTAGTAGAACTCCCACAATATTTAACTTGGGATTTAATTTCTATAAATTATATATTCTACTTGTGAAATTTAAATCGTGATCATGGAAGAAAAAATCAAAACAGTACTTTTTCAGATGTCTATAGGGATTGGGTCTAACGTGCAGAGTTTAGTTGCAGGTTTCTGTAAAAATCTGAATTACCAACCGGAATTTGCACCATTGGTTTTCAGTTTAGCCAGACAAAATTCCATCCATTAAGTTACTGAAACGAGATTCTAGTATATATCCATTGTCGTAGAGTCGAACCCCTAAAATATTAAACTGAAACACAATTTTCAAAATTAGATGTTCAATAAAGCAAATGTGTTTCTGATTCTAAAATGTATTTTATCATCAGAATTAGAATTTAAATTAACGTTTGGATTGTTGCTCAGTTAGACAATACATATTTTTAACGAGGGTTATTCTCCCACTGTAGATCTATCGGTATGTCAGTTTAAATTTATTTTTGAATCAATGTTTTGATCCGTATTCGTAAACTGTTCATCCTACCTATATTAAAAAAATCTCATGTGGGCAGCACATGACTTTCCTTATATAATGGAATGAATTTACTTATTTTACAGTTAAAAGAAATGTTATTCTTATAGTAGATATTTATATTCTTTCCAAGATATTGAATTGTCTTCAATTAGTCGTCATTTTCATTGACTTAGAGTCATTTTTATCCATTTGGCGAGATTTCCATTAATTTGGCAACATTTACATATGTCGCCAAGTTGGCGACATTCCTCTAAATTCGTCGCCAAAATCTTGCCAAGCGTTGTGGGCGGAAAAATACGTTATTCTTACAGCAGATAAATGACTATTGGCGTTCAAATACAAAAGTAATACTCAAAGAATCTTTTCTCGTGAGTGGAACGAGTGAGATCCACGAGAATGATGTCACCAAATTTATTGCTTGATTTTACATATGAAAAGTGAACATGTTTCTTAACAGTTATTATTTTTTTTCATTTATGAGATTTTTTGATATATTTATTTGAAAAATGTGCAATATCTCGAGAACGGTTCTTGCTAGCTTTCTAAAGTTTATGTCAATCGTTTTCTGAGGAAAAATTACATACATAATGTCTATTTGCGTAACTTTATTAAAGGTTTTGATTTTTTGATGATTTTTTCAATTTTTCACTCAAAAATTTAGGGGTTTCTGAACATTCGATTGTGTTTTAAAACAATAGGCGTCCAGTATTTACGGATTGTGATTTTTGTACCAAATTTCATTCGAATCCCTCCATTTGTTCGTGAGATATCGTCTCCACAGTATCACTCACACACACACACACACACACACACACTCACACAAACAAATACACACACACACAGACAAACCTCAAACATGTTCGAATCGTGGTCAGGGATGCTTGAAACGTGCTCTCCTACAGAAAACTCGAATTCGAATTTTCGACCCTGTCACAATACTTTCCTTATACATTATGTATATAAGGAAAGTAATTAGTATACTTGTAAGTCTTAATGATTTTTCTGCATATTTTTTAAACATTCTCTGATAAATAGAGATGCTCTAGATGTAGCAGATGAGAAAAAAGTAATTACCAATATCATTTTTAATTATCAATGTTATTATATTTAGTAATTAAAGTCTTTTTTGAGTAAAATGCCATTGGAACAGCCAGAATACAGTAATGCTTTATCGTGTATTACTGCAAGTTTCCAACAGGAATAAAAGAGAACATAATGCGTCTAGTCGTGTTTTCAATTCGTATAAAGTTTTCTTATACGTCTATGTATAAAGAAACCCATTTATATCTGGAAATATAACTTTTCAAGACAAAAGTACATTTTGAGACATCGTACATAGAATACTAAAAACGAAAAGTAGACCAATTTAAGGTTTAGTTTCAATACGAAAGTGTTTCAATACGAAATGTCTTTCGTCTTGAAAGAAATGGAAAAATTCTATCTTGACATTTTATCTGAAAAGCATTGCATTTATTCACCACTTTTTGAAAGAGGGGAGGATATCAGTTTTTGCAATCCAAAAGGTTATTAAAATTCAAAAAGTTGAAATTGTCATTTTTTTGCCATCACGTATAATAAAGGAAACGTGATGTGAGCATCAAAGGACATTTTACATACTTACTGTAATGACACTAATTCTATTTGCCGTGCAATGTTTTTTAAGATTAGTATATCTCCTTCTATTTAGCATACTTAACATGCAAATTATGTTTCTGATAAAGAGTTTGAACAGGACTTACCCTATAAGATCAGTCCATGACAGGAATATATGCCTCTGATAAATAGTTTGAACATGACTTACACTATAAGATCAGTCCATGATAGGAATATATGCCTTAGTATTTTACATGTGCATATATATAAAACAATTATTTATGTAAAAGTATGAAATTATTTTAATTTAGCGTACATTAATTTTAAAACTTGCAAGTAGTATTTAAGCCTCTTAAAGACAAGGAAACTAATAATCTTGAAAAATGTATTTGCAATTTTATAATGTGTTATTCTTCTTAATTATGCCTCGCCTGGTGTTGAAAATAGCTGTTTTAATAAAATGTTGGCTCCTTTAGGTTCTATTCTGTAGTTAAAACCACACGGGTGTATAGTTTTAGTGTTCTAGTTTTTTACATCCGCCTCCATACTTTCCATGTCCGTCAGAGGAATCCAAAATCCTATTCGGCTAGATTCTGTTATTCGGTTGATATGAATGTTATTAAAAAAACTCCAAAAAACAGCATTGTAGGTCATCTAAAGGACTTCCAGAGATTTTGGAAATGCTTTCCGAAGCCCACTTGGTTCTTCTTCCTAAGAGGAGGGAACCAGAATATGTCTGGAAACATAATATTCATTAGACAATTATTATGATTAATTATGAATATTTTATAGACGATTATTGTAATTATTGATGATTATTTTTATAGACAATAATTATGATTATTTTTATAAACTTTTGTAAATAACTCAGTCCTAAATGATATGCAAACCACTGATTTTGAATGGCCGATAATGATGTATCCATTAAGATACTGACATGGTAGTCTTATCATATGTATCAGAAATTCCCCCTATATCAGTCTTCAGATTTCAGATTGTACGAAAGTACCCTATCTAAACTACTTCCTCATAATTAACATTTTTGCATAAATTAGCATCTTATATATTGTAAGACTCGTGAATGGAAAATAATTATCGTAAATTGTAAATTATCGTAAATCGAATCGTCCTGAGTAAATACCAAAAACATCTCTAGCCTAAATCTCATCTCGAATTACAAATCTTTGTTTAATATCTCGCGCTCTATATTTAAAAGTACTGGGGCGACAGTCTTATCTTTCATATAGTAAGTAATATCTACACATATTCGTCCATTATTCGTCCAATTCTTTTAGTTTTTCTATTTACCAATTATGAAGATCTTCGACATTTTAATTCAAATGCTCAGTAATTTCAGAAATTTCGTGTCAACTAATAAAAACACTCACTATGCTCTGAACGCTCTCTCATTTGTACTCTTTACAAGTACATTGCAGTTCATTTCAAGTACTCATTTGTTTATTCAAAATTTGTCTATTCAGAGCGAGCAAATAATTTCCAGAATATTTATACTTTGCGCTGAAATAAAAGGAATAATTCGATTATCGGTTAATGCATTTCTTCAAAATGCCGTTATCAATACTATTCTGGAATTCTCTCCGGAGGCTGGTTGAATCATTGAATATATCGGGAAGTCTGTAAATTCTAAGGTAAGATTTTTAAAGAAATTACATGAGATAGATATAAACTCTATAATGGATATATTAACATAACAGTGTATAGTTCACCTAGAAAAAGACAGACTGCAGGACAATGGTGTCAAGGGCATATTTATCCAATGTCAAAGTATACAATGTCAAAGTTGAAGTACTAATTTCGTCCCTTTGGCATTTTTGTCCCTACTTTTTGATGAATATAAAATATGGTTAAAACTGGTTCACAGGGGATTGATGAAATATAAAACATCACATTTGATTTCTTATTTGCAAGATCCATTTGCCATATAACACAAATAAATTTACATCAATTGTTCAAGTGCCTGGCCATTAAAAAAAAATCCATTGTTCAAATTTTAATACGGTCAGTTTTAATATAGCTTATGATATGTTATAACACTAAATAACTTATTTCATTCTATAAATTATTTATGCATTTAAAAAATATTTTCCGTTAACGCGTTAATATAATAAAATTAGAAAACTTCAGTAAAAAATTGCTTAAAACATAAAATAAATATTACGAATGCTAGAAACACCACTATTTTCAGGACAAACAAGAAGCACCGCCGTCTTTTGCCAGAGCTTGATCGGTAGCTGATGTTAGAACAGCAAACATGACGGGATCAGGGACAGGATGCTACCAATGTTAAGAGGAGAAAAAAGTTATAAAGAACAGGAGAACTAGTCTTCTCCGCTCCTCTGAAATCTCTGGTTTAAAATTTCAATTTCATGTTTTTTATTTCTTCTCTTTTTTGGATAATTTTCTACAAATATCCTGATTTTTCTCCAAATTATTTATTGACGATGTTCAATTTTTCAGTTTTCAAAACCACTTAAGGCAATTATTTTATGTTCTACACATTTCGCGTATTTCTTTAAAACCTATTATTTTTACAGCTGGTTTAGACGAATCATATAGCTTCTAAAACCAGTTAGTTGTTTTAATTTAATAGGATACGTTCGTGGTTTTAGTCAATGAATATGTGCTTTGAAACCTTTGTTGGACGTTTGCTTTTCTTTTTGGTATTTTGCCGTTTATACATAGTGTTCCACAACGCGTTCTTTCCTCCTTGGATTTTTACCTAGTTTTCTCCTATTATCGTTGCATCGTTTGCGATCGCTTTTCCCTGCCTCAGCCTTATTTGCTGTTTTAACCTCAGTTGATGATCTAGCTCGTACGAGTGAAAATCGATTATTTTGTTTGTCCAGACGAAATCCTACCTATTCATTTTGTGTTGTATGTAGCATTTAACAAAGGTTTTGTTTTTATAAAAAATGCTATAATATTTATATATAAGATTTTTAATTTTTTCTTTAAATATGTATATCTTCGAACTCATACACATGTATTTTTGTGCAAAAGTATGATATGGATGTGTGTGAAAGTTTTTAAAATAATATATTGAGTAAATATTATAAGAGAAAAGGTACATTTGCACGAAAAAAACATTTTGAAAAATTATATGTTAAGAACAAAAATGCAGCGTTTCATTTTTGTTACAAATTTTCTAATAATAATAATTTAAATTAATGTTCGCATTGCCTTTTAATGTTCGCATCGCCTTTTGTTATACACAGGTAGTAAATTTACATAGTTGTTGATACATTATATACCTCAAAATATATCTCGTGGTCATTTTTAGCCTTCTGTTTCCCTTATCAATGGTTTGAGCTATACGTAAAATAATAAAAGTTATTTAAATGTGTATGCAAAATATTTAAAGATTAGAAACATAAAAGATTCATTTAAATATCATGACAATGTTTTTCTGACAGTTATAGTAAAAATTAAATTGATTTATTGCACATTACAGCTTTTTGGGTTAAATTATACAGCATTGTGGCAATTGATTGAGAAATGTCATTTTTTTCGTTTTATCACACGTAAGCTTAGGAAGAAGCACTCCAAATTAGCTCAAAGTTCAAATAGCAGTTATTATCAAAGTAGCAGGTGTTCGTATGCACCTGGTAAGTAGCAGGTGTTCAAATTCCTCCGCCAGGTGGCAGGTGTTCCGCAGTGGTAGTTTCTCAGTTGTTGCGGAGCTCATTAGCGTCATGGATATCAGCTCGGAAACACGTGCTAAAGTGATTGCGCTTAGAGAACACACCAAGACGTTCGAGGAAATAGGTAAAATATGTGGAGTGAGTACAGCAAGTGTCGGGAGGATCTGGAAGCGGTTTCAGGAAACAGGAAATGCTGGAACCATCCGCTCTGGAAGATGCGGCCGAAAAAGATCACAGATCAATGATATAGGACAGTTTTGTCCTATATCATTTTGCTGCCGAAGTTCACTATTATTATTTCTCTACTAGGGGCGCTGCAAACTCTTACATTCGAGCTGATATGGTTTTATGACTACATATAAACTCAATAAATATTCCCACATTGATATTTCAAGTGTTTAAGAACGTTCCTAGTAACCAAAAGCAAGATCAGGAATCACGAAGTTCATGAAATATGATCTTGTATAAACTAGACGAAAGAAAATCAGAGATTAACTTCAAAGATGACATTGAGAAATAAGAACCTCGCGATGGTTAATAGAAAATGTAACACATATTTATAGCGAAGGAAGTTTCAATATGTGTAAGGATATGGCAATAAAGCTATTTACTCCATCAATGTCAGGTGCACATGTAGGCATGTAGTAATATGTTTTATAAGTTAATAGAGGAAAAGGAAATACAGTCTTGCTTTTAAAATTAATCGCTATCACATACAATCTCATAAGAAAAATGAATGGAAAATAACACCATATGCACTTTAACTTATTTTGTTATATAAGATTAAATGAAAATAAAAGTGTGATGATTTTATAAAAATATTATTATTTTTGTATATGTATAACTGCTTGAAATGTTACATAAACGTAAAATAATTGCTCAATAAGTGTACTTGGATATATTTTGTAAAGTACTATCCGAATACAGTTAAAAATAGTAAAATAAAACTATCGATGTACTGTACATATTTGGTGGATAGCTCTTGACTTTGAGGGTCCACTTCGACTGGAAGATTTTGAAGATTCATCCCAGTAACTCAACGGCAGAGAGTCGGATGACCAGTTCGAAGATCCAGGGTTCGAATCTTAATTGGGACAGCACGGATCTTTACGACTTGTTCGCACTAAAATATATAGTTCCATTCGTTTTCGAAATAATCGTTTAATCTCAGTTTATATACTCGGCATTTTATGTTGAAAATGTCTAAATTAGCTTTCACAGAATTGTTAGAGTTGATCAACCTATCATTTCTTTTAATGGCATATTCTGTTATTTAAATATAAAATATTATACAAAATTTTAGTTATACGGATTTATTAAAATGAATTAAAATGTAAAAACTAAATTAGAGCTATCACATTATTTTTGGTCATATTCAAGTAAGTGTAAAACCGTAAAATGATTATATTTGAACATGAACAGAAATTTAAGGGGCAGTAGAAGTGAAAAGGTAGACATTATATAGTATATAAGAATGATTATATTTAAATCATTTACATATTTCTTTGACATTATTTTTTTCACTCTGCCATTCTATTGTTTCTTAAAACTGTGTTACTGTCGAAATACAATTATTTTATTGGGGATGGCACTTCGTTTGTAGAACCGGAAGTTTTTTGCAAAATAGCCTGTAAAAGATCTCATTCGCTATAAATAACCTGAACGCTGTAGGATAACTGAAAGGAGTTCAATATGCGGAATCACTTCTACACACAAAAATCACTACTACAAATATATATATATATATATATATATATATATATCGGAACTCGTCGGCGGAATGATGGCTCTGGGAGCCCAACGTGCAATATCGGATGATTGTGCGACAGGCCCGAACAGGACCAACTGCATCACTGTCCGTCATCCAACGTACAACAGCTGCTTCCATACCACAGGTGGTACATTTCACCATATCACGGCGCTTTTCTAAGGTGGGGTTGCGCTCACGGCGACCTTTAAGACGTCTATCCATAAACCCACAACATCGACAAAGTTGTTTGGAGTGGTGCCGCAGCCGAACATCATGGTTTCCAGCAGACTAGAATTGCATAGTGTTCAGCGATGAATCAGTTTTCAATCTTTCAGCAGGTGACCATCGGGTACGTCTGTGGAGGCGCCAGGGCCAACGGTCCTATTCAGTAATGGCTTTCACAGGCACACACCCATTACCCCTGGTGTTGTGGTATGGGGTGCAGTCTCTTACGACAGCAGGTCGCCCCTAGTCATCCTGAGTACTACTTTAACAGCTCAATGATATGGTGATGAAACCCTGCAGCCGTTTTTATTACATTTTATGACACATCATTTGGGGCCATTTCCTAACAATATAATGCCCCGCCACATAAGGCTCGCATATATGTGGACTGTATACGTGCTTTTGTTACTGTTCCTTGGCCAGCAAGTTCACCAAACCTTTCGACAATAGAGCATGTTTGAGACATGCCAGGCGCCAGGTTTGAGCATCCCGAAATTTGACAGATCAGGAGATATAATTGAGGTATGCCTTTCAGAATATATCGCAGGATGACATTAAGAAATTTTATTACACCTTACCTAGACGTATACAAGCTTGCACTGCCGCGAAGAGGGGTTTCACCAATTACTGATTTGAAATTCAATGTCGAATTGCTAACCATTGATGGGTGCTGCAGCTATGATTTTGTAATCATTTCATTAACTGTGTATGAGTTGTACGCATATTTAATTTTAATAAAAACAGTCACTTTCTTAATGGAGCTTCGTTTTCTTGTGCAAAAAAGTGTATATATATATATATATATATATATATATATATATATATATATATATATATATTTATATATATATATATATATATATATATATATATATATTTATATATATATATATATATATATATATATATAAATATAGGATTATTGTATTATATATATATATATATAATACAATACATATATATATATATATATATATATATATAAAGGATTATTTGAGGATTTGTTGTCAAGTTGAAATAAATATTTATTAGTGATTTGCATCTGGCAACAAGTTGCGTCTACAGCGATTTAGAATTTGAAGAGTTGTGGAACGTCGATGTTGGCGTAATGAGCGACTTAGTGTTCATGTTTTGTGTTGGAAATTTGAGATTATATATATATATAAAAATATATATATTTGTATATAATATATATATACATATATATATATATATGTGTATATATATATATATAAATAAAAATGAAAAATAATAAACTAAGTCAAAAACATTAGAAAAATCAAAAAATCTGAAAATAAGATGCATTAATGTTTTGAATTTTATTTTCGCAAAAAAATGTAACTTTTGTCAGTATTGAAACTACGTTTTGTGCGCCCTTATAATGGTGTATAGTGGCATTCTCGATTATCCAGTTTTCCTATTAATTCTTGTTTAGTAGGAATTTTCATCTATGATTCATATTCATATTCAGTTCTGCATGTTTGGGAAGTTGTATTCTGAATTGCTTGTCCAGTCTCCAGCTTAGACTCACTGGACGGGTTTGGGAGTATTTCTGTGAACGTTCGTACTACCTCCCTGGTAGAATTTCGACTTGTTCATTCCGGTGCTCCTAGATTAAGTTGTTGAGGTTGATCGTGTATACACGTGGTAGAAGAAGAAT
This sequence comes from Amaurobius ferox, assembly GCA_951213105.1. NCBI lineage: Eukaryota > Metazoa > Arthropoda > Arachnida > Araneae > Amaurobiidae > Amaurobius > Amaurobius ferox. Next base: position 83,630,196 of record OX578137.1, read on the forward strand.
GATTCATGCCGCATGGTAATACAATTTTCTTAATGTATCCTTTTTTCATTTTTTCATTTTTTGATGCCTGTAGTCTGAGTTTAAGCATTTATAGTAATGTACTATTGCTTTATCTGAAACAGGCATTTGTTTGGGTTAATTAGTGTTAAATACTCAGACCTGAAGAGGAATTTAATTCTGATTAATCATCGAATTTGGGAAGGTTCTGTTCTTTTCTCTTATCGGCATTATGGCCGTGAATTTGCTTCTATGGTGATGTTAATATTACTTGAATTGTATTTTTATTTTTTTTATTTTTACATAATTCTTATTATTACATTTCAAATATTTATCCATATACTTGTCTGCTGCATTATGCGCGTATTGTATATTGGTTTCTTATTTTCTGTCTAGTGGTTTACGAGTTTCTGTGGTAACATTCATTTTTAATTAGTTAGAACTGAATTACACTAAAGTTAGCTGCATTTGCGCTGAATTGGTGTCAAATTTTAACTTCTTTTTTATCTCATTATCCCTTATCTTATCATTTTAAAATGTCTGGTAATTGTAATTCCTAGGTAATAATTCTATTCTTAGCCATTGTTTTTGTGATCGATCTTAGTTTTTCATATATTGAATATCTTATTGTTTTTGTGATCGTACGTAGCCTTTCATACGTTGAATCTCTGAATTGTTGAACCATTAAATAAATGCATATTTATTGGAAGAATTTGAATTCTGTATTTACAGCAATGGTTGTATTATTCTTAGATTATATTAGTTCTGAAGTAAAATATTGTGTTTCATGTTGTATTCATGGATGTTAATTTGAATCAATTTATTCTGGAATAGTCAATGTGTATATGTATATTTTTCCACTATCTATCCTAGTTTTGCTTATTCCTAAGCATTTATTTAATCCGGGTCTTAATGTGTCTACACATTAGTTTATATATTTTCAAAGTGTTTTAGATGATCCATTAGTTTGAAAAATAATGGTACCTTTCTTATGTTGTAATTGTGTCTCCACCTTTGTAATTGAATTAAGGTGCATTCTTGGCTAAAGAGTCTCTTTTTTTAATGCAAGTGCCTTTATTTTGGGGAAATAAAGGTTACTATCATTCCCTATTACATGATGTCTTATTATAAAAAATTAGCGACTGGCAACTGGATGCTTTCTGACATCCAAGCTCGGTATTCGAGAACTTGTTGGGGTTCTCCTAGATCGTTATCCAGCTACCAACAATATCCTTTATCCTCTATGACTATTCCATCTTCATTCGGTACATCCAGCCAGTATTCTTTGTTCACTTCATATAACTTTCAATCGTACAGCCATGCATCACTAAATAACACACTTAAATTTAAATCTTGTAAATCTAATAGATGTAAAACTTGTCCGTTTGCTAATAGTAATCAGATCAATTGTAACAATAATCTTGTCTTCTGTAAAACATATAATTGTATCTACCAAATTGAATGTAAAAAATGCAATATGTCATATATAGGTCAAACCAGCAACCCTCCTCATCTCCGAATTAACGTACACAGGAATCACATAAAAAAATTTTCAAATAATGCAACTTCCTTTAATGAATCAAAATTTGAATACGAACATTTTTCTAAACATGGGTTCGACAACATTGAAATTAGTATTCTGTGTATTCAAAAAAATTACTATGACAGATTGTTTCTTGAAAATGAATTCATTTGTGCAGACAAAACCATCTTTCCATATGGACTCAATCAAATATTTAACCATCATAATATTGTTAAAAAGTCCTTTAATTCTCCTAATGAAGACCATAATATTTATAATTCCTTCAACAATCATAAAAGTAAATCAAAAAGAACTAAAAGAGCAAGTAAATATAATAAAAAATTGCCATCATTATCTGAACTAAAAAATGCCATCCTTCAGCAACATGCACATTTTAAAATTACTTTTGATTGGAAACAATGTAAAAACTGGATTTTCGCAATTAAAAAACAGCAATTAAATATGGTATATAATCTTTTTCTAAGTACTGCATTTGATAACGTTCATTTTAAACATTTATTCTATGATTTGCTCATTACCAGAAGTAAAAATCTTAATAATTATTTATATGTCACAGACTTAAACTTTAATGACGAATCAAAACAAAATACTAAAATAAATGAATATTTTACCTTGAATTTTACTAATTCTGTATTAAATAATCTGAAGATAAATAATTTCTTAAAATCGGTTTCCAATTACTTTCCAGTCAAACATGTAAATCCTAAAATTGCATATAAATATGATAAACCGCTAGGACGTTATATTTTCAACTATAATCAAATTGCCAAATCAGTAGATATTAATCAAAACTATGAATTGGATAAAGAGTCATATTGCCACTGTCATTTAGAAAAATACAAAGACTTCGTAGATAAACACCATGGGCATGTTATAACGGGAAATCTAAATATTATTAATTATGATGCACTAAGATCACTGATGTTATTGGGTACTAAGTACCGTATACCTACTAAATTTAAACATAAATTAATATGTAAAGGTTTATTTCTTGACTTAAATAAATTTATTTATAAAATAAGTTATAAATATCAAATCCCTGTAGAAGCCTTTAAACCTTGGAGAGTCTTAATAGAGCAATACTTAAATCATTATATATATAATCAGAAAATTAATAATTCATATAAACTTAATTCAATTAAAAATGATATTAAAGAAATACAAAATGATTTTGTCATTAGATATGTCGATAAGGCAAGTGGAAACTACTCAATTATTTGTAAATATTATTATAAAAATACCCTTCAGTCACACTTACTTAATAATCATATCTATAATTTACATAAAACTAACCTTAAAATCTTATACAATAGAATATCAGCCAAATATAAGCAAATCCATCTGAAAAATAGTTGTAATAACATTCCATATATTGTTTTAGTACCCAAGTTTCATAAATCCCCTGTTGCTTTTCGAACCATTACCAGTGGGCATAATTCTTACATTACTAATGCTGGAAAATTATTATTAAAGATATTACATGAAGTATCCTCGTCAGATGAAATCTCAAAAAATTGTCATATTGTAAAAAACAGTTTTGAAGTAGTTAAGAAATTGAAAACTCTTACTAATATTCCTAGTATTTATACCTTTGATTTCAAAGATTTGTTTAATAATATTAATATAGATGATCCGTATAGAATTATTTTAGGAATTTTTGAAAAATATAATATCAACATAAAATATTCAAATTTTCTTTTTAAAAAATTACTTAACTTCACTCTTTATGAGAATTATATTCAACATGGTGGTACTATTTTTAAACAACAGGTTGGTATCCCACAAGGGGGGTGTGCCTCATCATTGTTAGCTAATCTGTATTTATTCTTCTATGAAAAAAACATTAATCCAAGCTTGCATAATATGCACATGTTTAGATATATAGATGAAATTTTATGTGTATCCCCAAATAATAATATCCCTATAGTATTAAACTTTTATCCAAAAAATTTACAATTAAATGCAAGTAATAATGACACAAATGTTGCAAACTTTTTAGATTTAAATTTAAATTTACAAAATTGTAATATGGTTATAAACTTGTATGATAAAAGACAGGATTATTAATTTAATACATCAAAAATTCAACATTTTGACTCTTGTCTGCATATATCTGTATTTAGAAATATTATAATAAACCAGGCTCTTAGAATCAATAAAATTTGTGATGAATATTATCAATTAGCGCACTTTATGGAATTATTGAGTACAGCGACTAATAATGCATATCCTCCCATTTTTGTTATTAAAATTATCAATTCAGTGTATCAAATTTCACTCGATAACATCCTAGAAAACATTCCCAATTATAGTGACTAACATACAGGAGAGAGAAAAAAAAAATATATATATATATATATGTATATATATATATATATATATATATATATATATATATATAAAATGTAACTTTTGTCAGTATTGAAACTACGTTTTGTGCGCCCTTATAATGGTGTATAGTGGCATTCTCGATTATCCAGTTTTCCTATTAATTCTTGTTTAGTAGGAATTTTCATCTATGATTCATATTCATATTCAGTTCTGCATGTTTGGGAAGTTGTATTCTGAATTGCTTGTCCAGTCTCCAGCTTAGACTCACTGGACGGGTTTGGGAGTATTTCTGTGAACGTTCGTACTACCTCCCTGGTAGAATTTCGACTTGTTCATTCCGGTGCTTCTAGATTAAGTTGTTGAGGTTGATCGTGTATACACGTGGTAGAAGAAGAATGATTCGTGCCGCATGGTAATACAATTTTCTTAATGTATCCTTTTTTCATTTTTTCATTTTTTGATGCCTGTAGTCTGAGTTTAAGCATTTATAGTAATGTACTATTACTTAATCTGAAACAGGCATTTGTTTGGGTTAATTAGAGTTAAATACTCAGAACTGAAGAATAATTTAATTGTGATTAATCATCGAATTTGGGAAGGTTCTGTTCTTTTCTCTTATCGGCATTATGGCCGTGAATTTGCTTCTATGGTGATGCTAATATTACTTGAATTGTATTTTTATTTTTTTTTATTTTTACATAATTCTTATTATTACATTTCAAAAAATATATATATATATATATATACATATATGTATATATATATATATATATATATATATATATATATATATATATATATATATATATATATATATAAATATATATATATATATAAATATATATATATATAAATATATATATATATATATATAAATATATATATATATATATATATATATATATATATATATATATATATATATATATATATATATATATATATATATATATAATCAAATATTTTTATGCAACAGACGACTTTTATTAATTGATTTTATAAACAAATGGATATAAAAATAAATCTTATGAAGGATCGACATTGTATACTTTACTGAATAATATGAATTACTAACTAACTTCGCTTTAAAAAATTAAAGGGATTATTGATATTTTCAATTTCTTACATCATCTCTTTCATTTTGCAAATAGTTTCCAAACACATATAGTGTGTTTAGTCAATCGTTGAAGTATAATAACAGTAGTACGTGTATATTTTCTAATATCATTCTAGAGTTTTCTCTTTTGCATTACAAGCGGGATCAGGGTAGAACTCACTTCTTCGCCTTCCTCGGACAATTAGCAGTTAATTTGCTTATGGACATTACTTACGTTGTTTTTCCACACTTTGCAACATAGCTGAAAAGTGTTTATCACTTTGCGAATTCTGCTTGTCTGTCCTTTCGCACGATAACTGCCGTAAAAATGATTTTATCAGAATGAAATTTAAGTATGTTGTTGAAACGGTCATATGTACATATGGGAAACTAAATGAATAATATCTCCCAATCACTTTTGAATTGAACCCGGGTTGAAACAATGAAATAAATTGAACACTCTGGGACCTAATTTTTCAAACATTCTTTTAGCGAAATTAAAATTCACAAATTGCTATTCAAATGGAAGAAAATATTCAAATTATCACATAAAATATAAAAAAAATTCAACAATATATATTTGGTAGTTCTTTAAATAAAAAATAAAATAATAATGACACCCATATAATATGAAGAGGTCACGTGACCCACTTAAATGACATAAGGCATCCATCTTTTTCCCGAAATAAAAATTGTGATTTTTAAAGTTCTTTTAAATTTAAATTTAGTGTTGCATCCTTCCTAAAACCGCTGAATTTTTATTTTGTTCTGCGCATCTGCATTCTGCACTAAAGCAGTTACAATATATTTGAGTTCAAATGATCATCAAACTTTGATTATTTATTTCTACAATGAAACCTAATTTTATTGAATGTGAAATGCAAACAAGTGATTATAAAGAACAGTTGTATAAGAATTGCTAATTTTTTTTTATGTAAACTTATTTAACTCTGGAGTCTGAAATAAAAGTGCTTGGATGAAATATTCTCTGCTTTCACATAGAGCGCCAGTCAATTTATATTTCGATGACGCCATTTGAATAATGTTTGAAAGAAGTTTTAAGCATGTAGTGAGAAAATACATTTACCTCAATGGTACTTTTATCTCCATAATTTATTTTCCAAGTAAAAAAAATATTGTAGTTCTGTGATAATTGAAAAATATCTCCCCTGATTATATCGTATTTTAGAGATGATTAAAGAAAATTACAGATAAAATAAAATATTGTAGCTCTGGTAATTAAAAAATTATCTCTGCTAAATATATCGTATTTTAGAGATGTTTAAATAAAATTACAGATAACATAAATTATTGTAGTTCTCAGATAATTAAAAACATATCGCCACTGAATGCATCGTATTTGAGAGATGGTGAAATAAAATTACAGTTGGAAAGTGTTTTATAATCAATGCTTTTTGCATGATTGATCTTTATTGTTTTACTATTGGAAGACGGTGGTAGTCCTATTTGTTGGTTGAAACATTGTATAGAAACTATCACTGAATAGGCACATCTTGCTCTATCTTTCTAGACATAAATATTGCTGACCATCAGTATAATTATTATAAAATCCACCTATTTTTCACAGTTTTTAAGATTAGCTTGGTCGTTTAAATCATATTCAAAGTAACAAAAAGTTTATTTTTGTATTGTATATCGCTAATTTTCGCATAATTTTGCTTTTAAAAATTAACTTGAGTGTAACTCAACTCGATTTTCTTATACTAGAATTCTTTTTTGTTTTTTCAAAATTTACAAGAAAGTTTTGGGAAATAGATGTCCTGGATCTAAATTATTATATAGTTTTAGCCTTAACTTTCCCCCAAAGGAGGACTAATGACGCAAGGAAAAAAGACAAATTTGTATTGAGGCTATTTTTCATAACAATAATTGAGACATAAATTAATGTGTTCGTGAGCATTAAGCATAAATAAACCCTTTTATGCATGATTGTGTCAAATTTTACCCTATGGTGCCATGTTAAAAAGTGTCAAATTAGAATAAATTTCGAAGTTTTTGCTCTAATTCAGGTAAATTCTATCCAGTTCTAGATATTTTGATGCTAACCCCGGGTATAAAATTTCAAGAAAATCCACAGTGACTGCTATCGTGAATACAAGAAATCGACCAAAAGCAATCGTGTACACAAGAAATTTGGATATAATTTAAAAAATAGTTAAAACTTGTTCAGGAGATCTTAAAACGTATATTGGCATTAACATTTCGAATTCGAAAATATTCGGGAAAACAATACTTTATATTACAATTAATAGTATGTAATACAATTCTTAGCATGTATTCATAAGTATTAAATAATTTTAATGGAAATTATTGATATCTGGAGTTTTTTTTCATCTGAAACATCTTTATATAAGGAAATGTTTTATATATGGGAATACTTGATACATGCTAATTTTTGCTAAAATTATCGAGATACTTCAAAATTTAATTATTCCATATTTAAAAAATATTCAATATTTTTTGGAAGATATTTTACTTGCCAAACTTAAGAGATGGTTTAGAGAAGAATCGGACGATTTACGCAAGAAGGTCCTATTCCCACTGACAACTAGATTACATTACACAACTGGAAAAGTTTTAGAATTTCGTAAATAACCATGATTATACCAAACTATGCCGACTCGGTGGTCGAGGGGTCAGGGGTATGCGTTTCCGGCTGATCTCTGGATTGCCTGGTTGCGGGTTCGAGTCCCATCAGTGAGCATGGATGTTGCCATGTCGAGGCCAAATCAGACTTTCGCTCTTCGGAGAGCCTGCATAAAAGTGAAGCTGCGAATCTCCTCCCCTTTGCCATGGGATTCCCTGGGGTATCTTGCTCCTTCGCCACGGTGGAATTAGTAACGAACGATACAAAACTATCCGATATATAATGACATTTGAGTGTCGCCACACAACCGTGAATTTTGTAACTGTTACATTAATTTCAATCCTTTTGCAAAACATAGAAACTTTATATGTCACCATTGTATGAGTTATTATATTAGAAGCAAATATATCCCTTGAAATGTTTCAGACGCATTCTTTGATTGAGTGATTATCTGTAGTTTGTGGATTTTATTCACATTCCTGAATATAAGCTATTTGTTATACTAATTCATCGGTTTATGGATTACCAAATTGCTGCTCCACCCAAATTTCGAAATCTTTATTTATGATGTATACGAGTATTGCTCGGACTGCATACATTGTACAACAGTATTTCTCGGTATAAGAATAATTCACCAAGTTCAAGCAAAATAAATATTGTATTGTTATTACCATTACGATGCTGAGATGACAGTATTTATTTTTTTAATTTAATTGAACTATGAGGTTAATATATTAAAAGGATTAATTAACTAATATGTAGATATAATAATTTAAAAACTGCTAACACCAGCTCATTAAGTCGGATTTTCATGTGAAAGACTTAGTGAAACCTATTCGTCTTTAATAAGTTCCAAATTCGAATCGAGATTCTCTCAGATACGAGGATTAAATTCAATATTTTATGCAAATTCCTAATTTTACGTTCTGTCATAGAAAATAAGACGTTTCACTGTAATCAGGAATGCTTAGAATTTTTTAACTGTTTGCGGGACTGAAGTACTATTCACGTCGTTACAGACTTCAAAGTAAATATTTCTAACAGAAAAATTCTAAAAACCTTGATTCAAGAAGTTTCGTGTCCATTATTTCATTGGCTGGAGGGGACTGACGATTTTAAAAAAATCGATTTCATGGATCACATGTATTGAGTTACATGGCATATCTCGTTGTAAGTTTTGGAGTGATTAAAAAATTAATACGTGCAACAGCAGTTCAAATCACATGTACACAAAAAGTGGTACAGCGATAAAATTTCTCATGAAATATGTAAACTTCATATAGAAGAAAACATAACAAAATTATAAAAATATTCTCAATATATAAATATGTGTGTGCGTAAATTGAAAAATTAGAAATCCAGTAATGTAATCATGACTAATAATGCTAAATAATTAGTAAGTCTATGCATATTTTTATCAACTTGCAACATCTGTAAACCGTGTCATCATTTACAATATCAAACTACGATGAAGAAATTATACTAAGAGACAAATATCACTTATACGAATGTAAAATTATATTTGCAGTTCGTTAAGTACTTCAATAAAAGTAGAACTAAAGTACATAAAGAATAACCATCAATTTTTAGAACAACGGACAGACAGTCTTGCAGTAAAATACAATTTATATAGAAACAATCATGTAGAAGTCATGGAACTTCTAAAGCATTACACGATTTCAAGTGAAATTTTGCATTTATTTAAACATACACCAATAATCAAAAGAAATAATACATGAATAATGTCTTTACAGTTTGCAGTTTCTGTGTCGAGCAGTATTTAAGTAATCGATATTGTATTCAGTTGATCTTGAATTACATCAGAGAAGTTAGTCAAGAGTTTCCTAACATTGATAAACGTTCTTCTGGTCTTTGAATTCGGCTGTTACAAGCTTGGCTTGCTTTGAAATGTGGTTAGCAGTGTTCCATTAAGAAAATTAATGGATCGCAGTTTATATTGCAGCTGAACGTAGCATTTATTCAACATAATCTATAAAATGTACCAGCCTGTTGGTTTTTCAAAAGTAAATAAATATGCTACATAGAGCATTTATTCAGTAAATATATTAAGTAATTTATAAGCTATATACAATTCTATTCATTTTAAGATTGACAGCAATTTCAAAAAAACATTTTGAAAATGTAATGATAATATTATTATGATTTTTTTAAAATAAATTATTCAAATACTTTTAGAATTATTTTTATTGAAAGGGAAAGCATTTAACAAACATTACTACTTAGTTATTAAATGAAGATTTCCGTGCAGTCTGTATTCTGTGAAACCGAAGCGTCGTGAAGCCATAGAATTTAGATTATAGGTGCTTCAGGACACGAGAAGGTGAACATCGACGTTATTTTTTAAAATTCGAATTAGAAGTTTTTATGTTTTAGCACGTTTTAGCCTGATTTTTAACGATATTGGCACAAATCGGTTCATAGAGACCGAAAATGTATCATAGAGTTTCCATCTTGACACCACAGGAACGATTATGTTATAATTTTTATTTTAATTTGGAACGGAATCCATACGATTAATAGAGTAATTTTCGTTCATTTGGAAAAAAATATAGCGTATCCAAAATGTTCTCGATCTTTGTATTGCGGTATAAAATATTTTGTTTTTCGATTCAAAAATACCTGTATAAAATCATGTTTAACTAAACCAGATATAATTAATTTTAATCATATTAATAATTACGAAAATAAATTTTAAATATATTTAAAATTTTTAATTTGTGTAGTTTGAAAAATAATCGAAATAATTCAGACTTAGCATGTGTCCCCCGGATAAATAAAATTTTGACTCTAAATTTTAATCAACAGTATTAAAATTATGAACCAATGTAATACGAGTACAATCACTAAACTAATTTTATTGTAGTACACGTAATGTTACTGTCCACTTAAATATTACTTAAATAGCTTTTGCACTATTGGAAGAAGGTACTGATTATGTTGTGTTTGGTTATTAAACGCAGCGTTTAAATCAGCGATTCTTTAAATGCGCCCCATTAAATGATATAAATGTGTTACAAGGAAAATAACAAATATCTTTCAGCTTAAGATAGTAAATTACAGAGGAAACATAAAAATGACTTTTAGTATTTTAATAATGTTATTTATTAATAAAGGCTGAATTATATACTTTTAGTATGATATTTATGGAACAACAATTCACCTATTAGCCTTAGTAAGGGCCAAAACTACATCGGTTGATAAAATTAAGTGGCCAGGAAGTGAAAATATTATATTTTAATTAAAATATGTTGTGCAGGCTGTTTACTTTATCAACCTTAGAAATATATCTCGGCAATCTCGGAAAAGTTACTTTACCGGACAACTAACCAAACATACTTATTTTTAGTATAGTAAATTAATTTATAAATTCCTATAAATATATCAATATGTATATATTGCGATTTTTTCTGTCGCCTTGAAAGCATGGTTTTTCGCTGTGCTGTTATATTTTATTAACATACATTTTGTAAAGAATGGTAACATTTATATCAATAAAGATAGATATATTCTCCTAAAATGTTCAGACATATTATTTGATCGAGTGAATGTTAGCAGTTTAAGGATTATCTTTACATTCTTATTTGCGAGCTGATTGTTAAACTCAACTCTCGTGTTATTCGTCATAAGATTATGGATTGCCGATTGATGCTCCACCCGAATTTCGTAAATCTTTATTTATGATGTAGTGGAGTATTTCTGGATATAAGAAGAGAAATTGATAAGTTCGCATATCAGACATAATGCATCATGTCTTTACTTTCTCATATTATAGTTTAAGGCAAGTATAAGTCTCATTGCATTAAAAGAAAACTGAAGTATCAATTTATTGTGTACAATTTTTCCATATGTTTCTAATTTAAAATGTTATCGAAAAGGCGGAACTGAAGATATTCTGGTGTATTTCAAACTCTGTGAGATCGATGACCGTCTATCCATCTCTGCCAAATTTCGATTCGTAACTGAAGGAAGCATGCAGATACGCCAGAGTATGCTCTCCATACACATGTAAATAATGGAATAAATCGTAATAACTTATAAATAGTACAATAAGAGATAGAATTATTCGGAATATTAAATTTTCACTTTTTCTATGGAGAAACAGCAATAATTCACGAACGATGCTTGTACTCTAGAAATTACATTTTGATATTCTCTAATCTTGTACACTGCATTAAAATAAAACACATTAACGCATGTTAACTTACCGCATTAAATTCATAAACGTTACTGATCTATCAATCCCCAAATGTTAAATTAAAATACATTTAGAAAAATTGAAAGCAGTATTTCAGGAATGAAATTAGGGAAATGAAGAAGCTTGTGTATGAAATGTTTGAGATAATGTAGATATAAATTATTACATTTTTTCCATAATTTTGACTAAAATAAATTTAATAAAGTCTGTATGAAATGATTTAGAAATGTATTTATAAATAGGTACACTTATTAAAACCGTTTTTTGAATGATTTTTATATGATTTGATCTAGTTTATAAGAAACATGAACGTGTTATAAAGTCAAATGAAGCCACAAACTACAACTAATTTGCAAAGAGAAAGTATTCTTCGTCCAATGTTTGGAGCCTCAGATTAAAATGCGTTGGATTATTCTAAGACTCTAAATTTCTTTTCATGCACACGAATGTCAGCAAGAGTTGGATACATAATGTAAAATAGATTCGAAACTACAACGCACACATACGCAGAATTCACTAAACCTAATCATAATTCAAAACTAAATCTCACGGATCTGGAAGACACATGTTAACAGCTCAATTGCTTGGAGATTTTGTAGCTGATGAAGATTCCATAACTAACAGATGTCAAAATTTAGACTTATTTTAAGAGTTAGTTATATTGGATCGTAATCCTTTATGTTTCCTTTAAGCAGTAACTGGCGTTTACTTTCTGTTATTTTGCAGTAAAAATGGCAAGGATCGTCTTCCGGTGTTTTTTTGGCAATAACCTTCGTATAACAAAACATTTGTACATTTAGGACATCATATAACCGTATACTCTGTATGAAATCTGCAGTGAAACCTGCAATCTTCCTCATTTTAATGCCCTGAAAAATACTAGGTAAAATGAACAATGCGTCACTTGACGACTGTGCTACAAATGCGATAAATATATTTAGAAGACTTCACAAACCAACCAAGCAAAGGAGCGCACTGGGGAAATACTTTCTTTACACTAATATGTTTAACTTCTTAGAACTCTACTTCAGAAGAAGAAAGTTGGATAAAAAGACATGTATCGTTTCCCAAACTCATGACTGGTATCACAGGGTTCGCCGCGATGGTTCCCTTGATCTTACTTGTGCGAAAGACTTACTGTGATCTTACTTGTGCGATCAGACGGCGCTTTTCAGATTTGACAGTGGTCACTTAAAGGATCTGTCTTATTGACATGACCGTAACGTTTCTATCTGCAGCACGATTATCCGGAGCATATACTCGCTTGCCTGCAGCTCACAAGAGACAATTTCACCTCAATGCCATTACTTGCTTTTGATTTCCCAAGTGTTAACGAGCACATTGACAGTGTCTAGCTGCCGCTAAACAATGGAGGACAGACAACAATAATAACAACAGATGATTTCTCATTTTTGCTCTTCTCGGCAGGAAATAGCCCATAACAATTTCAGCAAAATAGTTGATTAACAATGAATAGTAATAATCCAAGTTAACTAGCAATGTGTCGAACTTTACGACACTATATGGTACTTAACGGAGTACATCCAGATAGTCAGTTCCAAATTACAATAACATAGTTCTAAGGTTAGATAAGGCTGCAATGGGAATGTAAGTGGTCACAGAACAAGCCTTTAGAGGTTACCCCAAATTGAAAAACATCTAAAGTTCCCAAAACATATAATTTTACAAAGATGGTGTGGACGTAAGCAATATGATGGATACATTGTATTATTTTATTTTAGTGTTGTATGTCAATTAATAAATGTATGTTGCAAATCGATGTATCAGGAACATTGAATGAACTTATATATAGGAATGTCATCAATGTCTATGTAAACGAAAAAGCATTCTATTGTGGTTAGTTAGTATTAAAGACAATATATCAGTATCATATCACGTTGAAATTTTAAAATAATCTGAGGCACAACGGAAGTGGTACTTTGATTAAAAAAATTATATATATATATATATATATATATATATATATATATATATATGTATAAAAGAATGAAAGTTAAAAAATTCCTGAAATCACACGAATATATATATATATATATATATATATATATATATATATATATATATATATTATATATACACTATATATATATATATATATATATATATATATATACACTATATAAATATATTAAAAATGAATGATTTAGGAAAAGTATAAGGAGTATCATAAAATACAAGGGAAAAACAGAAACAAGTAAAGGAGTGCAAACGGGGTATCAGTAATGGCTAGGGGATTGTGACGCCTATACCAGGTTAAAGCGTGCTTTTATTCCAGGGAAACACTCCCATAAGCAGCTAATCGCCCGAAGTTGCTTCGGGCGATTGGTTGTTTCTGGGAGTGTTTCCCTGGAATAAAACACGCTTTAACCAGGTGTAGGGGTCACAATCCACCAAGACATTACTGATACCCAGTTTACACTCCTTTACTTGTTTCTGTATTTTGTATTTTATGATATTCCTTATACTTTTCCTAGATCATTCATTTGTAATATATTTGAGAGGAGTGGTGAGAACTGCAAATTGCGCCTAAACCCATTTCACCTTTTATAATATTCTATGGACTGTCGTCTTTTAAGGGATATATATATATATATATATATATATATATATATATATATATATATATATATATATATATATATATATATATATATATACATATATATATACTTATATATATATATATATATATAGATATATATACCTCAATGCATGTATCACATTAATATTTAAAAATGTGAATGAAATACGTGCTCAAATTTTCCCCAATATTCCGACAAAGACATAAGCCACTTTGCCATTTATTAAATTTAGCAAATATGGCGTAGGCGAGATCAAAGATTCTGCGATCGTTAATGTCGTGGCAAAACTGAAGTGTGTGCCCACATGAGAACGGTTTTAATTAAAATCCCAAACTTTCAGGACGAGGAAATTTAAACCATCACGGCAGGTTTCGGGGTCGGAAGTGGATTTAATTTCGCAAGTAAGAAAGAAATTTTAAATACCACGAAATTCTTCTAATATATTGGTTAATGGGGAATATTGGTTTTTCATCTTTATTACTTTTATAAAATACAGATACCCAGTAAGAAAGTCAATTATTTAAAAGTATGTATTTCATGTACTGCGTGTACTTTTTTCTTCCAATCTACTAAAACTGAATATCAATTTTAAAACTATTAATGATATGTGTATTATTACTTTTCAGTGTGTGAGTACTTTTCAGCCATCATCAGATTGTGAATAGTTGATGCCGTTAGACGGCAATTTGCAAATAAAGCTGCAAATTATTTAGTGTATACTTATTTTGCCGGAAAACATATAAAAACTAAATATCGTTCCTTCATGACTGTAATAAAATTTTGAACGACATAATTACATTATGCAGCTTCTATTGATCACCAGGAACCGGAAAAAATATGATACATTTTCTGATATTAATTCTTGTATTTTTATTTTATTTTACATTTACACACTTTTATTTTTTTTTAAATTCAAAAATATTAAAATTTACTTAAATAACTTGTTACATGTGTCAATTTAAATTTATAAAATTATGTACTATAAAAATATTGCTTGTTAGCCAAGTAAAAATGTATCAATTTATGCTACTCTGGAACAAGTTGATCTTGATACGGAAAACACTGTTAGAATAACAATAAAATTAAGCAATCAGTAAACAGCATGGTGAACACATCAACCAAAAAATTCTAATACGAAAAACAACCAAATAAGCGGCTAAAAAAGTCATTTATCAAAATCGCCTTATTATGACGTACACAATCACATAGCCAAAGCGCTTTCGGATATTATCATGCCCTTTATCAGTGGCAGCTACATAGTACATCAACTACATAGAAATACTGTAGTATATCAACTACATAGGAAATTAAATACATCATTTTACATATTTTTAATCTTTAAAGAAACAACGAGATCAAATAAATAATTATAAAAATACATATTCCAATAAGACATGGAGTTTACTAACTGTGAGACCAGAAATAGATCTCACAAGTGTTTCGGTGAGGCAGGTTTATGCCAGTTATTTATTTATTCGAAACTTCGTACAATACTGCCAGTCTGAGTGGCGCCGAGGTTTAAAGCAAACCATAAATTTAGGAGTGTGAAGACAGAGGAGGCCCTTACGAGGATGTCAAGTAGCGAAATTGATTCATTGATTAACCAATGGAGAAACTCCTTGTTACGTCACACTGAATGCTGCAAATGAAAGCAAGGGGGAGTGACACCGCCAAGGGAAAAATGGAACCACGACTTGTGACCGAGGAAGGACATTAGAAAAAAGACAGTAAAGAAAACTTAAAGAAGATGACTTGAATTTTCACAGAATATAAAATATTGATCATTACGATTGAAATGATATTGAAATGAAATTAAAGTCATATTGAAATGAAAGTTATCGAATCATTAATTTAATTGTAAAAAAGATCGAATAAAAGACAACAAAATAGCCGTATTTTATAGCCAATATCCAAGAGTTCACGATGACAAATGAAGAACGTACTTGATATTTTTTCATTTTTAATTTTGCTTTTGAGCCATACGTTGAATAGTCGCAAAAGTAGTATAGTAGAAATCAGTATGTACCTTTCAAACAATCATAAATAGACACCAATCTGTAACCAGCAGTGTTCACAACACTCATTAAAAGTGATTTCTTAAGGAATCACGAATTTTTTCTGTGTCATTTCATATTCAGCGGCTGGAAAATATATTATTAAAAGAGATACCATATAATTGATTTTGCCCCTGAATGACTACTTCTCAATTGCTATATATTTATGTTACAAATGTATTTTAGGATTACTTAATCAGCAATCTTTTAGCCTTAAAATAATCAGAATCATGTCTGTAATAAATGACATTTTAGCATAAATGAGATATAACATCAAATTGTAATTAAAGTCAAGTTCCTATTTCTGCATTGTACAATTTATAATGTAACTATTTCTTTTTTAATTTTCATTTATATTCTATTTATAAAAACAGATAAAAATTTCTTGTCTTTAAAGGTATTGATTAATAACCAATTTCGTTAATTACACTTCTTTCAAATATATTATTCCTTTTTGTACAGTCAATGCATTTAAAATTCGATTTTTTTTTGTTTCCTTCAAAGTGTTGATATATTCTGATTTTACCAGAAGAGAAATTCTTATTTCACTTTAATTGAGTCTCCGTCTATCATGATTTGATTAACACTCGTCAAGCTTTCACAAACGTAAAAAATAAAAAATGCTTTTATGAAAAAACGATTTTCCGTCCCCTTTTATTGTAAAAAAAAATAATTTCCATTGAAAGGCGGGTGTAATTAAGTTTGAGTCAATTTCTTTTAAAAAAACCATACACTGTTATTGCCTTAAGAAAAAGTGGGTTCACAAAAAGGTAGATAAATATATTACAACTTTCTTTTCTGGAATTTTCTGCTTTAACAGATTTTTCTTGTCTAGTGTACGGTATATGATATAACTGTACGATTATAATTATACTAGAATATAAGTTGGTTATATGCCATGTTGCCGGAAAATATATGAAATGTTTCTTTCTATGAGTATTCTACAGCACTTGCTCTTTTAATATATCTGGACGTAGGCGTAATATGTACTCATCTGTCATTCAATAGTAGCTAATAACACATACCCTGCAAAATTACATAATTTCTATACCACCCCCTATAAAAAAGCGATACATTTCTACATCGTAGTCCCCTTAACACAACGTACGTTGGTAATGAACATTGAAACCCGATTTATTTTTAAAAAATCTGATTTACTCAGTCAGTTTCGTAAATTTAACGATTCTTTTGGCGATATTTACATCAATTTGGCATTAGTAAAGGTCGCCGTTTTAGCAATATTTTGTTAAATTCGTTGTTCAGTTCGCCAAATTTATTTCTTAAGTGTTACAGACTGATAGAAGGGATTTTCTTATATATTATCTAGACATTTAGCGCTCGGGAATTTTAACCCTTTCACAATAGTTTCTCCATACATTATACTGTTTATAAAGCAGTTAACAATATACAAATATAACTAATTCATTAAAGAGACGCTTAAAAATTGTTGTTTAACAACAAATGTAATGTTAAGTATTTATATAAATACAGCTTACAATAAAACCGCTATCAAAGGCAAAACAGTATATTTAGTCTTCGGATAGTTGATTCCTTCATATAATGTTTTTTAGGTTTATTCCTTTATTCCAAAATTTTTGCCGCTTGTTTCAATTATTTTTTACTTTTTCTTGTTTCTATTTTTACAGCTAATTCAAACATCTCACGTTTTCCATAAACGTTTCAGAAGTTATCTATCTTGTACGATTATTTTTGTGCATCCGTAATTTCTTTCAATCCATTCTTTATTATCAACTTCTTTTTGTCCCACCGTGCTTTTAAATGTTCACCATAGTATCCTGCCTTGCGTTTTTCTGACTCTTTGGTTTAACGTGGCGAACCATTTCGAAAAAATATGGTTGCTCTGTGTACTTGTTCTTAAAAGAAGGCTGCATGTTTTCCGTCGAAGACGTTTGAGTCCCACATTTAATTGTAAGCTATATGTAAACAAATATTTCATTACAATTTAGCTTAATAAATACATCGTTAACATAAACCATACAAGGTTGATTAAAAGTATCAACCAGTATAGGTCAAAAATAACATATTACTTCGTCAGGGTAAAATCTATATAAATAAAAATGAAAATCTGTCTCTGTCTGTCTGTCTGTCTGTCTGTCTGTCTGTCTGTTTGTCACACCATCACGGGAGAACGGCTGAACCGAATTTGATGAAATTTTGTGGGTAGCCCAGAAATAGCCCCACTTAAAATTATATCCGTGTTTTGAGTTTCTACGACCAGTGGTTCTCGAGATATTAGTAAAAAACGAAATTTTCGTTTGTCTCATCATCACGGAAAAACGGCTGAACCGAATTTAATGAAATTTGGTGAATAGCCTTGAAATATCCCTCCATAAATTTTGTCTAAGTTTCGAGTTTCTAAGACCTGGGGTTGTCGAGATATTAATGAAAAACGGAACTTTTTCCTAGGAGTTCTACTCCCTAACTCCGTGGTTTATCCAAACGAAAAGCTTGAAAATCGTTTGAAAGTGAATTAAAATTTAATCTCTGAGATTGATGGGAGAGTTTTTGCGTTAATTAGTCACTTTCTGAAGACATGAATTGTTTGAAACATGATTTAAAGGGGAAATCTATCTCCATGGTTCATGGTTTATTTAAAACAAGCTTTTACGGAACAATGAGAAGTATAGAGAAATCAAAATCGTTATTTAATTTCGCAGTTTATGTTATAAGACATGACATATTGAACATGTTATAAGATTCTATCTTATATCATGTTACTCAGAAACGCAATTAAATTAAATCTGTCTGTTAATTTTAAAAATTATTTTTTCGATTTGAATAATAAATAAATGGATATAAAAATATATTTTAGAAAAGAACGATTTGATTTTTCTTATAGCATTTTTGACTGGATAAGATCAATTACGGTCTTCAGGTTTAAAAATTATTATTATTTATATTTTCGGGGATTATTGATTCAAGGATTATTGATATTTTCAAGTTATTATGCAATTATTTTATTATGACAAAAATTGTTTAAACTCATATATTGTATGTTGTACGAATCTTCTACAAATACACTTGTATATCTTTCAATCTACGAGAATATAAGTAGTACAGGTATATTGACCTATGTTTTGATATATATTGGCATATATTGGAATCAATTACGACCTTCTGGTATAAAGAGTACGGATATTATTGATGTTTTCAATTTATTACGTCATCTCTTTTATTTTGGCAAATAACGGGTAATCTTCTACTAACACATTGGCATATTTTCTGATCTGCGACAATATAATTAGTACGGGGTTGCATATATTCATTCAATTCCTATTTTTCTTCTGTAAATTTGCTTACAAAAGGGGGCAGGATGTTTTATTCTTCAGATCTGATCGTGAAGATAATTTTGCATAGTGAGAACATATATTCTTAAACTTCTCTTTAGGAGCAATAAATTTAATATTTTAACAGAATTTGCACACGATTGCGAACTTTAAGTTTCTTTAAATTATACACTCCCTACGAATAAGGGGTGTGCTGTTAGTGGTTGATAAATTTTAACATTTTAGGAGGATATATCATGTTGCTCGGTCTCGCAATTAAATTAAATGTGTTTGTTAATGTTTTTATTATTTTTTTTCGATTTAAATAATAAATAAATGGATAAATGGATATAAAAGTATATCTTATGAATGGACGGTTTGATTTTTCTTTTAATTATATTAATTGCTGACTGCGTACATCAATTTCATTTATTTTGGCAAAGAGTTTTCAAGCTTATATCGTATTAAGCTACTAAACTCATATATTGTGTTTAGCCAATAAATTCATATAGCCGATTGTTGAAACAGAAAAAGAGTAGAGCGGGTATATCTTCTAATACAATTGTAGTGTTTTCATTTAGTATATTGAAACGGGATAAGAATGTTTCATTCAGATCTGCAAATTGAAAGCTACGAATTTGGAGGGATATCGCTAATTTGAAAACTTTTCTTAAACTTTGCCAAATTGACGGAAATGTCGCCAAATTGATATAAACGACACACAAACAGCTGCCATAAACCTTCGGGTTGGTCGTGTGGCTTGGGTCTTCTACATATCAATGAATTTTTTTTTTTTTTTTTATTAGAAGAGAGTACTGAAATGATGTTTGGTTAGCATTTATCTGTCAGACCAACCATCCTACTTAGTAATACATTTAGCGAATTTTTAAAATGTCACAAAATTGATAAAAATGTTTTCAAATCTATAAAAATATCTTGAAATTGATAAAATTGCGCTACATAAATGATATTAATTGTATTTGTTAGGGGATAGTATTGTCATGATATTTCGTCAATTTGTCGCAAAGTGGAACTGTCAGTTCTACAGTCCCACTTGGCGATAAATTTGGCGATTTTTTAAAATGTCGCTAATTTGACGAAACTGTCGCCAAATGTTCCATAGAAATATAACTATTTAGACGATATTTTTTCTACCAATTTATTTGAAGCAAATGATATCATGTCGCTTAGCAACGGATTTAAATCCAATGTCTTCATGCGGCAGACGATTTTTATTAAATCCTTTCCGATTTGAATAATGAAGATATGTATATAAAATAAATTTCATTGCCATTTCATTTTGGACTGGATAATATCAATTATACTCTTCAGGTTTAAACATTATTATTATTGATATTTTCCGGGATTATTGATTCAGGGATTATTGATATTTTTAAGTTATTACGCCATTGTTTTATTGCGGCAAAAATTGCTGACACACGCATATTGTACGTTGTACGAGTAATCTTCTAGGAATGCACGGGTATATCTTCTAACCTACGAGAATATAAGTAGTACAGGTATATTGGCATATATTTTGACATATATTGGCATATATATTGGAATCAAGTACAGTCTTCTGGTATGAAGATTAAGGGGATTAATTATATATTCAATTTATTACGTCTTCTGTTGTATTTTACCAAAAAACATTTGTGACTCATATTGCAAAACGGGTAATCTTCTACTAATAATCGGACATTATAAGTAGTACGTGTATATCTTCCCATATAATTTTAGCACTTTAATTTTGACATATATTGGAATAAATGACTGTCTTCAGATTTAAAGATTACGGGTTTATTGGTATTTTCAATTTATACATGTAATCTACTAATACAGGTTATATTTTCTAATATTCGCGTATATAATTAGTACGGGTCCCATACAATTTTAACTCTTTTATTTTGCATATATTGATTCAATTCCATATTTTTTTTTATATTTGCTTACATAAGGGAACCAAGATGTTTTATTCTTCAGATATGTCCATGGAGATAATTTTATATAGCGAGAACAGAGATTCTTAAACTTCTTTTTAGGAGCATTATATTAAATATTTTAACAGAATGTTTTGATTAAACATGTCATTTAGTATACTATAAGAATTTGGGCATGATTATGAATTTCAAGTTTCTTTATATTATATACTCCGTACGAAGAACGGGTATGCTGCTAGTCTATATAAATAAAAATGAAAATCTGTCTGTCTGTCTGTCTGTCTGTCTGTCTGTTTGTCACACCATCACGGGAGAACGGCTGAACCGAATTTGATGAAATTTTGTGGGTAGCCCAGAAATAGCCCCACTTAAAATTATATCCGTGTTTTGAGTTTCTTCGACCAGTGGTTCTCGAGATATTAGTAAAAAACGAAATTTTCGTTTGTCTCATCATCATGGAAAAACGGCTGAACAGAATTTAATGAAATTTTATGAATAGCCGTGAAATATCCCCCCATAACTTTTGTCCAAGTTTCGAGTTTCTAAGACCTGGGGTTGTCGAGATATTAATGAAAAACGGAACTTTTTCCTAGGAGTTCTACTCCCTAACTCCGTGGTTTATCCAAACGAAAAGCTTGAAAATCGTTTGAAAGTGAATTAAAATTTAATCTCTGAGTTTGATGGGAGATTTTTTGCGTTAATTAGTCACTTTCTGAAAACATGAATTGTTTGAAACATGATTTAAAGGGGAAATCTATCTCCATGGTTCATGGTTTATTTAAAACAAGCTTTTACGGAACAATGAGAAGTATAGAGAAATAAAAATCGTTATTTAATTTCGCAGTTTATGTTATAAGACATGACATATTTAGCATGTTATAAGATTCTATCTTATATCATGTTACTCAGAAACGCAATTAAATTAAATCTGTCTGTTAATTTTAATAATTATTTTTTCGATTTGAATAATAAATAAATGGATATAAAAATATATTTTAGAAAAGAACGATTTGATTTTTCTTATAGCATTTTTGACTGGATAATATCAATTACGGTCTTCAGGTTTAAAAATTATTATTATTTATATTTTCGGGGATTATTGATTCAAGGATTATTGATATTTTCAAGTTATTATGCAATTATTTTATTATGATAAAAATTGTTTAAACTCATATATTGTATGTTGTACGAATCTTCTACAAATACACGTGTGTATCTTTAAATCTACGAGAATATAAGTAGTACAGGTATATTGACATATGTTTTGATATATATTGGCACATATTGGAATCAATTACGACCTTCTGGTATAAAGAGTACGGATATTATTGATGTTTTCAATTTATTACGTCATCTCTTTTATTTTGGCAAATATTTTTGAGACGCATATTGTAATACGGGTAATCTTCTACTAACACATTGGCATATTTTCTGATCTGCGACAATATAATTAGTACGGGGTTGCATATATTCATTCAATTCCTATTTTTTCTTTTGTAAATTTGCTTACAAAAGGGGGCAGGATGTTTTATACTTCAGATCTGATCGTGAAGATAATTTTGCATAGTGAGAACATATATTCTTGAACTTCTCTTTAGGAGCAATAAATTTAATATTTTAACAGAATTTGCACATGATTGCGAACTTTAAGTTTCTTTAAATTATACACTCCGTACGAATAACGGGTGTGCTGTTAGTGGTTAATAAATTTTAACATTTTAGGAGGATATATCATGTTGCTCGGCATCGCAATTAAATTAAATGTGTTTGTTAATGTTTTTATTATTTTTTTTCGATTTAAATAATAAATAAATGGATAAATGGATATAAAAGTATATCTTATGAATGGACGGTTTGATTTTTCTTTTAATTATATTAATTGCTGACTGCGTACATCAATTTCATTTATTTTGGCAAAGAGTTTTCAAGCTTATATCGTATTTAGCTACTAAACTCATATATTGTGTTTAGCCAATAAATTCATATAGCCGATTGTTGAAACAGAGAAAGAGTAGAGCGGGTATATCTTCTAATACAATTGTAGTGTTTTCATTTAGTATATTGAAACGGGATAAGAATGTTTCATTCAGATCTGCAAATTCAAAGCTACGAATTTGGAGGGATATCGCTAATTTGACAACTTTTCCTAAACTTTGCCAAATTGACGGAAATGTCGCCAAATTGATATAAACGACACACAAACAGCTGCCATAAACCTTCGGGTTGGTCGTGTGGCTTGGGTCTTCTACATATCAATGAATTTTTTTTTTTGTTTTGTTAGAAGAGAGTACTGAAATGATGTCTGGTT